>VZRW01001828.1:101586-212163 GCA_013398125.1 Aegotheles bennettii | reverse complement strand
TAAATCTCCCCTCCTTCAGTTTGAAACCGTTCCCCCTTGTCCTATCACCCCATGCCCTTGTAGAAAGTCCCTCCCCAGCTTTCCTGTAGCCCCTCAGGTCCTGGCAGGCTGCTCTAAGGTCTTCATATCTCTGATGGTGAATTGTGGGTGGCTCTTGGTTTCTGTGCAGTTACATGAAATGTTTTCATAACATCACCTTTCAAGTAGCTTCAGCAGGAAGATCTGCATCAGGGCAGGAAGAGTGTTGCTGTAAAGAGGGCAGTGCGTGTGTTCTGTCTCTCAGATAGGTGAGGAACCATGGTCTTCAGAGCTGCCACCAGCATTGTTTATTATACCCCATGCAGGGCACTTGAAAGTCTGACACTTCTGGTCATTAGTTAGGAACAAGAAATTCAGGGTGGGAGAACTGACTGCACCTAACACGTGTTTCCCAGTGCTCTAAGTTTATGCACGTGGAAAGAGTGCACCCTGGATTCATGGGCTTCTCCTTGGAGATGATTTGATGTTCTCTGCATGGAACTCACCCTCTCCCCTCAAGTCTTTTTGTTTCCTGAAGGTCTGTTCAGTGCTTACTCAAGTGAGGGGTGTCTTGTGCTGCTCCTGCTCCCCAGTAGTTTTGCACCACCAGAGATCAGTGTTTTGAATTGCTATTATTTCAGCTACTTAGAATATTAAACCTAGCTATACACCATTTTATTTTAAATCAATGATTTAAATTAGTAGGTTTCAACCTTTTCCAGTTTGCACACGTCTCAATTCTCAGGCCTGAATATCTAGGTAGTAAATTTAAACATACCAAGAGGAGGATGTGAAAGGGATACCAATTGTCACAAAGTGAAAACCACCTGATTCTTTTAAGTTTTGATTTAAAAGACTATGTTTGCTAATCAGTATTGACTCAGAATTATACCCTGATGAAGGGGCCTTGGGATGTTGACTCCTGAAAGCTTTCTTGGGGGAAAGGGGAGCAGAGGGCCAACACTGGATTCAGAGTGAAAGCTCTTAGGAATTTAGAACTTGCTTAAAACCTACAAAAGTGGACTTCTCCATTCATTATGAGCCTGTTTGGCTTAGATGTAGAGCAGTACTCAAGGCACGAGTGCTGTAATTGTGCAGAGGTACTACTTCTGTCTTGTTCTTGCTTGGGGGTTGCTAGAGATGACTTCTTTTCCCCTTTGTTAACAGGTATTGCTCGACTGGGTAAGCCATACGTTGGTTTCATTCTACAATAAGAAACTTGAACTGGAGGAGGAAGTTGTTGAGAAACTCTGGGTGTATCTGGACAACATTATCCATAGCAGAAGACTACAGAATCTCTTAAAGAGTGGGAAGACAATTGGTCTCAGTTTTTCAATTGCACAGGTAACTAAAACTGTGGATATTTTGTAACATGCTCAGCAGCAGCACGTATCTTCTACAGGAGGTGACTCTTCCTCACAGTGTAGGGTGTTACGTGAAATATATAATAACTTATCTGATAGCTTTCAGGACTCTAATAAAAACTTCTCTATTTCTCTTCTGCAATACAATTTGTATTTGTGCAGTACTAAGGCTGAAAATAGCAGAGCATTCTAATGATAACCTCAAAGTTAATCTTCCTTTCTGTCTTTAACTCCTTACTATCAGAGAGTGAACTGGTTAAAGTATTTCAATAGGTAAGTAAAGGCTGAGTTCTGTATGTTGCTCTACTGTATTATTTACTGCTTACATTGCCATTCTGCCTGGGAGTCTTAGGCAGAGAGATATTTTCCCTTGCTGTGGGGCTGGTCAGTGTGTTTGGCTTGAGTACTTGTGCACTGTGACGTGCTGTTCAGCAGGCCCTGCAGCTTCTTACATTGACTCTGAACAGTGGTGGCACCAAATCAGTACTGATCATAATCATATCATTATTTTAGCCTCAGCTGAAAGTGAATGGGGGAGACTTCAATTACAGTTCAGAACTGAACCAGAAAGTTCAGTTCTTGACTTCCTGGTTACAGAAACTGCAGAATGAATAGATGGCTGCAAAGGCAGTGAGAATGGCTGGGGAAACAAGACTTTTAGTTGTGAGCTGGTTGGAAAGAGGCAGGAGAAAACTGTCTTTACCTGCAGTAGATTGATTTGTGAAGTACAGAGGATTGGTTGAATGAAATCAGTGCTTCAGAGATGTTACACAGAAAGTGTGCCCAATTTAAACATGGTCTGGGTATGGAAACCTTTCTGACTGAAGATTAGGTGAGAGGTACAGGCCAGAGTGCCCTAAACACCAAGGACAGAGGTGGTAGAGGATCCAGTGGAAAAATGTAAGGATCTGTTTTCATTCAGTGGGTTTCATTCAGCTGAGGAGAGGAACTGTCCATTACAGGATGTAAGGAGACAGCTGAGATTTTTAACTGGAATAGAGGCAGATTTGTAGAATTTTACCAAATTTGTTTGCTGACAAGAATATCTGGAGGTGAGAAAAGGGACCAAATAATCAAAAAGGGGATGAAAGGAGGAAACCTTAGGGAAACCAGCACAGAGTTTGAGGAAAGGAAGACAAATGCAAATTCAAGTAAACATTAATTCTTTAGAACTGTGTATCCCTCAAAGAGGAGAGAGAACAGTCCTTCAAGTTCCAGATATCGGCACAGGATACCGGCTCTTTTTAAAATGTAAAGATGTTATTTAGTCATGGGCGTTCTTACTGAAGAAGTTTCCCAGATCAAAGGTAGGATGTGTTGTGTGTGGGTTTGTTGTTGTTTGTTTGGAACATAATTTTGAGGATTTTGCAGGAAGGGAGGGAATTTACCTTCTTCCTTTCTGCAAGATCAACTGTTAGGGTCAAGTATGAATGGTCTTATGCTGTTGCCAGTAGCACAAATACTGAAGAAGGGCTTCCTCACTCATCCTGTGCTACAAACAAATGCAGAGACACCTTTGTGGCCGGAGGAGCTTCTCGTTTGAGTCCCATGACATGAGAGGCCCTGCAGCTGCTGTTGGCAGGTCCCTGTTGCTTCCTTCTTGCTGCCAGAGTTCACAGAAGGTGTTTCTGGTTCATTATGATGAGCTTTGTGCTTGTATGCAAAATTGACTGGTTTTTCTTGTTCTATTTTTTTTAAAATCTTCAGGTCATAAATGAACGGTTATCAGAGGCCTGTTCTCCAAAAACACAGCAAAACATTGGCACAGTGCTGAGTTGCTCCAGTGGCATCCTTTCTACTCCTTCCCTCTCTATCATTTACACAGCAAAGTGTGAGCTCTTGGTTGATCTCCTCAGCAAGCTGTCCAAGCTGGCAAGTCAGCAGCTGTCTTCTGATGATGCTGTGGGCCCCCAGGTGTTCAGTGTCCTCCAACTTACTTTTGCTCAGTACCTCCTGATCCAGAGGCAGCAAACCAACCCAAATCGTGTGTTTGGGCAAGTGACAAATCACTTGCTCCAGCCATGCCTGCTCCTGAGGCACTTGTTGACTGTAAGGAGCTGGACGCAGGCAGATGACAACCACGTGCGTCAGCACCTGAGCAAGGAAATCCGAAACCAAGTAGAAAGTTTGCTGCAGGCTGGGTTATTCCAGCCTGAGCTTTTCTCATCCTACAAAGAGGAGCTGCTGCCAGAACAGGAGCTCCAGGAGAAGAAGAAAAGAGCATTGAAAAGTCTTTTGCTACCAGTCAACACAGTGCAGAGCAAGCTGGGCAGTGGCTTCTGTGAACCTGCCCTCCATGGAGCTGTGGTGGCTGGTTCAGTGTCCCTGCTGTACAAGCTCTTTCTGGACTCGTACTGCAAGGCAGAAAACCACCTTGTGTGTTTCCACATGCTCAGCAGGCTTTCTGGCTGTCTCAGGCTCTCTGGCCTGCAGCAGGGTGTGAGGGAGGATGCGCTCTCCCCTGCAGACTGGAGCACAGAGCTGCTTGCCTTGGAGCAGCTTCTTAACTTGGTGCTTAGCAATGATATCTACAATGTTGCCAGCGACCATATCCGCCACAAGGACATACAGTTTGGGTTCTACCGCAAGCTAGCACAGATGTTGCTGAGTCACTCCCAAGCTTCCATCCCTGCTTGGTTCAGGTGTCTCAAACTCTTGATGTCATTAAACCACCTTATAGTAGAGCCAGACCTGGATGACTTGGTGGCCTCGGCTTGGATTGATGCCAAGGTCTCTGAGCCACGTACAAAGAAGGCCCAGGAGGCTCTCATCAACACCATGTTCCAGACTTACTCCAAGCTGCGACAGTTCCCACGGCTCTTTGAGGAGGTGCTGACAGTCATTTGCCAGCCAGCTGCTGATGAGCTGAGGCTGCCTGTCTTCTCTGCTGACCTGACAGTGAAGCTCCGTGAGTGCCTCCTTGAACTGCCTCCCAACCAGATTCTGGATATTTTGTGTCTCTTTGTGGAGAAATGCCAGACCCTTATCATTCCTGCTGTTGAAGGATCAGGTGACATGGCCTTGAAGCTCCTGTCAGTGAGCTTGGTGCTGCATGCTTTTCTGTTCAACATGAGGAGCCTAGATGATATCACCCCTTCCCCTGTGGTCCTTCGCACTCAGAGCCTGCTGGCAAAGATGCAGAAGGGAATAATTCAGCCACTGCTGGAACTGCTGCAGTCTCCTAGAAGAGAGGAAGAGAAGTCAGACCTTTGGCTAAGAAAGGCCAGTGACTCTGCTCTCCTCCTTCTTTACACTTGGGTTGAGGTAGACACTTTGTTTGGTGTTAGCTGCAGTAAATACATGTCTCCAGCAGCTGAAGTTGCTGGTGCTGTCGCTGTGTCTGCTGCAAGGTACGGGCACATTTCAGCTTTCCTCCCTGGTGTGGAGGAGCAGTGCTGGGAGAGAGTCATGAAACTTGCAAACTGTTTTGCCTCCACTAGTAAATATTGCCTAGAACTGCTCACACTTCAGAAAATGAAGATGATTTTAATGCAGACCGAAGCTGACCTACAAGCGTTGCAGCATGCTGCAGCTTTCATCCTGGAGTCTGGGAGATCCAGCATGAGCAGGGGAGAATCTGAACCATGGGATGGAGATATCAGCGCGATAAGTGATCTCACTTATCCCACGGCTCACTGGCACCTTGTCATCTCCAACTTGACTATCCTGTTGCCATATATTTCCCTGAAAGATGTAGAGTACATTGCAAATGTGCTTTTAGAGACATCAGTATTGGCCAAAGCTCAGGAAGCTGCCACAGACCAGGAGTCTTCCATCAGCATTGGAAAGATATCTCTTGGTTTGATGCATAGCTCCTTTTTCCCAGAAATGAAGATCCTGCATTGTGCCTTTCTGACTAGTCTTATTCATCAGTTTGCTAGGGTGCTGCCCTCTGCTGCCAGGGATTCGGTAGATCTGCCGCTTCAGCAGCTGTCTGCAGGTAGTATCCCTTGGCACGAGGAGATCCTGGCTCCTTGCAGACCTGTTGACCCATTGGAAGAACCATCAGAAAACAAACTGCTGAAGGATGAGCTCAGCTTGTCTTGGAAAACACTGGAGAAAGCTGCCCAATGTGTAGTACTGTTAGCAAAAAACAGCCGCCCTGTCACCCTGAAAGAAAGTCGGGTGGAACGCTTCTTGGGTTTGCTAGAAATTGCTTCTCTTCTGAAACTAGACAGTCTTCTTCCCTCCGACTCTACCCGGTGTTTTCTGGTGCTGCTGTCCCTGCTAGCCAATACCAGGGCTCGTGTCTCTTGCAACGAGCTGTTATTACTGAAGTTTTTCAGTACCTGCTTCCACCTCCTGAGATGCCTGCAAGCTGGCAGGAATGCCAACTCTGTTTTTAAGGTGTTTCATGCCAGCGATGTTCTCGAGACCGTCATGAGCTCCCAGCTTACAGCTAGCAAATTCTTCAGTGGTGTTTTGACTGCTCCTGTTTGGTCACAGTATCTCCAGGAAGTCCGAGCCTTTTTGGAAGACTTTCTTCAGATGATTATTGAAAGAAGACAAAGTGTGAGGCTCAACTTGGAAAAGTTCATGTCTTTTCTGGTGAGCTGCAACCCAGATGCTGCTGCAGCCAAAACCAACAGCTGGAAAGACTGGAATCCTGCAGCTGGGCAGTTACTGCTCATGGCATTCACCACACTGTGCCATGTTGTCACAATCTACCTTCAGCAGCTGCCAGAAAAGAAGCTGCAGTCTGCGGAGGTTCTGTCTGCTCTGCTGGAGCCAGTAGTTCTGCAGATGGTCAGAACTGTTGAACACGGTCTTCAGAATAACACCCAGAACCAGCCTTTGCCCGTGGCATTCATACCATCTGTCACTACTCTTCTCAAAGCAGATTTGAGCCATGCTGCCAAAAAGGGCTGGCAGAAGGAGCCCAGTGGGTTTTTGGAGCAACCCCGTATTAAACTGTACCAGAAGTTTTACTCTCAGATACTGAGAGAGCTACCCTGTGCAGGAGGTGATCTGCAGTTCCTTCAGTCTGCGTTGCAGTTCCTAACGGTCTTCTGCTCAGTGCCAGAGCTGTATCCTGGAAAAGAAACTGCAGTCACGGTTGTTTTTGCTATAAGAAAACTTCTCACTGGTATGAAAACTCCTGTTCTCTATTTCCTTTGCTTAATTTTGCAGTGCAGGGGCGAGTTAAAAGCCATTTAGCAAAGCAAACAGCTTTTTGAAAAGTCTGTGTCTGTTGTGTTAAAGCAGCAAGCTATCCTGTTGTAGATGCATAACAGGAAAATTTTCAAGGAGACACAGCCACCATCTAATTTGGTAATGATCTTCTGGAAGATGCAAACTTCTTAATAAAGTTGAGATCCTCACCCCTATAGAGCGTTTTGACAGTAACTGGAACACGGTAATACTTCTGGATGTAGGGCTGAAGATGCGGTGTCCTGCTCATTTAGTTGGTATAGTAGGCACCACTGAAGCAGCTGATGTGCACCAGGTCTGGCATGTCTCCTCTGAGAATCTCACAGGATCTTACAGTAAAATAGTCACCTATTTTTGTGTCTGGTAGGTGAGGATATTAAACAGTGGAAGTCATCTAACTGTTAAAGATGCTGAACACCTGTAATTCTGATAAAGTCTGTGGGAGATTGGCAGATCAGTCCCTTTATCCCCATCAAATAAAGAGCCAGGGCTAGAAACGACATGGAAAACCTCTCTTCCCAGCTGTGGGACCTAATGGCTCCTTCATATTGTCTTGTTCAGAAAGTGAGATGAACTAAACACAGCAGAGAAGTAACTGTTCTCTTTGGGTTCCCCAAACAGTTGGAATTTGTCAAACTTATGGCTAACATGCTCTAGTGCAGTGGTCTCCAAACATTTATGATTGTGCACACCTATCAGTGAAAAAAAAAATGAGCATGGATCCCCAATATTTGTTTATGTATAAATTACATACATGTGCTACTCTACTAGTATATTATATGTTACAAAGCATCCAAAATAGTTAAAAAAGCATGAGATAAAGATGAATAAACACTATTTCTTATTTATAATTCCCGCACCCCAGTGGATTGTCTTGTGCACACCCTGGGGCATGCACACCCTACTTTGGAGGCTGCTCCTCAAAGGAACTACAGTACCAATCTCAGGGTTTCTAAGGGACACAGGTAGTTAAGGCCAGAGCACAGCTCTCCGTGGGAAATCTGATCTTGAATTTGCGCAGTTGAGTTTGAGCTAGAAGTTGCACATAGATACAGGCTTAGCCTGTCTCCTCTGTGACCTGCATTTTGATCCTTCAGTGCTGTGGGGTTCAGTAAGGGCACTGAAAGCAGGGATTTCACAACTAGGGACCATGAGGACGTGTCAATTGCCATAATTTTTCTGCTGGGTTTTCTCACTCATCCTGTACAGGCCTCACTTTATTAGTGTGAGATTGGTAAAGTGCTTTAGCCTGAAGACATAAGTAATCACTGCAAAAAGCTGTGAGAATTTCTGATGGATAAGTAAGTATTAAATAGGATGAAATACAGATCCCCATTGAAGATGACTTTCAGCATTGCACAGATCCCGTGGATACTTGGAACTAAGAAACAAGCCTCCAGAATAGGTTAAGGTATAAGCTAGTCCAGGACTGTCTACGTAGTGATGACTAAGTGGGAAGTGTGACATGATTGGCAGAAACCTGAACTTAATGTTTTTTTGACTGGTGGTGGCTCTCTGGCCAATGTTTGTAGTACAGCTTCGTGGCTTGTTTAGCCATTTAGTCCTATGCCCTTGGCCTATGCACCTGCTTTGCTGTAGTATTTCCATACTACTGAAGGCTTTTTGTTGGTGATGCTCTGTGAACCCTAGGGTAGGAAATACCTGAGAACAGCAATTCATTGCAGTGGGGGGGTGGGTAAAGGGAAAGCATGGGGCCCTCTTTGCATTTGAGTGTTAAAAAGGTACCCACAGAGCTGTTCTAAGGTTTTATTCACCTTGTTCTTCGGGTGGAGGTCCCTGTCTCGGGAATTGATTAAGACATGCTCGTGTCTCTTGGATATGCAGGTCCTGCAGTCACAACCCAGGTGATCCAAAGCATGGAGATGGAGCTGACAGAGGTGCTTGTCCAGCTGCTGGGAAACTGCTCTGCCGTGGAGTTTTATACCATAATGAGACTGGTGCTGCAGGGACTTGAAATGAAGAATGTTTGGCAACAGAAGGCTAAAGTAAGGAATGAGCTTAGTTTATTGTCAACTTCTTCCTTCAGTTTTCTTCATCTTAAAAAAAATGCTAGCTGAATGACATCTGATAAATATTTTTTCCTCTTCCTGCTTTATGTTCAGTGGTCAGGTCAAATTAACTTATACAGTTAAGGGCTTGGTGATGGTACTGAGATATGTTCTGGATAGAAATTGAGAGAGGTGGAAAAATCATGGAAACCTACTGGAAAAAAACTTCATGTCCAGTTTAAGGACTCAGCAGGCTTAGTTTCTTGTATTGTCAACATAAATTGCACAACTGTGATGTTATAGGCCACGCTGAATTTTTTTTCTAGTTGCCGATCAGAGCTCTTGCATGGCAGATGCTGCCAGCCAGTGACTTTAACTGCTGTTTCTCTATAGCTCTTCCTAACAAGGTTAAAGGCAGTTTTAATAAAGTTACTGGTATTTTTAAGTAAAACCCAAACTGCACCTGTGCTTTTGGTATTTGTCTCTTATAAAGGCTTCTACTCTATAATAGTCAGATACCACTCAGCAGCTTTTTAAAACATTGTGCCTTTCTCCAGAGCAGTTTATGCAGCAGTGGTAACATATGGAACACTTTGGGCAAGAAAACCAGCTGTACCCTCCGTAGAAAGCTCAGTGTTTTGAGAATGAAACTTGAATTAAACTTGGGGGTTTATCTGGTTCTGTCTCACTTGTCAGAAATAGAAATGGATATGCTGTGTTGATTCTTGATGTGTCTTTATGAAAGTGTATCTGGATCCCTGTACTATGCATATAATTCCTGCCACCTGAGTATAGCTTGTAATATGTTTCTTTTAATCAGTCTGTCTAACAGCCAGTAAGTAAATAAACCCCTGCTGCCAAGTACAGCATTCTTAGGGCATGGTGTACTGGTGTTCCCATATTCCTTCTGCTTCCCTCTAGTTATCTAGTAGCAGTTGCTTTCCTTTCTTAAAAATTGCATAAGCCTTTTTGTACAATAATTTGATTCTAAAATGAATGTAGCTTACAGTATATTTGGGCCAGTGCTGCTCAGCATATTGAATTTTGTTGAGCTGCTGCTTACTTCACAATTTCCAAAGAGATCTCTTGGTGGGAGGACTGTCATGTGTCAAGGCTCTGGTAATGCTCAAAACTGCCACTGCCCTTGAAAGAGCTCTTCTGTTCTTGAAAGGAGCCAGTGCATCTTGTACTCTGAGTGATCATCGATCTGCTTTCTGCAGGAAGTATTGTCAGCTGTTACGCTAACCAAATTGTTGCTTGCCTGCCCATTAAGTGGAGACAAAGAGAAAGCCTTCTGGTTTGCCAGCCCACAGATAATCACAGCTTTAGCTGTAAGTATCTCTTTATCGTAACTTCATTACCTATCCCTTTTATTTGTTGGAGTCTGTAGTGATTACATCTAACAGGCACATAACAAAAAAGTTATGGATACCAGACAAATCCATACCAGATTCACCTGCACTTTTTTGTCTAGACCCTTTCTCTCCTCCTTCCTCGAGTAAATCTCCTCCTGTGACTCCAGTGTGTAGGTCATCCATTTCCGATGATCAGTAATTTTCTGGGACTGCACCGTGTAGTCTGGAGCTTGAGAGAAACTTGTTAGGCTGCAGAGAAGAGATCCTGAGTCTCCTGCCCTTCCTCCTGTCCAAAGGAGAACTTAACTGTCAGCCACGTGTCGCAGCAGAAGCCAACAGCAGCAGAACAAACAGAAAAAAGTGCTCATGTTGAAAAAAATAGTAATATAAACTCACTGAATTATGAATGGGAAACTTAACTGAAAGTAACCAAACCCAAGATTTCTGTCCTTCACTTGTACAGCATACAAACCTAGTGATGTGGGCTTTTCTTCTCTCATGGTGACGAAGTCTCTAGACCAGAATTTGTCAGATGTTGGCTCTGCAATGCTTGGGAATCAGGAGCATGCAGTTTCTGTCCTTTATTTGGTCGGTCCACATGCTTGTAAAGGAGAGTGCGTCAGTGCGTTCATGTGAGGAAGTGCAAAGAGGTGCTGGTTGTCAGGAGGCTGGGGAGTAGTTGCAATCCCACACTCACAGCAGTGATTGCTTGAAATGTGTCATACACACCCTCGCCCAGGGTGCAGATACACCAAAATGGCTAAAGCACAGGAGTCTCCCTGTCAGCCCAGCTGGCACCAGTCTGGTTCCATTGACTCAAATCAGAGTGTTCTGGTTCTCTGGTGTGCAAATGCTAGTGGTAGGTGGCTAATGCACTCCTCCTTACCTGCTTCCTGTCTTCTTGCAGATGCAAACCAAAGAGGCCTGTCAGGACCATTCGCTGATTTCCACCATAGTTGTACCTATTCTAGAGACTGCAGCAACTCTGTTAAGGCAAGGAGAAGGGGTTCTCTTGAATCCACACCATGTGGCACTGGCATTCAGCATTCTCCTAACAGTCCCTCTGGATCATCTGAAGACTGAAGACTATCGAGGTGTCTTCCTGGGAGTCCATGAAGTGCTCTTCTCTATTGTTCAGTGTCATCCAAAGGTATATCTGTGAGGGGGTGGAAGGAAGGGAGAAAGGTAGAAAGAGCTAACACAGAGGCCGGTGATGAGAGGTTTTTTTTTTTTAGTAGCGTTTTTGAAATACTTTTTCCTAATAGTGTGAAAGTGCTTTGTACCACTTGTCATTTAAAAGTCTAGGAGTCTCAAAATCACATCGTTTCAGTTGCTCGCCTGTTTTGTTTCATGCCTGCATTGTTGGTCTTTGACAGCAGATTGCTTATCAACATCTGATGGTAGATTAGAATAAAACTTTCCCTTTTTTATGATTGACTTCTAGAAGCAGAAATGGCTCAGGCTCTAGGACTTCATTCTTGCTGGAGATCAAGATTTTGCAGTCTTTTGAAAATAGGACTTAGACACGTTAGATGTTGGTGACCTTCAAACATTGTACCGTGCTGGTTTTCTTGTCAGTCTTCTGGCGTGGGGAAGTGAGGATGTGCCAGAATTTGCACAGGATTAGAGATACTGCTAAATGGAATATGTAGGCAGAGGTGGAGGAAAAAGGAAAAGGGCCTTGTGCGTTTGTATCAGGACTGAGAGTGAAGAAAGTTGAAGATGGGAAAAAGGCAAATTCTACAAGCAAGGCAGTATGCATTGCTACATTACCTTTACAAAAACCCAGTGGCAGAAAGCTGCCTATCCAGGCTGTTTTCACACAGTGATATGTAGTGTTACTGGACCCCATGTTCTGTGAATCTGTCTGCCTACACAGGTTCTCTACCAGCAAGAACAAATTCCCTAAACATTATGGTACTAAATCAAATGCTACTTTGGAGAGATGAAGTAACTCTAATATGGTGTTTACTTGTTATTTATATTTGAAAATGGCCAGGACTGCAGTATGTGAAAAGACAGTCTCTGCTTCTGACAGCTGTATAGGCTGTATAGTTTCCTTTATGGGAACTGATTTCCCTTAGACTAAGGGGTGGTGTAGCTCTACCTTCTCCCCTCCTTTTACTGCATGATTTCAGGTGTTTTTATTTCATGTCTTTGCAGGTGCTGTTGAAAGCAGCACCATCTTTTCTGAACAGTTTCCATCGTCTCGTTGTTTCTGTCATGCATGAAGGACGTCAGAAAGGAGATGGAGGTACCGTATCTTTTCCACTTTTGTACTGTATTTTTGTGTATTCCAGAAGAGGAGATGCCCTGCTCAGGGCAGCCTGATACCAGAAGCAAAGTCCTCAAAACCTAGCTGTGGCATTGAAATCATTAACCCTACCTGTCCTTTATGTAAAATTGCGGATGAGCTTTGTAGTATCGTGGGCTTATGAAGCTAACTGGGGCTCCTGTGAAGCTGCACGCAGACAGCACTGCTTTTGGTGAATAAGGTATTCTTCACTGCCTGACTGGCAAGTAAACAGGAACCAGTAAGGCTTGCTGTGCCCAGTTTCTGCTCTTCCTATTGAGAGCATGGTGGCTGTGAACTCTGGTGATACATGCTAATATGCCCCAAATCAATCTACTAAATGGAGCTTCTTGAGACTGGAACTATTTTTACTGCAGACCTGAATTGCCACCATTCTGTGCTAAGCATAAAGCCAGAACATTACATGTATCTGAAGCATCAATTGGGATTAGATGGTGTATCTGTATGGTCAAGGATTGGGAATTAGTGTAGTTAAATATCTCAAAAAGGAGAAGAAAAAGACTTCTTACTGGAACTTGTTAAAGAATTTGCATTGTAAAAGTAGCTAAGTCAAAGATGTTCACAGTGATTAAGATAATCCTCCTGGGCTTTATGGTGGTCAGGACAAAAATACCTTGGCATTAAGAGTGGTGACTTTCTGAGACAAGTTGACTTTATGGCCTGCAACTGCTTGTATCCCAGCTTTCCACTGATGTCCTACAGCTTATTCCATATTCAGATTTATCTCAGCTGATATGTTGCCCTCAAATCAGGGCACATGTAAGTGTATGTATGCATCATGAAAGAATATACTAATAAAGGCTCAGTGATAGAGGAAAAGGTACAGTAAACTCCTGTAATATATTTATGTAAGGCAAGGGTCACAGGAAACATATGGGTATGTGGTGTCCTAAAGTTTAAAAACATGCCACAGGATTGTTTTATTTTCATAACAGATAACATGAAAGCAATTTCTAGATTTCTCTTCTCTCTTGTTTGTGTTAGTTCTCTTCATTCACTGCCTACTGAAAAAGTAATTCTCAGGTGATCTCTGCAGTCTCACTTTAAATCTCTCCAGTGTTGTGGCTTTTGCTGCTGTATTCCACATAATAAATCTCATCAGAAAGTTTTCTTACTATGCTGTTTTGTAAGAAACATCTGATTTTCTGTAGGTAAAGAATATAATTTTCCACTTTCCTTGTTCTCCCCTCCACAGTGCTAGTGGGACCATAGCTGCTACTTTAGCACTTCAGCATTGATAACAAGTACTTTTTGCCTGGCAGTCCATGTGGAGTGGGAATTGGTGTGCTCTTACAATATAACCATTGTAAGAAACGCATATGGTGTGTTGTGGTGGTGTGTGTGTTGGGGGGCTGTTGCTGTGGCTTGGTAAGAAGATAAAATGGACAAGCTGGTGTTGGCTTCATGTAGTTCAAGAGGAAGACTGGGTGATTCTTTGTTTTTTTCCTAGTGTTTTTAAGCCTTAACTGCCAGAATGTAACTCACTTTCTGTTTTAGGCAACACAGATGAGTTTGAAGTTATACTGAACTGTGCACACTTGGTGGAACGGATGTATACTCATATTGCTGCAGAAATGGAGGACTTCACTGTGTTTTCTGCTTTCATTGTGGCTCAATATGTGACTGAATTGCAGAAGGTAACAAGTTCTCATCCATCTTGAAAGTGCCATGGTATTGTGATGGCTTTGGAGTTCCTGTTCCAAAGGCAACTGTGTTAAGTTTTGTAAAATCTGTGGAGTTATAAAAGTTGCTGTGCCTCATGGGGATACAGGTTTGATCCAGGCTCTCTGTTATTTTGATCAAGAGTTCCTGAGAATCTTTCTTCCCCAGCTGCTGAAAACTTTTAAAAGGTGTGGGCTATGTTNATAAAAGTTGCTGTGCCTCATGGGGATACAGGTTTGATCCAGGCTCTCTGTTATTTTGATCAAGAGTTCCTGAGAATCTTTCTTCCCCAGCTGCTGAAAACTTATAAAAGGTGTGGGCTATGTTTTTTTTTAAGGCAAAACAATGCATGAGAGAACTGCTTTGCTTTTCTGTCACGTTGGGTGTTGCTTTTTCTTCATATGGTAGTTAGGTTCTTCTACCAGCTAGTCTCAGTTGTCCAGGGCTAATAGCAGCTAGGACCCCACCTGGCAAAGTAATGAAGAAAAATTCTCCTGGAAAGTATCTTTTAATCTGGACTAAATGAGTAAGTGAATGGAAAAATGCTATCAAGCCCAAGAATTGTTAGTGTTTCAGTAATTCTCCTGCTGTACCAAAGATATCATTCCGATCCTTACTGAAAACAACTACTCCTGCTATTACAGGTGCCAGAGCCAGGTCAGTAGCTTCTCACATCCAGACCTAAGTTCAAATTGTCATTCTGTTCAGCCTAATGGATTTAGATTTAATCAGGGTTTGAACACTCTTTGTGTTGCAAGTAACTGCAAATTGATAATTTGTGGCTCTGGCTTGGCCAGGGGCTAAAATACAGCAAGGAAATTTAGTATGTTTTCAGGCTCTGAAAAATATCCTAACTGATGCTATGTTTCTGAAGGATTATGGAGTAACCATTGTAACTAACCATGAAGGTTGTTACGGAGCATAAACACGCCTGCCTTCTCTATTGCCTGGCTTTTTTCCAAGGTTTGGGAGCAAAACAATGGGATATATCAGTTTTTAGCCATGTTATTTAGTGTCCCTGATAAGTTGGTTATTGTTTACATAGTAAACATAGTAGTTCAGCAAATACTAGGGACAAATCACTGTTCAGACTACTTCTATTCTATTTGACTATCTCTGAACATCTGAAATCTGTTCTTTGCTGAAGTCAGAAAGCCTGACTTGAATTGTCAAATGACCTTTTCAAGTTGAAGGGACACCTCAGTATTAGCAGGAGTACAAAGTCTCAAGAGAATTCTAGGAAAGTTTTGTGCAACACTTGGACTGTGAGATGGAAAGTGATAGATGGTAGCTGAAACCACAAGTCAGTAATGTATGCATGGAACCTTTGGGTGTGGAAAGGGGAATCAGTGTAGTGAGCCACCAGACACTATCACAAAGGAGTGTTTTCTGTCTGACAGAACAGAAATCACAAGTAGATGATGATTTATTTGCTCATTAGGCTGGTGAGAACTGATGGATATCAGAGGAAGGGGAGGCCTCAGCATGCCTATATTAAGGGGGCACGTACACATCTTTCATGTTGCTCTGCAGAGGGGAGAGAAAAACTCCTTTAACCATTCACCTCTTCTGAGTCCAGATCAGCGGCTTTCAGCCTGTGATCTAAAGACCTTGAGGGTCCATCAAATGTAACTGAGAAAAACATGTTGATCAATTTAAGTCTTCATATGGGCATCTGCACACTACTAGAATCCTTTTAAGGATCTGCAAACTAAAACTGCTGAAAGCCACTGGCCAGTCACTGCTAAAGTGGTCGTGTAACAGCTCCCTCAGTACTTCCTGTTTATACCAGGAAATAAAATATCCTTGTGAATTACTTTGTGATAATCTAGAAAGATCCCTTGCTAGAGCGGGCGGCCTCTTTCATACTCTTGACAGTGCTTTTCCCTTGTTCCCTGTGAGCTGTTGCTTAATTCAGCAGTAGTGAAATACCTCTTCGCACATTTAATGTCTCACATCAAGAGCTCTGTAATGCTTGACAAATTGGTTGTGCTAACTATATAGACCATAAAACACTTAGAAGCATAATTAACTGCCAGCCAGTAGTGACAGCTGTTTAAATCTTTGGTTCTGCTTCCCATAGTGTTATTGGAGGGTGTTTATAGGAAACTGCACTGCGGAGCAGGAATGGCTCACATAAGGCATTGGTCCAGATTAATTTGTGATGCAGTTCCATTAACTGCCACTCTGAGGTATCTGCTTATCCCAAGTGGGACATCTGGTCCATCTTGTCAGTAGCTGTGGGTCTTCCTGTCCTCATTCTCTGCTGTTGTCTCTGCCCTACGAAGGGAGAGGCCAGCCCAGCACATTCACTGGGAGTTGTGATACTCAACTGTTCTGTTGCTTTAGTGCGTGGTGCGTGGAGAAATAACAGCTGTTATAAACCTGCTAATGGATTAACTGATTTAGAGGGGAAAAACAACAAGCTTTGGACATGCAAACTCTTCAGGGTCAGAGATCCAAAGAAAGGCTTACGTGCCTTAATGCCTGCTATATGGGTTTTTTTGCCAGCTTTGTTAGCAGATCTAATAAAATATATTAGCTGTTTTACGTTTAGGGCAGAAAGAGAGCAGGAGCCTGTCGCAGTGATTAGGAGTGCACTTCATTAGTGGAAAGTTTATTAGTTGCCTCAGGAAGAAAGAAGTCTGAATTTTAATGACAGCTTTTTATGTAATTTTCATTAGGCCTGGAGTGCAGAGGTCTGGAGGCATAAAGCTAATTTGGGGATTCAGCAAAGATAAGACATGGTCCTGTGGCAAAAATAATGTGATTATGCCAGAGGCCAGCACTGCCTCAGGCAGTGAAGTCTTTAGCAAGTGATTTGTGAGCACAGGACAAATTTCAGTTAGCCTGGAGTACCAGAGGATTTAAGAGTCAGCACTGGTGTTCCTGGTTGCAGTGGCAGTTCTGCTGGTTGTGGGGTTGAGCAGGGGTGGTCATGGCAGGAACAGGGCACAGAGTTCTGAGTCATTCCTTGTATTCCTTCAACTTTCTGCATGACTTCAGGGAAGGTGCCTGATTCCTGATGTTAAAACAGATCAAGGAAAGGCACATCTCCTGAGCTTTTTGAAGGCTTCTTGTATTAAAGCTTATACCTTGAAGTCCTCAGATACAGATTGTTAGATAAATACCAAGTGGTTAAGTGATAAATTAAAATTAATTGACTACCCAGTGTAAATTATGCAGTAGCCTAAGGGAAGTGCTCATACGAAACTGAAACTTAGCGGCATACAGCTAACAGGAGACATACAGAATCTACTGAAAGGTGCAATGCTTCCAAGATGATCAATGTCTTTGTCTCTGCAGAAATGTATATAGTAGCATTCTTGTGCATTTTATTGCAAGGGTCATGCTTAGTCTGCAAAACATGTTTTCAAAAATCAGGAAAATATTGCCCAAGTCAAAATCCTGGACTTTATCTAATGGGCGGTTCCAGATGTTCCAGTGCACTGGGTAACGTGTTGTCAGCATTTAATGTATACTGACTGTGGAAAGGGTGTGTTCTTGCCTTCTTGTCTTCAAGTTTAATGCAGTTTTGTTCTTCTCGTAGGTGACTTTGCACCCGGCTGTGAAGAGACATCTCACAGAAGGGATATATCACATCCTTGACCTCTGCATTGAGCGGGACATCAAGTTCTTAAATGTGTCACTGCCAGCAGGTGTAAGGGAGGTCTTTAAGGGTCTGTATGATGATTACAACCACTACCACAAAGCAAAAAAACACGGGGAGGAAAAATACACTGCGTGATGAATCCTGCCTGGTGCTGCACAATTTATGAACTGATCTTGCAGTGCTCAGAGAACCCTTAGGTGCTGTTTGGTTTTGGTTTTAGTAAGATCAAATCTGGACAGGATCCTCTAAACTTGGATTGCATCGATCTCTATGCAGCCAGCCTTCATAATGGGGAAAGGGGGAAGGGGGAGGGAGGGTGTGCTGTTAGGTCTGCTCCTGCTGTGTGCCACAAATGACAGAACTACTGCACCTGTGCTGGCCCCCGTGAATTCGCTGGGAGCCCTGAGGAGCTTGCTGCAGTCTGGCAGCAGATGTCAGGCTTCAGGCTTTGGCACATCCTGGTGCTTTTCTGTGGAAGCAGTAGTCTGGTGTCAAAGCCAGTGAGAGTTGTAACTCCTGCTCTCGCTTACATGGTAAGCAGAAATAAAGCAGTAAAGTGCTTATTTTTGTACCCTGCTATTTTACATTTTGTTACTGAAGAAATTTAGGAATGTTACACAGCTGTGTGATAGGCTACTATGCAAACTGTGGAAATGCAGTAAAAAATTTGAAAGTTTGTATCTCTTTGCTTGATTGGTTTTACTCTTGAGTCCAGCCCTGAGCAATCCAGTCTGACCTATTGAGTTTCCTTCCCAACCGAATTATCCTGTGATCTCATGATAATCAAAAAGACTGACTACTTAAAGCTCTGGTCGATTTACTGTGCTTAAGCAATTACACTTAGTCATCTGAGCTGTGGTCACTCTCAGTAAACATTTTTAGCTTGTGACAAATGCTAAGTACCAAGACCTATCCGAGTCCTCTTTGGTCTAAGCTGAGCCTTGGTGCTTCACTCTGGGTTAAGAACCAGCCTTGGACTTACTGCAACTCAGCTGAAGGTAATTTAATAAGATGTGGGAAATTAATCATATTTGAGCTTGTGAGAAGCTTTAACAAATAGCTGCATTAGCTAAACTACGGAAGTTTATTTTCTTGAAAATTATAAAGTATAAACATCCAAACTTTTACTGAAGTGGTAGAACAATCTTCAGACATGCACGCAGTTGGTTGTAAGTACTCAATGCTCTCACAGGATTATCTGCTTTAATCTATAGTTATAGGGCAGGCAGAGGAAGAGTGGAATGTGGCTTACCACTTTTACTGGGTCCATCTGCCTCATAGCAAGGTCCAAAGGATGAAGTTTGGGTGGGGCAGGAGACTCCACATGGCATAGGCAAGGGAGGTGAGCAGGGCTGTGGGGGGCCTGAGACAGGTAGAGCTGGACCTCGGTGGCAGGGGCATGGCAGCCACTGTCTGATATAAAGCCCTTTTCCTGCTCCTCCTTCACTGCCCTGCTGGCTGTGGCCCTGGCAGGGCACTTCTGGCACATCATAGACCTCCACTGGGATCATGACTAGGATGTTCCAGGTCCCTGGCCCATGGGCGACTCCTGGACACTGCCTGCCCCTGGCCTTGGGGCAGCTACTTCTACAACCCACACTGGTGCCTGCTCACCTTCTCCATCTTCACCATGTGAGGCCTCCTGTGCTGGCTAAACTTCAGCATTTGGCCTGGAGATAATTCTCCTCATATACTGAACAAGAAGCTTGGAGAAAAAGCTTTGATACTGTGCAAGTGCTGTTCAGAAGCAGCCACAACAGTGACACGTTACCAACACTGTTCTAGCCACAAACACAAAGCACAGCACCATATGGACTGCTCAGAAGCAAGTTAACTGGACCCTGTTCACCACTGTGCCATTTCTGTATTTTATTTCAAAGCTGAAAAGCTGATGTGGGCCAGTGTTGGGCTGGGCAATTACTGTTGCCCCACCAGGCTGTGTGACACTGAAGTGCTGGTAGGTCCCAGGAAGGAAACGTCTGTGAGCTGGGTGCAGCCAAATGGGCACCAAAGGGAGGAGGGCTCCAGAGTGAAGGCAGTTAATATGCTAGTAAAATGAAGGAAGGTTATGAGCACTGGGAGGGGATCTGGAAGGAACAGTGAAAGAAAGGAGAGCTAGGTTTGGAGTGGGGGAGGAAGGAAGTGAGGCAGCATCTCTGGCGCATAAGTGTCAAGGCTCCCCTGATGTAGCCATATGGTCGCAAGCCACACACATAGCTCAAATGCTTCTGAGTGTAGACCACAGAGTAAATAACATCTTACTCATCACGTTAAATGAGGTAAACTATTTGAGCTGATAATGTTTAATTTCATTAATTATAACTTTTAAAATTCTATCAATTTTAACTTCTTGGCTTGGGAATTAAAACATATAACTGACTTAAATGAACACAGGTGATGGAAATAACAAACTCCTACTATAAAAAGGACATGGTGCTTGAATGAATGAAAAATTGAAACCCTGCCACAATTAAACCTTTATTTCAAACATGCTGTGCAACTGCCACTTACCCCCAGCCCTCCTTCTCCAAGCTGAGCAGCGGAGTTCTGAAACACAAAGCAGCATTTCTGTGTAGAAGTTACAAAGGGGTTAAAAAGAAGTCTGTATTCCACTTGCTAATCCTAGGTTTTTGTCCAAGAACTTCTCGGGGTTTTTTTTTAGCTAGAATAAATTAAGTCACTGGCAGAGGACCACCTGCTGAGAAAGCAGGCTTTGTTTTACTGAGTACATTCCCATGTGGATGCAGTGTTCCCCTTCTGTCACACGATGGAGCCATCCTGCAAGGCTACAGAAGCACCATCTGAAGGCACAGTTTTGGAGTCCTTTCTCCTAGGCTGGGTTGGTTTAGGAGCTCTGAGCATTGGGAAGGTAAAGGGTTAGGAAGAAGCACCATCTCAGGGCTAAAGGACAGGATTGTGACCTTTGTTTCACTTGAGTGTTAGCTTCCTGCATGTGAACCTCGAAGCACAGTCCTTACAGGCTTCTGCAACAGTTAATCTTGGTCAGATTTCCAACTGCTGATGCAGTGCATCTCTTCCAAGGGCTTTTCTTACTGCTGTTGCACTAAGAAAAATACCTCCTGTAAGCAGTGCTTGCAGGCTGGGATACCAGGGTCCTGCTGCTGTGCTGCAGGCTCAGCCTGTGATGCTGGCTGTGGTGTTGGTTATTCATGCCTGGGCAGTGCTCTAGTCTGCTGTGCCAAAACTGGCTCAAATATAGAGTAAGAGACAGGAAGGGCAAGAAGAGCAGTCATGACCAGCAAAAATCGTGTTGGTTTTATTTATCCCCTGGTTTTGTGTAGCTGCTGTGAAAATCAGCTGATTTTTCTACTTATCTGGGGATGGGACTTGGTGCTTGATTTATCTGGCTATTGTGGATAGAAATGCCAAAAAAAGATAATGTTGTAAGATGGTAGAAATAATTTTGCTAGTTTAGAAGTAAGTTATTTTTCCCATTCTTACCTGCTGGGAGGAGATCATGTACTGAGCACTTTCCTTTGAGTTTGAAATTAATCAGTAACTTCCTATTTGTTTACTTGATGTGAGTCCTGGGCTGCTGGGTTACAGAAGGCTTCTTCCAAAGCTTCCTTTATGGGTTAAAACTTAATAGCATGAGTAAAGGAGTACTTTGAGAGATTCTTTACATCATTATTACTGAACCATGAAATGTCCACAGTGACAATAGTTTGCCGATGATACCAAACTGAGTGGGGAAGTGGACACTTTGGAGGGGAGAGCCACCCTCCAGGGAGACCTAGATAAGGCTGGAAGAGTGGGCTAATAAGAACCTTATGCCCCAAACAAGGATCTTAATTGCGCCAAAGCAATTGGCGTTGATTGGATTACTTTTTGTAGAAGTTGGATTCAGAATTGTTTCTTGAAGGGAGAAGTTCCACAGATGATCTGTTCTGAACTAGACATCTTCTTGTGGAGGCTGCTGCAGAGCCTGGACCTTCTTTTTCCAGCAGGCAAGTTGTAATGCCTTTTTGGCTCTTCCTCACAAGTAGAGATCAGGAGTCTTTCTGCTGAGAACTGGTGGAGGAGATTTGGAAAGCAAGTGAAGGATAAAAGGAGAGGAAAATTGGGGACATGACCCCTGTTAATTCATTCAGCAGCTGAGTTTTCTGTTAGGTTCAGGCACTCCTTGCTTTTATTTCTACAGCCTCCACTGGTGGGATTGGTTCTGCAGGCTTTCACAGAGCTGTGCTGGGGCTTCTCAGGAATGTGCACAAGGCTGAACACTGCAGTCCTAAGGGTGAGGACCATGGGCTGTTTCTGCTGTAGGAAAGGAGAGAGGAGCAGGAATGGAGGTCTGGGATGCAGTCAGACTATTGCCAGGGCTTTTTGCTGATGAGTTGGCTTTGTTAATGATCTGATTTTGGGTAGGACTCAGCAGCTTACGGGAAGGAAAGAAGCTCCTGGTGGCTGAAAGCAGAGCAGCTTTGAAAACCAGGCTGTTCCTGGTTTTCAGTGCATCTTAAATGTCCGTTGCTTGATTTGGTGTACTGCAAGCTCCTAGAAACCTCTTTCGGTGGTGGGCCTTCATGTGTGCAGTAGTGTGAACCATGAGCGGGCACTTGCTGTCCTAACACACTGCCAGGTGTGAGAGACTGTGGGTGAGAGGAGAAACAACATTGCAGGGAGAAGTGATTGATTTGTGTGTAGTTTTTCGTGCCAGTTTTGGAGCAGCGTGTGGGTGTTCCCTTCAGTAACCTCAGGGAACAGTACGGTTGGGTTTGGGTTTTGTTAATATCCCAGGAAAAGAAAGGAAGAGCAAATGACCATGCTTATTTTTTTTTGTTGGGGCACAAACAGACAAATCCATAAAAGACAATGTGATCAACTCCTGCCTTTGGTGAATTGTGTGGCCTGTGCAAACACAGCCTCTGCTCTCTCTGGTGGTGTTTTAACTCCTGGGGGGAAGGCTGGTTTGTTACTCTTATCCAGTCAGATTGTGAGCACATAATCCCCTAAAGGGAAAGTAGCCATCTCTGCTTGTCGCTTGAGACACTGGAACCAGCCCATGCTGATTTTAGCCTGGCAAAGAGCGTTGCCACTTGGGCACAGCTGGTTTGTCCGAGTGCGGGCGGCTGCTGCTTGCTCCTGTTTGTGAGGCACAGGGGTGCAGTCAATTCTGAGCACCCGTGGCTGGGAGTAGAGCTCTGGGCTTTGGTGTGGCTTTGTTCCTGCATCTGCTACAGGTCACCTGTGTGCTTTGCTTGCCGAGGCTTTACCTTCTTTGGCCTCTGACACAGACTTGAGTCTTCCCTGTAGGGGATTCATGAGGTTTGCAGGTTATTGAATGCCCTGTGAGTACCTAGATGAACTGAGAATGTTTTTTTTAATGCTACAGAGATGAGTAATACACCATTATTCAGTTTATTCACAATATTTCAAGTGATAACCAGAAAATACATAATCTGAGAGCATAATTTTTGCCCCCTTTGTCCTCTCACCAGTTTTATGTTAAATTTGCTATTCTCTTAATGTGCATTTTACTTTATTTTCTAGGATTCGTTGAGACTGCTCAGTATTTTCAGGAGATAGCTATGCAAATGTGAGCTATAAGCACCTGATTTCTTCAGACTGACATTTTACAGTATGTTCATTAAAGTTTTCATAACCTAAGCCCATAACAATGAGAGCCTAGAGTACGCGCCTCCTGCTACCACATGCAAAGCAAATGTGAGTCTAAGAAACCTGTTATTAGCAGCTCATATTTTGTTCGTGCAGTGACATCTAAGAGACTTTCTATGCAACTTATTTTCCCTTGCTATAAAGGCAGATTTCTTACTGCAGCAAGAGGCAAATCCATTCTGCAGATCTTAGCCTGTGCTGTATTGTCTGGATGAGGAGAAACCTGGAGAACAGAAATACTGTTGTTCCTGAGCCATGGAAACTTCACCAGCTGGGAATCTCCTTTGACCCACATACCCTTCCACTGCAATAGCTAGGGATTATCATCTGTCAAGGTATTGCTGCCCACACTCTGCCCTAAGCTGCTATTTCTCTAAAAGCATCACCAGACCTGTTGCATCCCACCTATTAGCAAGGGGACTGTCCCAACAGCTCTTGTTCAGGGGAGACTCTTAGCATACTAAGAGCTGGGAAAACCCGTTAGTGTGAGCAGTAAGAAATGGTAATGTTTAACTTCCAAGGTGTGAAGTTTCAATCTCTTCCTTCTAGGTAAGCATAACGGTGTTACAGCTGGGCTGTGTATCCACAGAGTATGAATGAACTGCATTAAATGGTTCCTTCTAGCACTCCTCCATTCCTGTTTTGATAGGAAAATATGTAGCTGTGTAGTCTTAACACAGGCAGTATCTGGAAGATGGGTTAACCTCTGCATGCAGATCCAGTGTCGAGGAGTAGTTGTAGTAGGCGCATCTTTTTACTTGCCACACTGTAGTAATGGTAATATTTAGAATTAGCTTCTGCACACGATTCCTAGGGACTTCAGAGGGCAGAAACATGCCCTTAGAGCTCATGGCACTTTTCATCTTCAAAGTGCATTATAATCATTAATACATTAATTAGGCATTCTCCCTTTCCTTCCTGCTAACAAGGTTTATTAAGCTGAATGTATTTATCTTTGGGCAGCTTCTGCAAGCAATTGAATGAATAATTTTCCTAATAACTTTAATAGCAAAGACATGAAAGGGAACAGGGATGATGAAAGAACAAGAGACTGAGGTAAATAAAGCTGCACTGTGAAAGGAGAGAAGCAATTTAATTCTGCACATACCCCTGCAACTCCCAACTGGCGGCTGTGCAGCCTTTGTTGCTTCTGTCTCCCCAAATCTACATGTAGTTGCACATCTATGCAACATCTATGCTAGCACACACAAATGCAAAAAAAAGGAGGTCATGGATGACTGGGACCTGTAGGAAAGGACAACATGAAAATAGCTTGCAAGTGCAAGGTGAAGAAAGCCTGTATGAAAGTTTGACTTTTGCATATACTTACAACATCTTAGGTGTTTTTATGAGAACCAGTATAACCTACCAGAGTATTTCACAATGGGTAAACTGCAGGACCCAGAAGGTAGAGGAAGGTCAGGAAAGACTATGTTGGGAGTTTAAGGCATTGAAAAATGTAATCTAAAGCAAATGAAACCTTGCTTTCCTTCTCCATCTTTACCCCTCAAGCACTGTCTGTTGTGCCTCAAAGCACACACAAATACATTCTGTATGGATGTTACCATAGGTATGCTCTTTTACTCCTACTCTCACAGTAAGTGTTGGTGGAAGGACATAAAATGTTTTCTTTGAATAAGAACATGTCCCCATAAAAGCTCTGAGACTCAGTGACTTAGTGGGGGTGCTGCACTGTGAATTTGCATCTTAGGCAGTGCTTAGCAGTTTGCTAAGTGGTTTCACCTCTGTCTTTTTCCCATCTTGTTTATTTAGATTCACAAGCTTAAGACCAGGAGACACTACTAGGTCATCTGACCAGACCTCTTGTGTATCACATCACAGTCCATTGAGCTTGATATAGTTAATGCAAGCCAAATAACCTGTGGGGAGTTGCAACTATCTTCCACAAAGCCAGATTTTTGACATTAAGCTCTTCAGGGCAGGAGTTGTGTTCTATCCATGCTTTAAGTAGAGTTTCTCAGCAGTGTTATTAAACCAACATCAACACCAAGGAAAACAACAAGGGCGATACCAAGAATGTTAATTATAATAAAATCTATTAATATTTTATTGACTAAGCTTGCAAAGATTTTTTTTTTAAATCGTGAAGCCAGCCACTGTGTATGAACTGTAGCCTTCAGAAAGAAGACTGAAAGGTGGCTTTTCAATTCTGATATGCAAATGCTTCCGCAGGGCAACAGACCAGGTATCGGGAGGGCTATTTAATGCAGTGCAGGAGGTTGTAAGAAAAAAAACCTGAACGTAGCCAGGAGCTGTTCTCCTCTCTTTCAGGAGAACCTGAAAGAGGTTGGAGTGAGGCAGGAGTTGGTCTCTCCTGCTGTGCCCACAGTGAAAGGATGAGAGGAAGGGGCTTTAAATTGCAGCAGGGGAGATTCAGATTGGACATCAGGAAAATTTTTTCACTGTTAGGGTGATTGGGTACTGGAATAGGTTGCCCAGGGAGGTGGTGGAGTCACCATCCCTGGAGGTGTTCAAGAGGTGTCTGGATGTGGCGCTGGGTGATGTGGGTTAGTGGTGATGTAGGCAAGCGGTTGGACTGGATGATCTTGAAGGTTTCTTCCAACCTCGATGATTCTATGATTTGTAGTAGGTTGCAAGTAGTTATGTTATTGAGCTCCATACAGCAGTAAGGGAGAAAAATGTTACAGCTGATGGCATACAGGATAAAAGCTTTGAGTCTGAAATGTCGATTTTATTAAACACGGCGAATCAGCCCTGTTCTCTTAATTCATAATTTAAAGTTCAAGTAGTCTGCCTGTGCTGCTTTGATGGAATGTGGTTTGCCAAATGGAGCAAATACTTATTTATGTATTTATGTATTATTTTTGGTAAGAATTCTTTCAGCTAATGTGAATTTGACACTCACTCAGCTTTGCTTGAACTCTCACAGACCAGGAAGTTGTTTGTCAGCATCCTCTTTTTCTGAAAAAGCTAACCTAGTCTGAAATCCTGAAGGAAGAAAACTTTGACTTAAAATAGAAGTGTTTGTGACAGGATGGGGTCATAAGAATGGAAGGATCCTTCCTAACCACCTGCCTGGTTGTCAGAGGAGTTCATCTCTTCCCCTTGGCACCTTTGGCTGTGTAGAGTTTGCCACGGACTGCCTGCAGGCTGCAAAGGGAGCAGGGGAGACGAACACGTGCACTGAGAATTGATGGGAGTTTATTTGCTGTGACAGGAGCAGTGCCCACCACCAGTGGCAGTCAATTCCCACAGCCCTTGGATGGTTAACTGAAGCAGTGTAGGGCCTTACCAACCTCACTGCACCCTGTTAGAGCTTACCGTCCCCACAGCAGCATCAGTGAAGCAGAGCTGTGGTCTCACCTCAGACCCTGTGGCTCCCAGCAAGATCCATCACCCCAAAACACTGGGGAGGACGATTTAAAATGATATAATGAGTTGTTGAGAAGTTGACACTCTGCACTCTCTGGTCCCTGCTGTGGGGCAGTGGTCTTTAGCACACAGGCAGGACAAACATGGCTGGTAAAACCTGAAAGGGATGCAGTGAAGTCTGACAGAGTTGCCCCTGCAGTCCCAGGGCACCACCGGTCCTGCACACTCAGGGTGGAGCTGAGCTCCATCCCAAACCTCCCACCCTGCCCAGTGATGTGGCTGTGCTGCAGATGGAGGCACTCACAGCACCAACAGGCAAACTAGCTCTCAGCTGGCTTCCCACAGGTGCCCAAGCTCAAAAGTCAGGCTTCAATCCTGGCTACTAATTGCCTTGAGTGGGGATGCTGTCTTTCCTTTAGCCCTTATTACCGTGGCACCACAGGTACTGCCATTACAAATACCTTGATCAAAGCTGGCCAAAGCATAGCCAGAAGCACTGCAGTCACGTCTCTGATGGCAAAGCAGGTGTGTCTTGACTTTAAAGCTTTGTCTTAGGCTTCAGCACAAGAATGGATTTTCTTTCTTACGGCAGCATGGGAGTTGTTCAGACTCTGCAGGAAGAGAGAGAAAGCAGGGAGTAAAACTGGACTGGAGTGAAATGAAGTTTATGGTTGCAGCACTTGTGATGCAGTGTCCTCTCTGTAGTCAGAACTGAACTTTCCACCTGGTTCAGTGAATAAGAAGAAAATAAGCCACTAAGGCTTCATTACTTTCAGGTACAATGATATCACCCTGTTGTTTGGGTACCAAAAATGTTGGGGGTCCATCCTTTTGGGACAATCTTAAAATGAAACACTCACAAGTTCCAATACAAGTCTGTTTCAGGGTGTTGTTTCAAAGCTAGTAGGAAATGCTCGATTGGAAAACATGCAGGAAGACAGCAAAGTAGAAATCCCCAGTGCAACTCAAAGTTCAAAGCAAGGTCTGCCCTGCTGTTTCCATTTATAGTACTTTAAGAATGTGTTTATTTTATTATTACAAGAGACAGCTGGGGTGGGAATTGCAGTGTGGAACAGGGCAGGTTAAAACAAAAAAGCACTGCCTTGGTAGCCCCTTCTTCCTTTTCTTTTGGAGCCAACCTAGTCTGCAGGTGAGCAACACCACGATGAGACTAATTTCTTGCAGCTGACAGATGTTAGCTGGAGTGGTGGATTTCCACAGCTTTGAAAAACAGGCCTTGAAGACCTTGTGGCAGTGCGGGTGGTTCCCTTCTCCTTGCCTTGGGTTCCCACAGGATATGCTGCTATTCCCTGTCAAGGTGTTTAGTGCTGGATGTGAGCCCTACCCAACTGTGGCCTGTTAGCAATGGCAGCACAAGCTGGGGTGTGGTAGGTGTGGACTCCTTGTGTTGTAGCCTTTATATAAGGTAATGTCTTCCACTGCTCTCTGACTGATCAAAGGTTGAGGTGGCTTTGTGCTCAGCTTTTGTGGATACCTAGGCTCATGAGCCCTCATCTTGCCCAGGTTCTAATCCTTGGTGCAGGGCCAGGTTATCTCTGTTAGGCTGCTTACCCTCCTTGCTAAGAGCTGTATCCCAACATGTGCAGTGTTTCAGCCCTTCATGCACTTCCTCTGTTTGAATAGTGTTTACAGAAACAATTTTTGCCTGCTGTACAACATTCCTTAGGTTCCAGAAATGCAGGCTATTATTGTGATTGTTAAAGAAAAGCAAAGCTGCAGCTCAGTACTGAGTGTGAAAGATTCCCCTGGTCAGATGTGGTAACTATGTCCATAGCTCTCAGGCTTCTGGGATGTTAAACTGGTCTGGGAAATGATTGTGGTGCATAAGACCACTTGAGGGGAAGCCAGCCTCTATAGCAGACCACTAAGCAGCTTCATCTGCTCTAAATGTTTCGAGTTTTTTCAACCCTTGTTTTCAATGCACATCTTCTCAAAAGGCCGTCTCTTTCTCTGATTCTGGTGATAACAGTTTCCAAGGGTCTTCTCCAACAGCATGAAATTCATAAGCCCTGCCACTTGTCAGGCTGATGACTGCTTTTCTTTTATGTGCCATCTGAGTGAAGCCAGTAACTGTGTTGATCCTTTTGTTCCTCCTGTCTTGGGTTGGGTATTTCCACAGCTAAGAATTGATCAAACAGGCTGATCTGCATTTTGTGGGCCAATGAAGGATTTCCAACATCTGTAAGAACCATGTCCTTATGGGGAGGGAGGGGACCCCAACGTTTTGTTGCCATATGGTTTTTGGCTGATTTGTGGCTTTAATCATTTCCTCTTGGCAGAGGACTATCCAGCTCTCTGTGCTTTCCACCAGGAACTGACTCATGGAAGTGGAGTATTCCCTCAGTGCTCTGGGAGAGAGAATATCTCTGTGTATTTGAGGAAGCTAGTGAGCTAATGTGCAGGTGATGATTTCTAAATGTGGGGGGAAAACCCATAGCTGGCTATTTTAAATAAAGCTTCTCATTTTATGCATCAGCCAATTAGAGGTTCATCTATTCTAAATCAGAGATTTCTCTGCCTCATTGCTCACAAATTGCAAAGCTGGTGACCTGAATGTTGTTGCTTTACAGAGGTAAGTGAAGACTGGTCGTGGATAGAGCTGATCAGATACCATGGTGATGAGCCTGATATAAAACACAAACCTCGGTCTTGCTGTCAGCTCTGTGCAGTTCTTTTGTCCTGTGCTGATACATCGTGGCCATGGGCATCATCATCATCTAGGCTTGAACCCAGGATTTGTGGATCTAAAAGCACAACCTGCTATGAGCTGGAGGCCCAGGCAGGCAAGTGCACTGTGACCAAACACAAGGTAAAGTAGATTTGCATAAGCTGAAATGAAAAAGATTTAAGCAAATGCATTTTTATCTCGCTTTTGTGATAAGCCAAGTGTGTATGGAGTCTGCAGCCCCGGCTCGGCAGATAAGCAGTGTCTCTTGAGCTGTAACAACTAATCAAGTACCTGAATGGTGAGCTGAGGGGCCCATCTGTGTTATCAGGAGATTAACCTGTCTGAGTAGTATTTGTGATCCAGCCACAAGAAGGAGACAGAGCTGCAGTAGGCAGGGATGCAGGTTGTGTTTGCAGGAAATCCAGTTGATCATGGTGGATGTCTCTTGGGGATCCAGTGATTTCTGTATATAGGGGCCCTGCAGGATGGGTGCTTCTGGTACGTTGGAAATTTCTTGGCAAACCAAGCTCATTAAATTCTATGGTGTGTCACATGTACTGTCAGATAGTTGATTTGGGTTTTTTTCATGCTGTTTGTTTTCTTCTGTCATAGGATTAAGCACTCCAAACAATGGAGCTTTCTCAGTATCCTCAGGAAGTTATTTCCTACCTTTAAAGATTAATGTCATGGAAATTTTTCTTTGATCTCAAGCCTGACTTTCACTGGCTCAGTTTTATCCTCTTATTCCTGGATATAAGAGACAATGGCAGGATGAGTGGGATTTCCTCCATCAAGGTTTCGAGGCACAGTATCGCTGTTGCCCCAGCTGTGGAGGAGTTGTGGGTGGCCAGGCTTCGAAGCAGCAATACCTTTCCCTTACGAGCAGGAAACCTGCTGCATTTTAGCTGTGTTGCCTGCTGACCCACTGACAGATCTTGGATGGTTTTATTTTGAAATACATCCTACTGTACAAGATATAAGCATAGCTACAGCCCTGAAAGATGATCTGTGAGCTGTTGCACAGGACCAGGCTGTGCCCAAGGCTAAATCCCGCAGCCTAGCCGGGTGTTAGCTGGCAAGCAGGTGATACATGGAGAACAAATGGGGAGCACAGAGGGTGTTTGTTAGGCTCCCAGGGCTGAAGAAGTGGGGGTCTGTGCTCGGGAACAAAGACAATTTGCATTTAATTTCTCTGGGCTGCAGTGCTGGCAACAATGGTAGATGTTCATCTGTAGCATTAAACCGCTGTGCGGTCTGGGCTGAATGGCCCTCTTTGTTCAGGGCTGGAGCAGCCGGAGTGCTGTGAGTTGGGACCAAAGCACTGTGTCATACAGCGTGACCACGAGCGTGACGGGGGGGAGACGGGGAAACTAGATGCTGGTAAAGCCTACCCCCTCTCTCCTCCTGTCCTAGGGGAGGTGTTCAGTGACCCTGGGAAGCCCAGAAGGGAAAACGGTGCCATCCTCAAGTGGCTCTCCTGTAGGGTGATGGTGACTGCCTGTCCGTGCCGTCCTTCACCTCTGCTCTGCGCTGAGAAGGGGAGGAGGGGTTAGCTGCTGCTCTTCCCAGAGGACTATTGCAGAGGGTCTGGCAGGAGCAAACCAGGCCATGCACAAGGTGCATCCTGCTCTTATAGCTTGCTGAGGCTCCATGTAAGAGGTTGAACAGCCCTAAACCTTACCTGTCTGGGACAGGGTATCCTCCCTAGATGAGGCCTTCAGAAGGTGGTGAGGACGGTGGGTATGGAGTGTGAAGTGTGGTGCTGAGCCTTATTCCTCCAGCAGACACCTGAGTTCAGCCAGGTGTTGTGGTGGATGGGATTCCCCTCCATACTTCATTGGGGCAGACTTAGCACTGAATCTGTCATTCAGCTTAATGCCCTTTGCAAAAGCTTGGAAAGCTCCTCCCTAGGGGACTCCAGACACTCACTGGGCTGTGAAAATCACATCCCCTCACAATGGCAGCTAGCAGCCACAGAAAAAGTTGCTGTGGCCACCAGCAGCACTGTCTCCTGCACAGTCCCCAGCCTTCTTGTTCATTGCAGCAGTTGTACTTCTGATACAAGTACCAAAGAAGTGGGAGCCTGGCTGAGACCACCACTAGGCAGCAGGTGACTGGTGGGATCTTCTACTGGTCTCTTACAGGAGTGATTTGCAGTCTGCTGTTGACCACAACAGGCAGGAGGAAAGCATGGGAAGTAGGTTCCTATTCTCTAGCCCCACAGAAGAAAAATGTTCAGCTCAGGATTGATTGTGCCAAACACTGTCTTGGAAACCTGAGCTTCTCTCACCTCACCTCACCTACCCCATTGTATGGTGTTCACCGTGCCAGCTAAATGAGAAGTAGTGTTAACTACACTGTGTGCTCCTAAGCTTCTTTCCATGGCTTTCTGGAGGCTGATTAAGATAGAGAAAGTAACGTAGTGATTATTGGGATGCTGGTGGAGGCTGGGGGGGAGGAGGGAAGGAAATTCCTTGGAGGGGAAAAAAGAGGGATTTGAACAGCTGATGGCAAGCCTTTGCAAACAAACCAGGAGAGTTAGGCAGCAGATGGACTAACACTCCCTGGGCTTGTGCCAATGCATCAGATTGATTTTAAAGATGAAGCACCCACTGCCTGGGAAAGCAAGCCGGTAGCCCTGCGAGTAGGAGCACTTCCTGGCAGCTGTTCAAACACTAGTGGCTTTACAGTTTGCTTTCGGTGCACCAGGAGTCACTGAGAAGCACTGGGGACTTGGAATATGAAATACGACCAGTAGGGACTACGGACCAATAAATGGATTATTTTTGTAGGGAGGATTGCATGGAAAACAGTGTCCAGTTGCTCAGAAACTCATGGTGTGTAATTCAAGGACCAGAAGGGCTCAAAGGGCCATCAAGTCAAACTCTCTGCCTCCCAGCATGGTAGGTGCTGAATCTTTCAAACAAAGGTGTAGACTTCTCTGGAGTTCTGCTCCAAAGGGGGATTGTTTGGCGGGACCTCAGCTGTAGACCCGGCTGTAGATCAGCTTATATCCTGAGGTATGACTGCTGTCCCAAATAACATTAGCTGTGTTATGGACATCTACTATAATGTGTTTGAACTGAACTTGCAAAGTACTCGGTGATGGGTTTGCATATGTATGCCTACAAATACATCCTTCTCCCACACGCTCCCTTTCCTTCTACAGAAACGATATGAGCTGGTGTGGTTTATTTTTCCCTCCTGCACTTTTTTCAAAATGAAATGAAAAACCCCCTGTTGATGAAATAAAACTGCTGAATAGCAAAACACATGAAGGCTCTTCAGTAAAATAAGCATTTTTGCAGCAGTTCATTCCATTGGATTAGGTATTTGTATATGTAATATAACCTGATGGTCCACCTAATTGATGAAGACTGTTCCATGGTTCTTCCTCTTAATTTCCAATTATGTATAATTGGAAATTCTCTTTTAAGTATGCCATACACTGTTTTTATGGAATACATGGCAAAGAGACACAGACTCAGGCCCTGAGCTTGTGCCAGCTCCCACATCTTGAGCTGCCCCTTGAACATAAGCTTATATAAAAGTTAATCAGTTTTTAGGCTGATTGTACAACATGTGCAGTTGTGATTAGACTCTATATTTAAGACTTGGCTGCCAAAAAGACTTCAGCAATGACAGGCTTACAAGTAATTCAGCAAAAGGCTGACACAAATGTGGAGTGGGCTGGGAGTGCCATGCGATTTACGCTCTGCCCCAAGGAAATGCCACCCCCCACCCTGGCACAGCACCTTCCTCCGCCTCTGTTGGCATTGCAGTGAGGGGTGCTTGTGTTTGTCATCCCGCTTCCTCCTCCATCCCTGGGTTTCTGAAGCGACAGGACCGGAGTGAGAATACAAGTATGATGCAGCAGACCTGGAGAAGCATGGCTGTGGCAAATGGAGAGAACTCTGGGAGGCTGACGGCAGGTCTGGCATCGGGGGTCTCAGGGGCAGAGGTGTGGAAAGGTAAAGAAGGAGCAGCATCAGCTGCTAGTTCACATTGATGAAGAGTTCCTTGTACCCCTTGCTGTGCTGCAGGTTGTCTGCAGCCAGAGTAGTTTGGAGAAAACCAATATCCAGCTGTCACTCACAGCTCGAACAGGTTGTGTCTCGATGTTTGCAATAGCCTGGCTTGACTTTTGAGTAGCTGGGGTCCTGCTGAAGCCAGTGAAACTGATCAGAGAGGATTTTCAGTCAGATCTTCAGCTTTAAGTTAAGACAGACTCTTATCTGCCCCTTTGGTTGACAACTGTGGGTCTGGGGGCTGGTGACTTGGCCTTTCACTGCTGGGGCATTTGTTCAGATGTACTCCACACAAACAGCGTGACAGGCTCTGACAAGCTCTACCAGCTGTTTGGCCATTTATGGCCTTGTGTAAATTAGGCATGGTGATCCCTAGAAAGCCAGTGGGAATTCAGCACAAGGACCACTGGGTTCAGCCTATCACTAAGCATTCACTAAATGGGGACATATCCAGATTTATCCAGTCCAACATGACATCCCTCTTCTGTTTCCCCAAAATATCATGCCATCACCTAAAGCCCTCTTTTGGTCTGCTTTACTAAAATGAGTGTCATTAAAATATTAAAAGAAAAGTTACTTCCTTCTGCTGCATCCCATCAGTTTTACCCCCCCGCCTTCAGAGGAGCAACACTGGTGTGGAGCTGACACAGCCTGATGGTGAGTCTGGTCCTGCATTTTCTTTAGTAAACTCAATGAATTTCTAGAAGCAGAAATGTCATGGTAACTGATGGGAATGCATCAGGTAAGAAATGACAGGTTTCTGACTGATAGCCAGGCATGTTAAAGAAATGGGTGTTTACTGGCAGTGAGAGTTACTGGAACAAAACATTTTATGATTCATGGAAAATAAGTGTAAACATAGAATTTTGTTTTACTTTCTCCTCTCCTGGTCACTGAGGATGCTTGATTCAAAATGTTACCTGAGTAGAGAGCAGAAATGTTTTCTGGGCAGATTCTGAGTCTGGTAACATCAAAGTCAACGTGGAGTCATGCCCTAGTGCAGTCCATGGAGTTCCTCTGTACTTACACCAGCATAGTAGAGGAGCTTCTGGCTCATGAGAGCAATCAAAGCTAATCGACGTGGCTAGAATTTGAAATTTCAAATGCTTCTGCTGAATGGTTTGTGAGCAATCTACAGGCTAGGAGTTATTTGCAGAAAGTATCCAGCAGTTAATTTCAAATCCCATATACATTTGAGATGTTCATAAGCTACTTGCAGACAATTTGCAAACAGAAAAAGAGGCTAAAATTCATCAAAATAAATGATCTGCCATGAATTATTCATTTGGCTCCCATCAATCATTCCAAATGTCTCCCTTGTTGTTAGTCTCTGCAAAGAGATCAGGGATTGAATTTAGCTTAGAGACAGAAGCATGCTTTCACCCCTGGAGGTGCTTCTTCAAAGCTGCCTAGCAGTATGTAGGTGATGAGAATAGGAAAGCTTCGGCGGCACAAACTGTTCCCACTCCATGGATAAACAGCAGATTTTAGCCAGCAGGGCTGCCAGGCAGGCTGCTTCCACAAGGACCATTTCAACAAAAACCAAAAACCAAAAACCAAACCAAAACAAAACCCCCAAACCCAACCACCAAAACAAACCCTGAACTTGAAAGGGAGAGGAAAAGAGGGAATTTGGGATGTTTGTTGTAGACAGGAAAGGTGTCTCTCAGCTCACCCTGGCAGCAGGCTGAGGGTAGCTTTGCCTTTCAAGGTGAGAGGGAGGAGTATGGGTGAAGTGAAGTCTGGATCACTGAGAAATAAAAGTAGGCATCGTGTCCTGAGGGTGTTCCAGGCACCAGCATGGCTTCCTCTCCTTGGATATGTAATTAATTTCTGGTCACAGGCATGCTCCTGTAACTAGCAGGAAGAGGACAGCCAGAATTAAACAACTAAGTGGCATCCATGCAACATCTTGGAGAGAGGGGCTGCTCTGTACCACATGCTTATATAGTGGAAACCATGTCTAGATACAGCTTCTTTGGGGAATAAAGGTGGCTAATTGAAGGGAAAGGGTCTCATTCACTGCTGTTTTGCTCAGATTGGCAGCAGGGAAATATAGCTGACACCAAGTGCATTTTGATAAATGGCATAGCACAAATAAGAGCACTAAGAGTAAATAAGCTGTCTTATGCTGAAAAATAAAGCTGTTGGATTCAAAGAAAATACAATGTGGCAGCACAAACCCTCAGCACTCCACAGGACCTCATATGAGGCTCTTGTAACCTGGATTTAGTTGCAGATGGACATTTTATCTCTGTTTTTTCAATGAAGGCATTGTTATGGCTGCGTGTGCAGTGACAAGCCAGACCCAACTCTCCAAAGCCTCGGCTCAGTGCCTGAGGTGACAGGCTACAGCTTTCACTGTTCGGAAAATGGAAATAAATAGGGCATAATAGAGTTTAGGGAACGGAAATGCCACATAGCTGAAAGAGGGGCATCTAGCAGCAAAACCGATCAGAGCATATGTTGAAGCAATCTCTGCACTTCAATTTACATCTTACACTGTGCTGTGAGCCCCTTACTTGAGAACCACTCAGCAACGTTTAATTTCAACGAGTGTACCTGTCATCTTTGGCCTTTTTGCCTCGGTGAGGCCACACCTGGAGTATTGTGTCCAGTTCTGGGCCCCACAGTTCAAGAAGGACAGGGAACTGCTTGAGAGAGTCCAGCGCAGAGCCACAAAGATGATTAAGGGAGTGGAACATCTCCCTTATGAGGAAAGGCTGAGGGAGCTGGGGCTCTTTAGCTTGGAGAAAAGGAGACTGAGGGGTGATCTCATCCATGGTTACAAATATGTAAAGGGTGAGTGTCAGGACGATGGAGCCAAGCTTTTTACAGTGATGACCAATGATAGGACAAGGGGCAATAGTTGCAAACTGGAGCACAGGAGGTTCCATGTGAATATCAGGAGAAACTTTTTCACTGTGCGAGTGCCAGAGCACTGGAACAGGCTGCCCAGAGAGGTTGTGGAGTCTCCTTGGCTGGAGACATTCAAACCCCGCCTGGATGCGTTCCTGTGTGATGGACTCTAGGTGACCCTGCTCTGGCAGGGGGGTTGGACTAGATGATCTTTTGAGGTCCCTTCCAACCCCTAGGATTCTGTGATTCTGTTGCTTCTGATGTTGGCATACCACAGACAGCTTGCTGGGGGTGGGTGAGGGGGGCTGGTCTCCCAGGCTGGGAGAGCCACGGCTGCTGGCAGCTGGCCACCTTCCTCCCGGCACATGGACCCAAGCACCTGGATGGTTTCTTATTCGAGTCTTGGTTTGGAAAGGAAGGTCTTGTACGTCTCCAGGAGAGAGCAGCCAGGGTCTCTGAGAAAGGTCGTGTGCAGGAAGCGCTGAGCTATTTTTTAATAATCTTGCCTTCCTTGCAGCAGGTTAGGGACAGGGCCATCAGCCAGGTATTTGACTTAATTTCCCCTCTATTTTAAGCATTTATTTCAGTCTATCTGACCTAAACAACAATTCTAATTTAACACATACAATGTAACATGTTTTATTTTACAGTATATTATATGCACACAACTTCAAGGTCTTAAGCTCTTGTCACTGATCTAAGGCAAGCTAGGGGGAGGGCTCAACAGGGCACTGGTGAGCTGATGACACTAGTGTTGTGAGAGGGGAGGCAGCTCTTGTCTTTAACAGGGCTAGCTAGAGTGCCTGTCCCTGCCTGCCCTGGCATGCCACCCCTTTCCAGAAAGGTTTCCTGGCTCCAGAGGCAGGGTGCAGGCAGCAGTCTGGCTGAGACAGGGGGGCAGCAAGAGAAATAGAGGAGCAAACCCCATTACACAGCTAAACCAAGAATTCAACATGTGTCTAAAATGCTCAGTTTTTAAGACTGCCCAAAGCTGTGCAGGAAGGGAGCATTCAATTCAGCCTGGCTGGATCAAACCATGAGCTTGATCTATGTGTGAGGAGACTGGTTTGCCTTGGCTACCTCTGCAGACCAGCGCTGCAGTGAAGGCATTGATGAAGCAGATGCCAGCACATCACATGTGCAGGACCTGCTGGATGCCAAGACTGTCCTGGTTTTGCTGGGACAGAATTCTAAAATCATTTTTTCTGTTCAGAGAAACTGTAGTTTTGAGAGATTGCAGAGTCCAGTTCTTTGAGAACGAGAGATGAGATGCTCTGGTGTGCAGGTTTCCGTAGTGACCAAGGACAAGGGCAGTTTTGAGCCAGATAGGTGCAGTGGGCCGAGAGGGGCAAAGCCCAGGACAGCTGATCAAAGCTGGGCAACCCAAGTATTCCATATCATAAACGTCACCCCCAGTATAAATTGAGAAGTTGCAAGGTTCCGGTTGGGCTTCTGCCATGGCTGCCTTCCTGAGAGGGTCCTGCCTGTCGCCAGTCGTCCCATGCCTGAGGCTGCTCCTCCACTTGCTGAGATCACCCCTGGAGCTGTGCTCGCAGCGCTGGCACTCAGCCCTCACTGCTAGGAGCACTCTGCTTACGATTGCTACCTGAAGCTGAGTATAACTTTGTATCTTGTATTAGCATTGGGGGTAATATTAAGTCATTAGTATTATTCTATTAAATCTGTTTTAATTTCAACCCACGGGTCTCCTTTCCTTTCCCGATTCCTCCTCCTGGGTGGAGTCAGGTGATAGAGCAACTGCCCAGCCCACAACACAAGACCAGACCTCACTCTTGTCCATTCCTACATCCACCTCAGTGTCTCATCTGCCTGAGAAACCCCACCATGAGCATCACTGCCTTCCCATGATGTTCCTGGTTCAGCACAAGCAAACCCTGTCCTGTGCCCTGCCTCCCTTTAAGGTCTGTGCTTTGAAAGGCTTCTGAAAGGGGATATTGCAGCTCTTTCCTTCTCCTTGGTCCAACTGCCCCCTTTCCAGGTCCTCTCCTCAGATTCATGCCTTCCTCAGGGCTTCCTGTGTTGGGTGGCAGTGCACTGACAGGGAGGGACAATCTCGCGACCCAAGCAGTGCTCTCCAGCCAGGGCTGCTGAGGGGGGATGCCACCCCCACAGAAGGTCCCTGGTGCCAAAATCTGGGGCAGTTCTCTCACTTTGCAACTGGTGGTGAAGGGGTGGGGAATGCTGGAGACTCAATGCTGCTAAATCGCTTTGCCATTAGTGACACAGACTCTGTTACCTCAGTTACCTCCTGTTTCATTTTAAATACATTTGCTTGCAGACAGCAGTTTCGCAGTCTTACTTACATTGCCATAGAAACAATCTTTTGCATTCCTCTATTTGTTGTGCGTTTTTGTTAAAGGCTCTTTCTTCTTTACTTATCCACTCCATCTTTTCATTTGCTGCTGCTCTCTTCATTATGTCCTTCCAATTCCCTCGCCTTCTAGCTTGCCATGCTATAGCTGAATATTTTTCTTGGTGAAGATATCCAGCTCACAGCCACTACCTGTATAGCTGTCAAAACCTGCCAGTGATATGCCACACAGATAAGGAAATCAGGCTAAGCCTGTGTGAGCGTGCATGTGCCTATGCCCACGAGTGCTGGGATGAGGAGAGGAGAAAGTGGGAAGACCTGTGATAATCTAGTATCAGACTGTTTGCCCTTGACAGTAATGAAACCAATTTTAACTTCTGTTTTGTGATCTGGGGATGCAGCTGCCCATCAGATAAGGGGCTGTGGGACTCCAAGGGATTTCTCGACTGGTTCATTTACACTGGGAAGGAGTGCTGCTTAGAACTTCAGTGCTCCATGTAATTATAAGAAGAGAAAAATCTTCTTGGGCATGCTGATTAGATTTTATGATGAATCACTCTCCCTGGTGGATTGTGTTTGATTGTTTGCTTTAGAAAAGGAAGAAATAGGAAAAGAAAGATGTTTGCGGTATTTTTGCTTGCAAAGGGTGACTTTCGCTAACACCCAGATTATATTTTGTTTCCCTTTTTCTCTGCTCTGGTTGGCCGAAAGTGCCCAAGAAGAAATAATAACTATTCATGAAAAAAAACCAAACCAAACCCCCAAATATATTCAGTGACTGATCACACATAAACAAATACATCTTTTTTCCCCCCATTCCTCATGGGAGGCTGCTACACTGCTGGCGAAGGGACAGGCACTGGTGTAACCAGGATCACCTTGCATTGCAAGCGCTAGGCAGGGCTCAGGACAGACTCCTCTCTCCTCAGACATGGGGCAGGGCTCTGCCTCCCAGACTGGACACTTCTGATCTTGCCAGAGAATCTCCCAGCAGTGAGCCAGCATTGCTGGCTGCAGGGCTTCGGCAATGCTTTGTCCAACCTCTCTTGTGTTTCACAGTGGGTGAGGAAATGGAGGATGTCACCTGGGCCTCTGTATTACCACTGTCTATTTTCTTCCTTTTTTTTTTTTTTTTAATTTTGTATTCAAGAGAAGGGCTAACTGTGTAGCATTAACTCTTCAGTGACACCTCTTCTCATTTAAATTCCCATTCCTCAGGGGTGCAGACATCTGTCCAGGCAGTGAAACTGTGACAAGTGGCTGAAGTGTATAGGAAGCGTAAAGTCCTGTGTGTCTTGCGTGACAGCAGGATAAACAAAACCAGAATTCCTCCTGTAAACAGAGCAGGAGAAGAATAATTAACAGCTGTAAGAGTGTTTGGATTCAACATCTGGAAACCACATGCAGCACAGATTCAGTTCCTCCTTCCCTTGGTTTTAGCGAATCCTTTAGGAGCACCAAGTGAAGCGAGGATGGGGTGGATAGAGTAGACAAAAGGGGGAAAGCAGGACATGATTTAACTTGATTCTTCCCACTCTTCAAAGTCTTCTATCAAGGGGAGTATGCTAGGGAGAGTTTTCAATTCTTGTTTTTTATGGATACACTGGGCTTCTCTGGGCTTCTCTTCACTTTTATCTTGGAGCAGCCATGCACTGAAATCTGTTTACAGCACATAGTTACTATGATTACATGTAACAGTAATAGCACATGGCACTCTTCTCTTTTCTGAATCAATTTGTACCATGTATGACTCAGTCCTGTCAGATGATGCAAACTGTGACAGTGTCTATCCATCCATCAGGACAAATCAAACTATTCATGCATTTACTCTGAGGACATCTTACTGCATTTAAGATTTTATCCTGTGGCAGAGTTACTCTGTTTTGTAATGCCAGATATAAGAACCACGGGGTCACCAGGTCCTTCAAAATGATAAGAACTGCTTTGGCTACACTGGTGCCACCTAATCACTTGCATTTCTCATATTTGGCTTCCCTCCAACGTTGTTTTCTTTTTCACCTTTTTTTTTTAGGAAAAAAAAGAAAAAAATTTCATGTACAGGGAGCTCCTGTCCTCATGTCATGTATGGATGTCATGCACTAACTCACAGCTGACCCATAAAGATGTTCCAATTAGTGCTGTTAGCTAATGGCAGCTATTAGTGCTGCTGGCCTCCTGGTGTGGAAGAAGAGCAGGGGTTTTTAGGACAGAAATGCACACTTTTCAGCTTGGTGATGATGCAGTGCAAGTTCAGTATTAGAAGTGCATTATAGTAGTGGGAAACTGAGAGAGGCCCCACAACTTCTGCTCAGAGGGTCCAAAATATGTGTTAGTGCTAGAGCAGAGAACCTTTGCACTTCCTAGGAGAGCAGGGCCAGCCATGGGCTGCTGTATCCAGTATAGTCCCAGCGGAACTTTATAAAGATATGTCCAAAGGCTAAATTCTGGGGTACAAATTCCTCCCTTTTATAACTCCATTTGAAGTGACAGTTACCATAATCTGACTCTAAGGTGATTTTTTGTGTAAGAATGTAATTTCTCTACTAGGTAAGCTTGTGGCGCTTGTTCAGCATCCTGAATCCATAAAACTCTTCAGAACCTCAGCTGCAGCTATTGATACTTTTAGTTTCTCAAGTTATTTTTCTCCCCTAATCTCTCTAGAGACTTAATTACCCAAGAAGCATCTATATGAAGGATCAATAACTGACTTAGAGCAATTGATGCTTCTGTGTGGCAGCACGGTGGCTATCAGTGCTTTCTGATACTCAGACCATTGGGAGTGTCCTGACCGACTCTGACTTTCATTTCCATTTGCACTGGGCTCCTCTAGAGCATGCTGGCTTGTCAACAGGTTTATTGATAGGAACTGCAACTTACTCCTGGTTTATACATCCTTCTCTACAGCGAGAGCAGTCAGGCTGAGTAAGATGACCGCTGTCCCTGTAGGAGGGAGCTGTTTCCTGCTACCACATCCACCAAAAAATGCAGAGATCTGTGTTTACTCAGCAGCCAAACAGGTTTGACTGCACAGAAGAGAGCACAATAAATCCCTTTGAGTCCCTGGATGGTGAGTGACAGGTTGTGGTTTAAGTCTTACACCAAATTTTGTTTTCCCACCACTTTGGTTGCATTAGTGCAGCTGTAGGGAGCTGTTGCTCCTTCAGCAGTAAACAAGGTTTTGGTTGCAGAGAAGACAAACAGTCCTTTTGCACCTCCCTGCTGGAGAACTGCTCCGCTGGAGAGGGAAGGAATTACCTCAGTTTTTAGCTGAACATTTGGGGTTTTTTTAGTAAAAGAGGTTCCATTGCTTAGGCCAAAGAAGCTATGTGACACATAGCAATGATGCCTTCATCAACACAGAAGCTGCTGCCCTTGAAGGACACAGCCCTGTAACCGAGAGAAGCCTTTTCTTCCCTGAGCAGAATCAGTGGGTCTGGGTTTGTAACTGGTTAAATAATGCAGAAAAGATTGCATGTGCTGTTAAGTACTGCGATGTGTAGAAAGAGACCGTAGGCTTGATTACTTACTCGCATTTACTTAAAATGTTCTCCTCTAACTAAGCAATAAGTCATGGTAAATCACCCTTTTATACTCTGATGCTTTAGTTTCATTAAACAGCTCAAATTTAATGTCTGGAAAAGTTTACACCTCCCACAAATTTTCCTGTGCTAATGGAAAGGTCATGTAAACAAGCATCACTTTATTATATCCATTGTTCCAATAATACCCCTTCCAAATGGGTAAGACTTGAATCAAAGCAATTTAGTCTTTGTCTCAGTGTAGTTTCTCTTATGGCCAGTTTTACTGAGGAGAAAAATTAAAAGCCACTCTGAGAATGAGTTCACATGAAAAATGGCAGCAACTTGCATGCTGTGTGGTCTCCAGAAGCCTATTGAATGACATAATTAAAAATCAGTTGCAGAGCACACATCACCTCCTGGGGCTAACGTGGCCACTGAACTTTCTGCCAGAGTGCGGCAGCGCAGGGGTCAATCAATACTCCAGCACTATGCGAGGCAACCAGAGTGTGAATTGCCTTCCAGCAGTTGCAGGGTTGCAGCGCTGCAGCCTCCAGCAGGGTCCTTCTGAATTTACCCTGACTTGCAAGGCATTTCAGGTCCCTGCTTTGTGTCTGTGTATTCAATGAAAGCCACCCTTACCTCTGTAAGGTAAAAAATGAGGGAGTCTAGCTTTGCACGAAAGCTTGCAGAGAAGGTAATTCATAATCACAAAAAATTGTATTCCCATTACGTTACTCCTTTTCTGTCATTTTTGGTGGATTTGAGCAGTGGTTCTTCTCTTTTCCTATCTAGCTGGTAAGGCTGTGTGGACCTTCCCAGGACTGGGGATGCACCGGTGGACTGCAGTTCACTACAGCTGCTTCTAGGGGTTTTGGCCATAGAGAACTCAAATGCTCTTTGATGACTGGCCTGAGTTTTCACAGCAGAGCCCTCAGGTCCCAGGTGGGGAAAGTCCTCCAGCCCAAATGGTGCTGTTTCTCCAATGCTTTTATTCTGGCCTTTGCTTTAGGGTAGCCCTTGTACCAACTTGCACCTCAAGTGGGGGATGCTTTAGCACATCCCCCTTAAAGCTACACTGGGACAGCAGGACCTGTGCCTGAAACAAAGGCATGGGTCCTTCATTGGGTGTCAAGGAAGGGCAAAAGACCTCAGCAAACATCACTCTTTCTTCAGTCATTTGAACTGTCAAAAATTACAGGCAATTTCCTGGTAGGGCCTTGCACTCAGAGCTTTAAAACTCTGTCCCCAGCTCTTCTATTTGGTTTCCTCAATGACCTTGCATGAATCACTTGCCTACCTGGGTTCTCAAGTGGCCTTACTGTAAGAGCAGCAACAATCTGACACCAGGATGGTGTCCTGGCAGCACAGCTGGGAGCCTCTAGGGTGCCTCATCCTACACATGTGCCCCTGTTTCCTATAGATAGCTAGGCAAAACTTCCAAAAGGCATCGTGAGCACCCCTTTCTGTGTCTCTGACCACCGACTCCTGTCTGACGCAGGATAAGGAGAACCAGGTGCTATATCACATGGGATACTTTGAATTCTCTAGTCTGTTTTGGGGAGGGAAGGAGGAAAATGAGATCAAGACATTTACTGAAGGCAAACCAGGCTCAGATTATAACTGTGCTAAGTTTAAAATTCCACTGTATGAGTCACTATGACTGGGCTGTTATTGACCTGGGTAACCTGAGTGAATATTGCATAAAAGGCCCTCTCATTTTGTCACTATAAATAAAATCAGTGATTGTTCATAGTGAATGCTGAGTTTCTATTACCATAAGCAGCCTTATGAGACTGTTACACTCCAAGATGAGGCTGAATTTGTAGAGCTTATGGGTCATCTGGAGCTGCTTTCATGGGTGACTGTCTTAAAAGGGGCAATGCTTCTGCCCTTGAGCCTTGCTGTCCCTGCTTTGCAGAAGAAGAAGCCTGCACCCATCAAGAACTGAAAACACTGAAAATATTTGACTGTAAAAAATCGTGCAATGATTGAAAAAAGAACAAAAGAAGCTGAGGGAGAGAAAGTGAAAGGAACTAAGCATAGGGAAAGATAAAAAGAAAAGGAAGAGTTAAAGTCTGTCCCTCTCTACTTCCCCACAGGCTAGTTTTCATTGTTGGCTGCTGGTTTATGGCACCATCCCCTCCTGCTCCATGTGTTATAATTGGACTAGCACATGCTAGACACATCCTAGAGGGACATGGTAATTATTTGTTGGATAGCCAGAAAGTCTGTGTGGAGATCTGTGTTTGTGATGAGTCCTGTGGTGCCATCTGGCTCTCCCTGTGACCAGTCCCACATCAAACCTACCTGTGACCCCAGCACATCGAGACGGCCTTCTCCCTCCTCTGAAGAGTATACAAACACTCAACAGGTGTCACTGGGTGCCTCTTCAGGGGCATGGGCTAGCTGAGCTGCACTTGTCCTGTGCTTGAGGGGAGATTTCAGTAAGCCCAGCAACGATGTGGATTGTTGCCTATGTTGGTAGCTGTGAGGACCAGGCTCAGGAGCAGCTCTTGGCAGTGGAGGATGAGGGTGTGTGAGGTTCTGTGCCCTAAAAGAGGGGGAGGCATGTTGAACAAGAAGAAGGAACAGCAAAGGAACTGGTCTACTGACTGGACACCAGAGCAGGGAGCTGTTTGGACATGTCAGAGCTGTGCTTTCTAATGATTTATTCCTGGATTTACTGATGAGTAAGCACCATGGAAGGAAAAGGCTTACTTAGAGTGAAGTGTGACCTTGATTTTGCCTGAGTTGTGGCACTAAAAGGCAGTCCTTAGTTTGCTCTGTGGTTGTCAGGGGAACAGCACAGGTCTGTATCCTGCCCTTACCCTGGGAGACACAGGAGAGAGATATCCCTGCCCTGCAAGAGGCATCACCTGAGAGCAGTCACAGGTGGAGAGGTGCTTAGTGGTTAGATTATGGTGTTTGTGTTGCAACTCGACCAGGGAGTCTGGGTTGGAGACATTTTTCATGTTGGTGTAAGCTTTAACAGGGGCTTGTCCTCCCACACTAACTTCTAGTCTGCTTCCACGCTGGGGGCCTTGCCCTGAATCAAGCCTTCTCTCACACCCTTGTGCTGGTGCTGCAGTAGGAGGTTGTTGCCACCACTGCATCCCATCCACCTCATCCTTTTGTCCCACACAGTGCACGGATGTCCCCTTGACCTGCAGTGCCTTTTAACAGCAGCCTTATGCCTGCAATTGACTTAGCTGCCTGTGTAAATCAGTCTAGGAGATACCTAGCTGCTCAACTTATCTTCATGCGATGTCCTCACACAGATGGTGAACCCTGTAGCAGACAGAAAAGTCTTCTTCGTTAATTATTTCACTTTTCAAGTCCTTTACTGAAGACATCTCTATCCACAAACCAGGTAAGTAGATATTGTTGGCTCATTTTATGGCTGGGAAAATTAAGTCCATGGGGTGATCAGCGGGGTTTAAATAGAAAGCGACAGATGTTAAAAGACTTTCCAAGAACATTAAGGTGTTCACTGTCCCCAGAGTCCTTGGCTTAGATTCACCAGCAGAGAACATTATTACAATAGAGTGACAGTAGGTTGTTTTTAAAAGATTTTCATGTTGAAATTGAAAGACCCACCTTACAGAAAGTGCTTGGATATGTGTGTGTCATGACAAATACAAGCACGCAGGTAACAGAGCATCAGAGCACTGGGTTGGAAAGTGCTTTTTCCTGTTATTTATCAAGTTTCTGGGACTGGGACTAAAACATGGGCTAGACTACTTGCAATCCTTCTTCTCATCTATACAAGTTTCAGTGTACATGTTAATTATCACCCACCAAAGTTACTATTTTCCCATAATGTTGGAAATAATGTTAAGTTTGGGGGCATGAGTAATCAACAGAAATTTGCTGGGGCAATGTGATACCACCAAATAAAAGATAATCTTGCCTGGAGCTCAGGTACAGCTGGAATCCCTCTCTGCTGCTCGCACAGTCCCAGCCAGGCGCTGTTGAATTAGTGTCTTCCAGTGGATTGCTCATCTGATGTATTTCTAACTCACCTTTGGATTCTTAAATAGTTATTACACTGAATACTCCACTGTACTCTGCAAACATTTACACAGTGCTCGGGTGATTGATACTGCAGTGTGCACAGAGGTGTAGGGGGACACATTTCACAAAGTGTCTGTTGAGTATATGTTTAAAGATAGAAGCTGTGCTATAAAGTTAGGAGCAGTTGCAGGCATGAGGGGGGGCAGCAAGCCCATGGAAGTGCTTAGACTGGAGGAGGAGGGATTTGGGAGAACAGGTTACTGACCTGGACCGGCAGGGTCCAGCTGAGAGGTTTTGTCAAGGCAAGTTCTTCTGCAGAGCATCCTTCCTCCAGCTTGTAAAACAGTACTAGTGCCTAGCACCTGACTTGCTGTCCTAGAGGGCTCTGAGGTCTTTCTCAAGAAGCTACAGACGCTGTCTGAGATACCATACACAGCTAGAAAGAGTTGTGTAAAATACCACATACCTCAGTTAAAAACCCTTCAGTGGCCCATGTTGGTTGTTGTCGTTTTTTTGACAAGCAATAGGAGATTTTGTGCTCTTTGTTATGCTCTGAATCAACACTCCTTGATGCTCATTAATATACAGGTTTCCACTAAATTATGCTTGCATTTGCACTAACAGCTAACATTTTCTTTCCTCTTTTTCCTAGCAATTTTTGTAGCAAAGAGAAGCCATATCAATAAGCAGAAGCTTTTTCCAAATGAAAATTGAAGGTTGGTTTCCTTTCCCTTCTCTCTTGATTTCTAATGGTTACTTCAAGAATACTTAATCTCCAAAGAGAGTCTAAAGGCAAACTCTGCCCCTGAGTACATATAATTCATATTTTAACTGTGTGTGTATGTACATGTGTATATACATATATATACCTAAACACATAAAAAGCCCAAACACCTGACATTTCTTGGAGTTATGTAGATGGTTTTGGCTGCCTGTTTTATTTATTGTACTTCTATTTTGAGAGGAAAATTGGATTTGGGGCTGAGGCTGGCTGTGAGAGTGTACTATTTGACTTTTAATCTACATCAGAGGGTAACAAAACACATTGCACATCACAACTTCTGTTGCTTCTGATACAAATTCTGTATTTCAAGAACATTAATGCATGCAGGATTGTTTAGTTTGGTGGCAAAGGTGTTGCATTCTGCATTGTTTCTTCTGAAGGGTATTGCAGGTTGTTACTGATTAAATCTGCTGTTCACATACATTCAATCTATGGAATGGGTGGAAGTTCATATAGGCTGGTGAATATTGAATGTCCCTAGTAAACAAAGGGTTAACCTTGCATCCTTATTCTTCTGATGGAGGAAGGCTGACAGGAATGGAGAGAGGAAGAAATGGAGGCTCCACCTCCAATTTTTGAGGAAGGGATGAGCCCCAGCAGGGTGGGGATCCCCAGTGGTTCACTTGCTGCAGTGGTGGCTCACGTGGATTTTCCCTGGCTAACAAATATTGTTTTCTCCTGGCAGACCTTGCTAGTCTCTGCTACGTCATCCTGCCAGTGTTTTAAGAGAGACCTGACTGGGAGGAAAACCAATAAAATCTCTTTGCATAAGTTATTACATCTTTATTTACCTGCATAGGACCAGTCAGATTTCAACAAGGACCCTTCTAAAACTTCTGTATACCTCTGTGGTCACTGTACCTAAATTTTTCATTTGTCTTGTCCCCCTACGACCAGCTCCTGCAAATAGGTAGGCCCATTCTAGACTTAAAAAAGAGGAACAGCAGTGCTGAGCTCCGTCATATTCCCTTGATGGCAGCATTTTTTCCCTTGTGCCCTAGACAGTCCTGTCGACTGCTGTGCTCTTGTGACAAGGTAGCTGCATTTCACAGCAAATGAGATGCTTTATTAGTGCACAAATGTGAAATAATTTGAAAGCCTAGTAGATGAATAATGTATCATAGATATAAAATGAATATTGTTTTACAGTTCCTGAAATATTAATTTGAGCATGGAGCCACTCTTGGAATTTTTTTTACTAAATGAAAAGATCCTTTTGAGTCCTGAATGTCCTTGCTTTGGTTTTTATTAATATTCCCTGCAGGAGACACTGACTTTCCCTTCCCCTAGACGTGCTGACTCCTGCCTGCCAGAGTGATTCAGCAGCTTGCCACTCACTTTTACAGAAGGAAAGTTTTCTCCTGGCTTCTTCCACTGGCCTGGTGTGACCGTGGCTGCCACTGAGCAACATATTTGTGTTGAGCAGCCGAGAAGCTCTGAGCTCTGTGTCTAGATGATGGCTTTGTCTTTAATGTGGGAAAGAGATCCTCCTGGAGAGCACTGGGGCCATCTGCTTCACAGCTTTCCCTTTTCCAGATGGGGTCACATTAAGTTACCAAAAGTTTTATTTAAAATTGAAGCTTGTTACTGACCGGCAGAGTCATCTGGGTCTGTAGAAGAAAGTCTGTAGAAAAACGCTGCTCATTTGTCTAACTGTAACAAATGCCCCTAAAAAATGCAAGGACCGAGGAATGATTAACGCTTCCTTTTCTTTCTTTCCCCAGCAAAAAATGAGGGCAGGCCGTTATTTTTAATTCAAGCTGAGGAGAGGAGACTCATGTTACAATATTTTAATTATGTTTTGGTTTTCCTAATAAGGTGTTAAATAGCTGTCAGAGCTTAAAAGCACAAAGCCTAACATAAACCAAAGCAGAGACATAGATGTATATACATACCTGGGTGCAAACCGACTGTCTGGTGTGTCTTGTTTTATTAAAGCATGGTATATGAAGCTAAATTATGTGGGGTTTATGGATCTCTAAATTACACGTTTTTATCGATCTCTTGTCACTCTTAAAAATGTATTACGAAGAAAAAGAATGTAGTCATTGATATTGAAAAAGAAATTCAACTGCAACATGTAAAAGACCTAGGAAACTGCAATTCAACGTGTGGGGCTGACACAAATGTAAAACACTTAATCATAGCTAATTAGTTTTAAAAATTCCTGGTCACACGCCTTTAGGGACCAGAACGGGAACCAGTGCTGTAGTCATTCATGGGACAGCTTTCCTGGTCACCCTGAGGAAGATATTTTGAAACATACATCTTCATACAAAACTTCCATATCCCCCAAACCATCCAGCAAGCATCTCTGCCCTTCACCTCCCACCCCCCCAACCTGGGAATGAGGGACATGGAGTTTGAGAGCCAAGTTTCCACAACAGCATGATTTCTGAAAACCTGGGAGTTTTTCCCAACCTGGGGGCTAAAGATCGTGTGAGCTGTCAGCTCTGTGTGTGGCCTGCTGTGCTTGGACGCTGAACAATTTTGGAAGTGGAGACCTACACTGGTGCTGTAGGAAGAGCTCAGTGGCGAGGTGCCAGGGTCTGGCCTTTGCTCTCTTGCAGCACCCACTGTCAGGTGGGAATAAACCCCAGCAGTGCTCATGGCACATGGCGAAGCGCTGCCAGTGAGATGGAGGAAGATGCAACTTTTCTTACCTGGGAGGGAGGATGTGGGATGGAGGAGCAGGGTGTTATTGGTGGTACTCCTCCGCACTGGGTGTGTGTGATTTGGCTGATGGCTATGACATGTCCGTGCCCTGCCATGGCTCGTTGCTTCAGTCGAGTGACTCAGAGAAATCATTTTTATATCTTTTCAGAAATGAGACTTTTCAGAAATGTTTCTCTAGTGGCCTCTTGCCACTGCTGGAATTCAGCTGCTAGCCCTGAAATGGGCGGCTACTTTAATATTGTTTGATCTTGTAATGCAAAACAAACCAGATGCTCACATCCGATAGGCCTGAACATGACCTTAGTACCATCTTTTCTTACAGTAGAGAAGTTCTTTCATTTAACCTGTCTCTGAACCCGGATTTTTGCGCTCAAATAAAGACAAATATGAAATACATACTCATATCCCAGGAACTGTTTCTGGTACCCAGCTAATAAAAATTCCACCACGGCCTTCATAAGTTGTTACTAATGTTTGAAGTTGTTTTTTCACCTTATCTGCAAGGAGCACCTGCACTGCTGTATTTACCAAGAGCAAGAGTATTTCTTCTGTTTCTGCAGAGAGATTTAAAAGGAGGGACATGGCCAGTTTATATGCTAATGGAGGTACCAGCAGAATGTTAATAGCTGAAATAAACCATAAGGAAAGGAAAAATAAAAGTACTTTTGTGGGCAGTTTTGATGCTGAGGGCTGGGTTTCTGGTTTTGAGGGCTTTTTCACACCAGTTTGCCTGCCTGACACCTGGATTTCATTCTAATACAACTTCCAGTGGAGGAAAGGTGTGAGTTTGACTTGAATAGTAAGTCTGCTTTGAAAGTTCGTTGAAATTCAAAAATCCTATTTTCAACAGCAACTTTCCCCCCAGCACTTTGTAATTCATGCCTCCAAATGGGACTGTTCACAAGGAACTGAACTGTGAAAGCATAACATTTGCAGACTCGAGAAATGTCACTGTGAGTGTTTCACCAGGGCCTCACTATCACTTTGACCCTGTTCTCAGAGAGGACTCTGACTTGTGAGTGAAGGCAGTGTCCTCAAGACAGTCCTCTCCAAGGAGGTTCCCACTCAATTTACACTGACACCCGTTCTGTTTCTCCTCTGTGCTTGGGTGTGCAGGCTATGGTGGTCTAGGACCCAACCTCAGAGCCACCTGCGGTATCTCTGGAGTGGGGACAGGGTCCTCCTGAAGAGGAGTAAACAACTGGCTGAGTAAACAGCATGCTTGTGAGCCAGGGCAGCTGGGCTCAGTTCTGCCTTGTGTGGAGCCACTGAAGAACCATCAAGTGTCCCACTTTGAACCCACACACCAAGTTATTTGTTCCCAAAGAGAGGAAGTGGTGTCACACGCTGAGGGTTGTTATGAACCTGGAACGTTCTGTGCTAATGAGAGCCTGAGCTGTGGCTGGCTGACAGGGTGGAAATGTGCCAGCAAAGGACCTGGTGACTCATCCTGGATATGTGGTATGGAACCAGGTAGGCCATTGCTGGCACAGCCTGGCAGGAAGCTGCTTCTGAGTATGTGGCACACTGGCCAGATGAATCTGGTTGGGTAATTCCCTTTATTGCCTGTCTTGCCTCCCCTGACCCCAATGGAGAAAAGAGGCAGCACTCTGGGGTATGGCCACACACACTACCTCCAAGCTTGTTCTGCTCAGAGGCTGGTGGTAGGTGCTTCAAGAGCAGTGAGCAATCTGCTGCATTCGCCAAGCAGAGAACATGACAGCCGTGATGACAGCCATGCTGCTGTGTCCAGGTTACCACTGTGCAGTTACAATAGGGCTGTAAAGGAGCCTCTCAGGCATTAATTCAATAGATGTAATATTTCACATTTTCTTCTGGCAAGAAAAGTATGTTTCTTCCAAGCTTTACAGAGAGGTTAAGGCCTCTTTGCAGTTGAGGAGCTGAAATAAGTGGTCATTGCCTGAAATGGAGGGCATGCCCGGGCACAGTGTGCTCAAGGGGACTTTGCGTGCCTGGGAGAGGAGAGCAGGAAGCCCATGGAAACTGGAAGTAAAGGCAGCAGAGAAAGTCTTCGGCATTTCTTGAAGGGTACTGGGACCCTGGCACCAAAAGAAATGCTGGTGGGGGGGGATTTTCTCAGTCAAGGCTGTGGGCAGAGAACACTCCTGTTGTTTGAGACTTCCGCTGTTTAGGAAAATCAGACATTTCTATGGCCTTAGTTGATGAACAGGGATCCATCACAGACAGCAGACTGCCACAGCTTCCCCTAAGGATGGACACAACCTGCAGAGCCCTGAGGTCTGGTTAACTGATCGTGTCAGAGGTAATATCAGCCACAGAGAATAAGCACCAAATTCTGTTTTCTTCTCACTCCTGCTGCAGCAATGGAGAGGGCTTTCCTCCCTCCCTCCTTTGGCTAATGGCTCTCCAGAGGTTTGGACATGAGTGAGGGCTGCCTCACTTGCTCGCTGTGGAAATTGGCACCTCCACCACACCCCTTGCCATATTGTGCATGCCAGGAGAAGGGCTCCCACCAATGGAGGGAAACTGGCTAATGCTGGCAGGCCCAAATCTTGTGTATCTGCAGGAGTGTTGTATTTAAAAAGTAAGGGATGATGGGATGGTGAGCAGATATTTTCTCTGTCACATATCACATACCACATACTGCATGCTGGTGTGAGATAGGACCATGAGTTCAAGTCTCCACAATGCAAGTGCTAGAAGTTCTGCCAGATGTCTCTCCATTTTTAGGTGGCAATCATAAGCCCCTGGGAGTCTTGTTCTTTGCTGCAGATAATGAGCAGCAATCCTCCTTGGGTGAAGCCAGGGTGTCTGTGAACTGACTCACCCTACAGATACACTGGGGTGGGAGGCAGTTATCTCCCATAGCAGCAGCCAAAGAACTCCTGCTGGAGGTGACACTGTTGTGGAGGTCTCAGGAGCAGGCACTGAGCCTGAGTCTCATTTCCTGGGGGCAGAACTTCACCTGCAGCTGGTGGTAGTGTTCACAGTGTACTCAGGTGGATGTTTCGCTGTGGCTGACCCTGTCTCAGTGCCAACATGAAACACTCATTCTTCTGAACATGAGGTTGGCTGGGAGAAGCACAAGTGTTTTTCTGATATATGCTGGGTGGCAGGAGGGCAGGAAAGTGGTGCAGATGTGACAAAAAGGATATTGAAGGGGAGTTGAAGAAGCAGGGAGCATTCAAGCAACACTGCTCAAAGTATGCACATACTTCTAGGAACACTCTGCAAGTTACCTCATTATTATTGTAAACTCCACTGACTGAAACAGCTACAAGCAAATGCTGTTCACGATGTTATACCAGAATCTGGCATCAATATAAGTCGGCAGGGGACATTAAAATCAGAGGGGAGTTGTGTTTATATTCTGGGCATGAAACTAAGCCTATACCACTGGAGATAATATACACCCTCCCCACCACCTACCTTCGGAGTGTTTAAACCTCCTTCTGTCAGTCTGATTCCCACTTGGGCAGTGGTTACTTACAAAGCCATGGCATGAGCTGCAGGTTCCCTTTGAAATACAGCCTTTCCCACTCAAAGGCCTCTGAAGCAGGGCACTGTCTCTTTATTCTGGAATTATGGCATTCATATTAGCAAGGCTGCTAAGGAATTCATGTTCAGAAAATATGCACTCTGCAGAAATGCTTCATGGAAATTAGATTTCAAGAGGCAAAAATAGCACAGTTCTCTGAGATTGCAGAAGGTGGAGATCCTTTTCTTCCTCCATTCTCCCAGTAATTAATTTCTCCTCTAGCATAATTTGAGGAAAATAATTTCTTTCATTAATGCACTGTCTACTCATTAAGGAACATTCTTTCAATGGATTTTTTTAAGCATGCACAACTTTGATCAAGTGCTCATCATAGATCTCTCAGAACAATGTAATGCTGCAGAGTGTTTTCCTTGTAGGACACTCATCAAAGTTTCATGCACTCAGTCAAATCCAGGTCTCAGGTTGACAGGTTTCATCCCAGTGGAGCCATTGGAATTGCATCCACATCCACAAGAGCTCTACCTGGCCATTTTTTTGCACAATGGAAGTATCAGTGACTCATAAAGTCAGATTGTATCTGACTGAACAATGATGTCTGTGGAAGCACAATTCAGTGTGTTCCAGTCCTCTTTGTCTATAGCCATTTTCTTAGCAAACTTATAGCTCAGAAACTAGCAAGTCTTGCTGATTTGGGCCATCGTGTTGGGTATGTGGCAGGGCTTTGGTAGCGGGGGAGGGCACAGTGGTGGCTCCTGTGAGAAGCTGCTGGAAGCTCCCCCTGGCTCCAAAGCTGGACCCACCTCTGACCAAGGCCAAACCCATCAGTGATGGTGATAAGGCCTCTGTGATTAACATATTTAAGAAGGGGAAAAGGAAACTGCAGAAAGACCTTCAGGGCAGAGGAGGGGGGGAGGTGAGAGCAATTCCTGAGCAGAGATACCAAGATCAGTAAGGCAGGAGGGGCACGAGGTGCCAGAGCAGAAGTTCCCCTGCAGCTCGTGGTGAGGTGGCAACTGTCTCCCTGCAGACTATGGAGGATCATGGTGCAATAGAGGTGGACCTGCAGCCATGGAGGACCCCACGCCAGGGCAGGTGGCTGTGCCCAAAGAAGGCTGTGACTCTGTGGGAAGCCTGTGCTAGAGCAGTCTGTTCCTGAAGGACTGCACCTGGTGGGAGAGACTCATGTTGGAAAGTCTGTGAAGGACTGTCTCCTGTGGGAGGGACACTAAGCTGAAGCTGGGGAAGAGTGTGAGGAGTCTCCCCCTGAGGAAGAAGGAAGTCAAGCCTGTTTTGCCAGTGACCATAATTGAGTGAACCCTCCCTGTCCTTGTCTCTAACCACGAATCTTTTGTTATATTTTCTCCTCCCCATCCCACTGTGAGGGGAGGAGTGAGTAAGCAGCTGCCTGGTTGTTTGTTGCCAGCTGGGCCTAAAACATGATGGCCATGAGTCTTTCACCCAACCTTTTACTTCTAGAAGATGAGAGAGAAGAAATTCACCTTTTATCTGTGTAGTCCAGGAGTTAATTCATGTCAAAAGTCAACTGAAGCCCTACCTGGACACAGCCTACACTGTCAGACATGTGTGGTCAGGCTCAGCAGAACTGGGCAGAATCCATAGCCCATGGTGTGCAGGAGGTTTGGCTGGAATAGTCCCTTCCAACCTTAAACTCTAGGAGTTTATGGAAAATCCCTTTCTTCCTTTCCATAAGTAAAATTAAGTAAGAGATCCCCTTGGTTCATATCAAGACCCTTGAGATTCAGAACCATCAGGAATGAGATTGTATCTCTACCTTCCCTATTCAAAACTCCTCCCTATTCCTGGAGAAAATCCATGACCACAGAGTCTGTTGCCTAGTGACAGTCACTTGCAGAAGTGTCCTTTATTGTTAAAGACCAGTGCAGGGTCTTTCGGACTTTCATCCTCCTCAGCTTGACGTAATAATAGTTGAATTGAGATAGCTGTCTCACCTCGACTTGAGGGATACATGGTGAACCTACATTCAATACATGTCCTGTAGCTTTGTCTTGACATAAAATTGCATTGAAGATTTTAAAGGTTTATCTGTACATTGATCTTGTTCTCAAAGCTCAGCAATTGCATAATTCTTGGACTACCTCCATCTTTCATTGCCTCCTTCACATTGTCCAACACATAGGGGACTGAGTCAGCAGCTTCCAGAGCTGCTGTTCACAACCTTTTCTCCTCACAGAACTGCATTTAGGGCCACCATCTTCCTTCAGTTGTCACTTCTAGGCCTAAAGACCCAGGAGAAGACACAGCTAATTGCTCAGAAACCTCAGGAACTAAGCAGGGTCTTCTCAGTGAGCAGAGAGGAAGCAATGGATACTGCAGCCAGTCAAATGGATTCTTTGGGCATTTACAGCTTTTGTGTGGGTGACTATTTTTTTTTCCTAATGTGAAAAAAATAAATAAAACCGATTTAGTCCAAATGGTTCATATGAGTCATGAAGAAACAGTTCTTCCTCCCCCTGAGACAGTTACTCACCCTTTCATTACCAGAAGGCAGAATTAGGATTGTTCTGACTGCACAGGAATGTGGAAGGTGAGAAATTGCTGTTAGATTTAGGAAATTTTGCTGTCCCCTGAGATGGGCAAAATTTGCTTCTCTTTAAATGCTGACCAGAACCACTCTGAACAAGAAGCAAGGCTATGTTGCTAGGAATTGGTCTGCCTGAGTGGCTTTTGTTCTACCTGTGTCTCTGAGAACTCCTATTTGTAGGTTATATTTTGGAGAAGAGATGATGTGGAGATGATTGATGGGCTACAGAAAAGCCGGCTGATCTGTTTATGTTACTAAAGTCTTCTGTGCAGGAATGCACTTAGGAAAGCTTCTGATAACCTATGTGGGGGTCTTCATAGCATGTTCACACTTGGAGTAAGGGAATCCTGTCCAAGTCCTGCCTTGTCATTGACTGTTGCTCTGAGGAAAGTATTCAACACTTGTGCCTCAGCTTCTCAACTATGAAATGGGAATTGCAAGGGGAATCACAACTGTCTTATGCAACTTCGTTATTCTGTGGCTGAATTAGTCAGTATTGGGAAATCACTTTCAGGCAGTAAAGTGCTAAATTTTTAATAGCAAAGTTGCCCTTTTCCCCGGGAGTCCTATTCAGAACCTTTCAACCTTGACAACAAATTGAAATTGAAATCTTTTGAGTACTGTAATGAATACATTATCTTAATTTTGGAGGATTTTTGAAGGGGTAAGATTTTGTGCAGAAGGTGATTTTGAATATTCAGCAACAGAACCTTAGCTAAAGCTTTTTTCTTCCATAATTATATGTTTTAATACAATTATCTTAGTATTTTAGATTCAAAATGAGGAAATATCCTTTGGCTCCAGTCCAAAGTTCCCTCTGTTTTTTTCAAAAGCTATTTTTTCAAAAGATAAGGGTCTAATTCTCTCCTCCCTGGTGTACTTTATAGTCATTTACACATATAAATGCTATTATTTTGTCTTGGAAACATCTACCAAAATGTAAATTACTCTGTAAGATGAGCAAACACCAAACCCAAGGACCCAGAGGACAAGTGCATCCTAGTGGGAACAAGCCAGCCAGTTAACTTGGAGCCTGTCAGCTACTTTCATACCTCCACCCTATGGCAAAGGAAGGTGAGGTAAACACCTCACAGTCACCACGGTCTGCAAGCACATGCACGACTGTATCTTAATTTTTGACCTCATGGCTTGGCATCTTTTCTGTGAGTCCATGCCCTCAGAGTAACCCACTGTGAATGTTGTCTAGGTAAAGCATAAAACTGCAGCTCACAGTGTGCATTTGTGGCGTATTCTGCCTCTACTCTGCCTTGCTGAGGCCACACCTGGAGTATTGTGTCCAGTTCTGGGCCCCACAGTTCAAGAAGGACAGGGAACTGCTTGAGAGAGTCCAGCGCAGAGCCACAAAGATGATGAAGGGAGTGGAACATCTCCCTTATGAGGAAAGGCTGAGGGAGCTGGGGCTCTTTAGCTTGGAGAAAAGGAGACTGAGGGGTGACCTCATCCATGGTTACAAATATGTAAAGGGTGAAGGTCAGGATGATGGAGCCAAGCTTTTTGCAGTAATGACCAATGATAGGACAAGGGGCAATGGATGCAAACTGGAGCATAGGAGGTTCCATGTGATTATCAGGAGAAACTTTTTCACTGTGCGAGTGCCAGAGCACTGGAACAGGCTGCCCAGAGAGGTTGTGGAGTCTCCTTGGCTGGAGACATTCAAACCCCGCCTGGATGCGTTCCTGTGTGATGGACTCTAGGTGACCCTGCTCTGGCAGGGGGTTGGACTGGATGAGCTTTCAAGGTCCCTTCCAACCCCTAGGATTCTCTGATTCTGTGATTCTGTATGTGGCCTTGCCTATATCACAAATTAAGCAGTGGCCAAGCATGGCTGGCAGTCGGTCAGGGGGACTGGTGACCAAGCACGCTCCAGCTTCAAGCAGAGCCAAGAGCATGTTCCAACCAGCCCTGAGCAGCGTGTCCTCCTGTCTGCTTGATGTCTGTCTCAAGGTGGGCCTGAGGAGCTGGACTGAAGGAACAGCTTGCTGCTGCCTAACCACAGCCAGACCAAATGGTTTGGGGTTGGTCTGAGCTTTTACAGCTCCTGGCCTCTGGTGTTGTTCTGGCTAAACCTGGGATTTAAAGGAAGCATCAGGCTGCTGCTGATGGTGGTTCTGCTCTACCCCCTCCTCTGGGCAGGCAGGCTCTTGAGGCAGGGCTGCCTCAAGCCTTTTGGTTGAAAGGCAGCCTGCCTGGACTTTATTTTCCTTCAAAAGTAGTCAATAAGCCCCAGCTCTACACCAGACAGGGCTGCCTGACGGTCCCTTTCTCTTTCAGCCTGGGGAAAGGGGTGGACTCGGAGAAGCAATTTGGCTTGAAAATGAGAAACAGACCAAGTTGCTTGCAAACATGGCCTCTGAAAAAGACACAGGGAGAGAGAACAAAATAGCAGAAAGCCAGGTTACTCCTTACTCCAAATTAGTACAGCAGCTTGGAAAAACCCTGACAAAGTCTTTCTGGATCTCAGATGATAGGTTTGCTAAAGGTGCTCTGTCACCACTGAAGCAGTGATTTCCAAATCTGGAGAAGACTACATTTCCACTTACTGAAATCCTCCCCGAAGTGGAACAACCATTCTCTGTCTGACATTTGAGACCTTTGCTTGAACAAAGCTTGATCCTGGAGATAGGGAGAAAAAGGTCTAAGTTTATAAAGGCATCCAGGCACCTAAGGTGTTGTCAAAATTCCCAGATGACATAGTTAAGGACAGATATTCTATATTTCTTCCTGAAGTTTGTGGAAGTTTTCAGTAGGTACTCAACAGCTTTCAGAGTCAGACTTTTGATCCTCACTTGAGCAGTGGTTGTGGTATCTAGGATGAATTAATATATGTATCATAAATGCACTTGGTCTCTTCTTGATATGTGTGCAAAGAAGTATTTTTATGATATGGCTCATTGCCCATGTTCCTGAGAAAGTCACATATGTAATTTTTCCTCTATAAGTTGATAAAATACTATAATTAGTTTTTGAAATATTTCTAAACCTCTTTTTGCAGTATTTAACCCTTATTTACTAAGAAAAAGAAAAAGTCAACTTTCCCCTTGTTCCCCTGAAGTCCCCCAAAAATATCATCTCTTGCTGTTGCAATGACTCTGAGATGTTTTCAAGCACCAGAAGCTGCAAGCCTCCTACTCTCAGGGCACTCATAGGAAAAGTTAGCTGAAGGCACCTGGTCAATGAATTTCCTGTCTTGCTTTGGGGCTCTCACTCCTGATTTTAAAGCTATTTTAGAATAAATGTTTCTCATTTGATGTTAAAGTCTCTGGATGATTTCTGAGCCCACTAGATTAATTCCAACTTCCTGTCCCTTGGTAGTTGATTTAGATATACCAAATGATGCTCCATTCATTCTGGCAGCTGCCCAAGTTAGCCGGTAGTCCTAAATTGCTGCCAGTCATGTCTGTCTCTCAAAGAACAAATTAAAACATAACTCTCTCCTATGTCAATTAAGACCTGATATCTTTCCATCTCCCCTCTCCGTGATTGATAGGATTGTTTCCCCCTTTCTTTGTTGTGCTCGCAAAAGCTGCTAGATTTACAACGCTGAAAGTCAAAGTCCTTTACCTACAGATCAAGCACAGTGAAGAGAGCAGCAGTTTTCAGATTATCCTGTCCATCTCGGAGGGGGCCAATTTATGAAATGAGAATTGGACATTCTCTGTGTCTGTTTCACCTTCTGCTGAAATGTGGGACAGGGAACTAAACACTGGCTATTTCAGGACCTAAGGGTGCCAGAATGAAAACCTGGACCTCAAAAAAAGCAAATCTGGGGAGTAGTTAGTCAGAGTTTCTTGGGAAGAAAGTCTAAGTGAAGAACTGCAGAGGGCTGGTGGCTATATTACAAGCAAGTCAGCAGCATGTTTCAGTGCAGGCAAGCAATAGTTTACAGTAAACCCTATATGGCTGCATCAGGAGCACTTCATTATTTGAAATCCAAAAAAAAAAGGAGTCTTGCGAAGAGTAAAAATAAGACAACCAGGCAACATAAACAGTTCTGAATGTTTCAGGAGCAGGAGTAAGGCAAAGGGAGTTGTAACTCCACTACTTAATGGACACAGAGAACAAATAAAGCATGAAGAAGAGGTATTTGAAGTATTCAATGATTTTTTTGGTGAATCTTCATTAGAAAAGAAATCACCATGAAGTCGCATTCAAGTGACTGTAAAAATGTACTGACTGGTTTGCAACAGTCTCTTGTCGAAATGAAAAGGCATTTCAAGTTAGAATCTGCAGGGGAATTTTTTCCTTGGGACTATTTTTGTTCACTGTCTTCATTATCAGGGTGGATGATGGAAAAGACTTTATGTGCAGCAGACATCAAGCTGGGAAGGAGCTATAATGAGTTTGGAGGACATAATCAGAAAGAGAGTGATCTTGATGAGCTGGGGAAATAATCTGGACCCAGTGAGATGGAATTATTTTGAGACAAGTTAGAAGTATTACAAATAGAAATCAAATGCATAAAAACAGATTGCACAAGAAGTGCTGAGACATCAGTACTGAAGAGCAGGAGCTGAGGTTTTGGTGTACCGCAAACTGAGCAAGCCAATAATATGTTGGTGTTTAGAGAAAGGTGACTCTTTGGGTAGGAAGTGTTAGCAGGCAGACAGTATGAGAGCTACTTATGCCACTCCACCCTGCGCTGCTGAGATCCCACCTGGTGCAATGTGTCCAGATTTGGATATCATATCAGAGACAATCTGGGCAAAGCAGCAAAAAAAGGAGAAGTTTCAGAAGGAACAAGATAAGTGGGACTTTGGTTTTGTCTAGAAAGCAGATGACTGAGGGGAATCACAAGCCTTTCAATACACAGAGAACTGTTTTTTCCTTTCCTCCTTGTCTCCTACAAGGATGAGAAATAAATGGCTTAATATATAGCAATGTACCCTTAGATTAAGTGTAACAAAAGCCCGTAGGAGAGCTGTAAGCCCTGGGGGTGGGGGAATATTGCAGAATTGCCTTCACTGAAAGCTTTCCAGAGCAGGTGAGAGGGTGTTAGGGGATGGAGTCAAACAACTTGCAAGATGCCTCTGATCTTCTCAAGCCAGGGTATGGAACTGAGGAGAGATATGGGTAGACTATATACTCCATTCCTCCTCCCCAAAGCATAGTTAACTAAAAGGCATTAGTGTGTTTCAGGAAACAAGATAACAGTGCTTTAAAGTAACCCCACAAGATAGGAAGTAATACTTTTCATTTCTGCTGTACCACAGCAAAGTCCCAAGCTCTGTCTGTCCCTGGCAGAGGTGGCAGTGGCAGCCCTGTGCTGTGAAGGCGTGTGCCCTGCAGCCTGGCCATGCATGTTGTGGGGTTATGCGCAATATGATTTACAACCCTCAGATACTATGTAAGTCAGTGCTTTGTTCATCTTAACCTGCCCGTGAGGAGTTACATTTGAAGAGCCGATAAAGGAAGAATCATGTTGGGATGAAACTACATTGAAGGTGAAGCTGTTTGCAGCATGGTGACTCCCCTGGCTTCCCAGCCTCCTTTCCCACAAGGCTGAATACCTAGCCTCTGAGACTGGAAAGAAGTTGGTCTTGGAAAAGAATGGGGTCCAAGTGACTGGTTTCCTGCTGGAGACAATCCCCCGTCTGACTGAAGCACCAGGGATGGTGTTTTATGCAGGGAAATCCCAGGTGGATTTGTCAGAGAGGATGGTGAATGCAGAGGGCCAGAGGGCTGTGAGATGTAAACTGTTAGCTCTTGGGGCTGGAGACTGCTCCCCAGTCCTTACAAACTCGGGCGCAACCAGACCTCTGATCTTGCGTGAAAGCTGCTGCACTGGAGCAGCTGTGGCAAGGGCACACGGAGGGTCAGTGGGACGGCGTGAACTCCTCTCGTGTGCAGAGGAAGAGAAGCTGGCCTCAGCCCTGTGTCTCAGTTGCACCTTTTTCTCATGGTCTGTGTTTAAGCCTGGCCTCAGGTACTGGCATGTATGTCACCCCAGAATCAAGTACTCACATAGGACTGGAGCTGCAGAGCTGCTCTCACTGCTTTTTTGAGCTCTGGAGGAGACAGGAGTCCCAAGGGAACTTAAGCGTGAGTTTTGAGCTTGAAAAAATTAGTTTCTCAATCTCTCCCCACCTTGATGGAGTTATTCCCATAAAATAATCACCATGTTTGAACTCCTACTTTTCTCCCATGCTCGAAAAGCTGCTCCTGCCAGCTCTGTGTACAAGCACCAACTGGCTCTTCTCCAAGTAACGCTCGGTGAAGCAATGCCTGCCTGCGTACCTGCTGAAAACTATTTACATTTTGCTCTCTTTGTCAATAAATTAGCTCCTCAGAGGAGGTCTGAGCAACAGTTGTTCTGAGCAGGGAAAGAGGCTGGATTCTGCAACAGCATTTAAAATGTCACCCCTTATCATCATGAATATAAGAGAGCAGGGAGCTTGTTGATGCAAACTAACATCAAGTGAACTGTGGTTGCCAGCACAGCAGCTTCCCATGTGAAAACCCTGATTCCCTTCTTCTTGACAAGGCCATGGCAAAGCCAAGTCAAGAACAGAGCCTCTTTTTTTTTTCCAAACCAACTGTTAATGGAATAAGTAATTCTGCAGACCTGTCTTTCACATCTCACTCACTTTATATGCAGTCTAATTAATTCTGTCGGGGAAAATAATTGGCTCAGATCAGGTCGATCCAACTGAAGTTCTAAATAACTTTGGTTGAGTGGTATTTATATTTCAGCAACTAGTCTTGGGTGAAGCACTCACGCATGCAGAATACTAAGCCTGTGCTAACTTGGCACAAAAATAGCACTGTGGTCCATCAAGTGACATTAAGTCCCATCTATAAAAAGCTGTACAGCTGCCTCTGAAATGCAGCTATCCTGGGAGAGGGGGAAGGGAGCAGACCAACCTGCGTCCGTGCTGCATGGACACACTACCCATCGACAGGAGGGTGGAGTGAAATGCTTCTCAGCCAGGGAGGAATGGTAGGAATGGCCCTGTGGAGACATGATAGGACACAGGAGCTGGTGGGGAAAGATTTTGAGGATGCACTCACGTCAGGAATGTGCAGAGACAAGGAGCAGTCAGTGATGGAGAGGGACACGGGTTTCAGACAGGGTTGGAAAATCTGGTGTATAAGAGGAGACAGGGACAGGGGGTAATGGGACATCACAGGCAAATAAAAGGCTGTTGTAACTGTAAACTGTGACTGTTCTCACCTGAGGGACAGACCTGGTCAGAGAGGAGGGGCCTGAGTGCTGGCAGGGAGATGTTCTGACAGCTAGACTTCCATGGTCAGCAAATGGATACCATCCTCTCACCATAATGTGGAGTGGGGTGTTTCCGTCTGTGTTTTTTTAAGACATGAACATCTTGACTTAAGAAACACACTGATGGAGGGCAGGTGTTACTGTGCTGAAGGTCAGAGCTACACTAAAAGTACTTTTAGTCTTCTTCATCCTACAGTTTCTCTGTGAACATTTGGGCCAGCACTTCTCTCCCCCTCCACCCAACAAATTTTATATCTGCAGCCAGATCCTCACTCTCCAACTCAGCCTTCATCTCTGCTTGCAACGGCATCAGCCCACTCTCTTGGATCCTAGAAAAGAAAATTCATCTTTCCATCTGGTCCTCTTCATCTCCTTGTTGAATAGGTAACATTTGCCTGAGATAGCTCACCCCGTACTGATGAACAACATGTTTTGTGCTGTACTGAGTGGCACAGGCGGCCTTCTTTCCATAAGCAAATTGTGTAAACTGGCTCTCCTACTGCAAACCTTCTCTACTAGCCTGTGTTGGCTGCTGGTCTCTCTGGGGGAAGCCTGGGTAAATGAACAAGTGTGAAGAACAGTGTCAAAGCCTTCTGCATTTCCTTTCTCCCCAGTGCTAAAATTAACATCTCATTCGTAAATAAACTATCTCCTAGTCTATTTTTACAGTGCTTTTGAGATGTGATGGATTAACAAGTTCATATCCTGACTTCCTCTTCCACCACAGCTCATGTCCAGCCCAGGCAGTGGTTGTATTTGCTGTGTTAAATCACAGCATGCCAGCGGTGTATTTCCATCCTGCTCTGGAGGGTCCACCCATGCAGAGGAGAGCGGTTTATGTTCCAGCTGAGTTTCTGATTTCTCTCCTGGGACTACTAAATGACATGACAGTTTCTGATCACTGTAATGAGGACACCAGTCTGCAAGAGCTACCAGCTGGTTGGCAGGTAGTAACTAAAAGGTGCAGAGCACTCAAGCAAGTGTTGCTGTCACACTCACTCCCCTGCTCCGTTCGGGGCCAAAAGCTGACTGCTGGCTGACAGGGTTTGCCAACACTGCCACCATACTTGCTGTCGTTAAGGAGCCTTGTCTCCTTTCCCAGCCCTCCAAAGGAGCACGCCGACGTGAATGTTTCTTCTCACTTTACCTTGAGGTATTTTCCTCCATCCCTCCCTGCCCCCACTTAAAGATTTATTTGGTTTCCTCTCTCTCCAGGCTCAATCCAATTAAACAAAATAATGCTTTATTCATGTGAGTGTTCTGTGAACTTTACTCAGGAAAAGTGCTAAATATACCAAAAGTAAAGAACAGGTTTTATGTGACTATATTTTTTTCTGGGATTTTTTTTTTATTTCTTGCTCAGCAAAGCTCTTTTTCTCTTAAGTAAAGAAATGGCTGAAACTCCACACTTCAATATACAGACAAGTCAAACTTCAATAAAATGACAAAAATGTTAAATGCTATTTTATTGGTTATTGAATTCCTTTTACACATTGGGAACATTTCCATACAAGCGATGAACAAAATAAGGCCTTGATCCTCTGAATATAAGATGATTTTAAAAAGGCAAAATTAAGCTCTTGCAATATAAGAATGGTTAGGCTTAGGTTTGCCTGGGCAGTGCTCATTTGATTCCCATTTCCATATGCATTATGATACCATCTTTCATCTTGAACCTACATACTTGCATACTAATTTTTCCCTGGGAAACTCTCCTACATTCTCCAGCCAAAATAAATTGTGATCTCATGATCAGCTATTTCATACTTTTCATCATTTCTCTTCATTATTCAGAGTGAGTCTCATGCCTTATTTACAATTTGTGATTCAAACTGTGCTGAGGAGGAAACGGACGGCAGTTTCCTGATTAACTTTCCTGCCTAATCTCTTGTGGCAGCATCCAAGTGCTTCCCAAGTTTTCATGAATTTGTCTAGACAGCTTCTGTGTGAGATCCACAGGGCTGCTGGAGGCAGGGGTGTCAGAAAAAGACCTGGGAAACGGGAATGGTAAGAACATGCATTTGCAAGGCAGTAAAGGAGAAATGAGACACAGTTGTGCTGAAAGCCCTACAGGGAGGTTTCAACAAACATGGGGTGAAAACAACCACAGCAAGATTACTAATGAGACGTTGTATCAAATTCACCCCAAATCCATCACACTCTGGCTCACTGGCAGTCACAGCCTAGGCCAGGAGGTAAGGGCCGAGTCCAACACAAAAGAAGTTTTCTCAGATGTGGGATCATCAATATGAGAGGGTGTTGGGTCACCAGAAACACTGGGACTAATCACTGGGGTGAATATAAAGAGCAGGAGTCACTCACTGATAATTTCCAACAGGTAGATGAAAAGGGCAAGCAGGGATTTTTCCCTTGCAGGAGAGTGAGCACCTGCCCCCATGCACGGGCACCCCTTCAGTTCTTCTCCTGAAGTGTCCATCCCTTCCCCCTCCAAACCTGACGGTGTTTTTTCTGATGTATTCCTAGCCATTCTGCTTAAGGACATTTCAGCTGGGAGGTGTGAGTGGGGGTACTCCAACTTGCTGAAAAAAAGCAGGGATTAACAGGCAGGTTTCTCAACATTTACACTGCTCACACCACTGGTAATTGTATTGCATGCTTTGAAATCTCCAGGGGATATAACTCCGGGTTTGCCATTCCACAATGAGACTGTTTCTCAATTAAAAAGCAATTGCATTTTCTTAAGAGGAAAGAAAAATGGCTCTAAGAACTAATATTAGCAGAGCTAAACCGGTGGATCATGGATATGAATTGAATGCAATTGAATGTTTTCTATGGGAGGAAACTTTTGATGTGAACTTATGTATTAGGTGGTTTTATTTGTGTACTGGGCAAGGGAGGTATATGTATGTCTGTATTTTAGGTGTGGTGCAGGTAGTTAACTCTTATATGTGATAACAGAATGTGATCGCTCCCGCTTTTGATTTCTGGCCTTATTACTCTACTGCTATTCTGGACCTGGGGCCTGTAAATACATTAAAGATTGAACCTTAGCCAGTAACCTCTCCAACAACTGTATTTCAGCAAAACTTAGTGTCATGCCTGGATGACTGTGTCCCACAGCTAAGCTCCATGCCATTGAAAAAGCATGACAGAAAATAGCGTATTGAACCACACAAAAGTATGGATCAATAGAGCCATTAACAAGGTGACCTTATGGATAGTGGAGACAATGCAGAGGCCGTGTGTGATGATTCCCAAAGGTCTTCTTTAAGAACAGGCTATGCAGTAATGACTGGTAATGCGTAGAGCTACAATGTATTAAAGAGGCTTTTTGCAACACCCCCTCTATAACTGAACTTCCAGGAGCCAAATAACTTTTCTCTCTCTCTCGTGCCAAGGCTTGTTTGATCTGACACATTAGCAATGTCAGAGGCTGATACTCAGGGAAGGCAGCCCTGTTGCTCTCACCCTCGGCGCTGATGCCGTTTCACTTCTCTCCCTGGGCACAGCTGTCTCTGCCCTTGCCTCCTGCCAGGCGTGAAGTTGGCCCTCCTTAGAGGACAGGCAGAGAAAGGCAAACTGCAAGTTTCCAGAGAGGACTTGGCACTATGAAGTTGTAAATGAGGCTTTATCATCAAGGCATAAGCTGCTCCCCACAACATCACTGGGCTGGCTAATATCACGCATAATAAATTGAATGAGCACACAAAGATTTACCAACTTGAGCATCTCTGTCCCTATTATGAATTCACCAAGTGGAATGAGGTAGGAGCCAAGTCTTTGTGAGGCAAAGTAAATAAAATAAAATTAAAATCTAATTTTCTCTAGATTCCTACAAGCCTTTGGGAGGACAAGAGGATCACAATGGGTGTTTGTTTTCCTATAGATTTCCAATCATACTTTCATTGTCTTACATTACCTACACACACACACTGCCTGTTTATCTCTTTCCCGTTTCATAAAAAAGGGCAAATAAATTAGGGGGAGTCCAATTACTGAAACTTAATTAAAACAATTTAAAAATTACTTAAGCAATTATCTAACAAGTGATCTTTTTGGTAACAGCTGTACACAAGCAATTTATTCGTTAGTGAAGCCAACCCTGTTTTTTAATATAAACAGACTAATTAATCAGTAGTTAACTCTTCTAATGACCAGCTCTGGTATTTAATTATTGCTGCTGTCATGAAGCATAATAGCTTATTTCCCAGGGTTATTATGCAAATTGCCAACAGTGATCACTCTGTGTGAAGTTTAAAAGCACTTTCCATTATTATCTCTTGTTTCCACATTCTCATGACTTTTTGGAGCACACGCTTTTCCTGGTGTGAAAAGTTTTGTGCAGCTTTTCAGTTCAGTAGTAAATTTCTTGGAATACTGGAGTGAAATATCCCAGTTTTCCCAGGTTTTAGTTGCTGGAGGGGAAAGGAAGAGGAAAAAAATGTGTTTTTCCCACACTAGAAACCTGCTCTATGCACTCTTTTTTGAATGGGGTTGTGGAAAAAAGGGACCAAGATCTACAACAGGCAGGTGTTGGAGATATTTATTTAAGCATTTAACTCAGTTTAGCAGTGATGCCATGCCTATCTGGCAAAGCAAGGCAGACCCTTGCGGAGGAGAGCTGGGAGCTCTCCACAGCTCAGCAGAAGGCAGAAGTCTAAGTGCAGGCTGATAAGAAAAAAAGCTCAACGTGAGACTAACAGGAGGAGGCAAGGTACCTCCTGGAGTCCCCAGAGCTCCCAAACAGCAGACTAAGAGCTGCTTGTGGTTAGAAGAAAGGGAGAAGAAATATACACAGAGACAACCTAGTCCTCACCTTAACCTTGGCCTTTCAAAGGCTTTGGCATAATGACTAAGGTAAGAGTAGTACACTGAATAAAACATTAAGTAAGATGTAACAATCTCTGAGGTGAACATGCATATCTGGAGTGTGTATCCACGGACATGGCAAATACACATGGGCAGGTAGGTGGATGCATGTGTGCATACAGCCAGCCCGTAAATCACCTCCCTGCCCTGCCTCCTGCTCACCCCTGGAAATTGCCCCCCAGTACTGGTACTGGACCAGCCTAAACTGTGTGTGCATGGGAACCCCAGGCCCACCCCTTCAGTGTTCTTGCTGTTACCCAGCCCTGCACATATTACAGAGTTAAAGGATTTTTTCAACAGATTTAATAAGCCTGAAATGTCCAGCAACAGATGCCAAATTTGATCATCACTCTGGAGCTGACAATAAAGAGGTTCCCATAAGTGCAGCAGAAGGGAAACAGAGAGAGCAGAAGAGCCAGTAACGAAGAGGCTGGTGTGAGGCAATTGCAGGCAGCAGTCAGTAGGGCAGTAAAAACTAATAAAACCTTGATGTACAAACCACAATAATGAAAGAACAGGTCTCACATTCATATCTTCATCTCCTCAGTCCTCACACAGCAGCTGGTGAAAATAGCTTGGTTGTTTTTGTAGATAAACAGATCCCAAGTAAGCTATACCTGATCATCTGTCACCCCACCAAAGTGCAACAAGCCTTCAAAATCCCCGAAATGAAGCCATGAACTAACTTCCACGAGTTCTCAAACAACCAGCTCTCCCCAGCCTTGTGGTACAGAAAAGGCTCAGGGCTGGCTTTGGGGGTCTGAGTCAGCACGGGGGAAGGGAGGGAGAGGCAGCCTTTTTCTGGAGCCTATGCCTGGCCTATTAGACAACCCACAATAACCTCAGGAATGCAAAGGGAGAACAGGCAGGAGCTGCTGTAATGGACCTAGACTAGACATGAATCTGAATTTTAGCCTGCCATAACCACCCCGGCCCAATTCTTAGGATGAAGGCACCCAGTCCTCCCTCCCCATCACACAATCCCCCCCCATCTGCACCCCTCTGTGAGGTTAGCTCGCATCTAGGGAGAAGTGAGACTGTTTAGAGGCCTCATTACATAGGTTATTTGTGGTCATGACTAGGATTGAACCTGTTTTGAGGAACCCAGCACTGTTCCACCACAGCCAAGGCAGAACAGGCAGTTTTGAAGTGCTTTTCAACCCCGACCATTATTATTGGCAGCAAAACCTTTTTTTAGTGGCTCAGTATCCAGAGCTGGGGATAACCTTACTTCCACTTAATTCAAACACTAAACCCAGAAGGAAATGGAAGGGCAGGTTTGCTGGCTGGAGACACACCGTGGAGGCAGTTGTTATTGTCCTGGCTGCTCACACTGCAGTAAGGAGATGTATGGCCTGACAGCACGGGCATGTACTAGTCAGTGCTGCAGGCAGGCATTGGGTGTAAACAGGCTGCACCTGTGCCAGTAAGTGCTCTAGTGATGCGGGAAGAACTGAAGGGCAGACCTTTCATCAGGGTCCACCTCTGCCCTCATGCTGTCACCAGAGATGACAGGAGGGACTTTGCTAGCATTTGCTAGCATTGCATGGGCTTTCTACAGGTGTAAAAGCAGCCTCCTTCTTCAAGGGCAGAAACAGGCTCCCACAGTGATGGGTCAGACACCTGGATGTTGCATCTCCTAAACACCAGGAAGCAGCTGAGATGTGTGGCCTGTGTGCCATCATCTCTATGGAGCAGAGAAGGCCACCTGTGAGGTGGGACAGCAGGAGATGTGCTCCACTGGCTGAGCTGGGTTCAGCCCCTGCCTGTAATTCTCATTTTTCTCAAAGGTTTGATGACTCAGAAGTTTGTTTTCATGGGTGGGGAAAAGGGAAATTATTGGTTTATTTCTTGTTTCCATATCACGCTGTGTCTCCAGGAGCGCAGGTGTTCTTACAGCTCTTGGTACCAATGGAGCAGGGATTAGTCTGGTTCAAAGCAGCACATTTTTACAGAGCATCAGGGGTACCACTCCCCTCAGGTGCTGGAAGTACCAAGCAGTTTCATAACTGATGTTCACATTTCCCATCAGAAAGCACATGGAAGTAGGGCAGCCATATATTTCCTCCAATTTGGCGTTGAACCAGAGGCACAGAACAAGCGTAATTTCCATGCCAGGCTGGAGATGTAATAGGAAAGTCATCTAACAGGTGAAAAATTAAGTGGCCCCTGACACAGGCAGCTACTCCCTTCTGCCTGTCACAGCCTTCTGCACTGCTCCCTGGCGTCTCTGTGTAATATAAACTGTGCTCATTTTGCAAGCTCACTGCAGGCCAAATGGTGGTTAATCACACTCGACTGTTCTTCTGTAATCATCTGCAGGCATTCGGCTCCTACGTGGGTTATCTCCACACTGCAGCTGGAACACAGCATTGAAGTACATGTCGCAATACCCAAACTGCTTGTAATCCAGGGTGGGCTGCAAAACCTGATGCCACAGAAGCACAGGTTGCACAGTGGGCTGTCAAATCTTGCTGATGGTCTGGCTACCCCCGTACGCTCTCACAACTGACCACAACCAGCTCACTTGTGTCTGGGTGCATCATGGTCACCCCTTCTGGCCCATCTGGTCACCCCTTCTGGGGTGAATGTGCCTGAGACAGCAAGTGCTTGGAGGGAGGCCATCATTTTGATTCATGATGATGGTCCAGGTTGCTAGCAGGCCCTTTGGAGTTTGGCCGGGAGGGAGCACTCCCACCCTTGCTACGGCCTGGTCTTGCTGCCTGGGAGCTGATGTAGGGGGTCCCGGCTGCAGGATGAGCCCTGCAGATGGAGATGTGAGCAGCAGAGCACACTGGACGGGGAGGCAGATGAGTAACAAGCACAGGTTGTCAAAGCTTGGTAGTAAAAGCCTTATTCAATAAGTGCATTGTGTGTTACATGTTCCTAAAGAACAGCCACTTCTTTGCTTTTGCTGTGCCTTCTCTTTGTGGTCTGGTGTCACAGGCACGACTTGCTGGCTCTGCGGTCCTGGAGTAGCCCTCTTCTTTCCACAGAGGACCACTCTCAGATGTGCCTCATCACCACCAGGGATGTCTTTCCCCTGTCTTGAAATCTTCTAAATGGGTTTCACTGGCAAAATAGGATCTGCTTTGAATTTCTTTAGCAGATGTTCCTCTTTGTGGTTATCCTATCTCAATACTCCAGTCTTGTTTTTGTAATATTTAACTGCAACCCAAGTGAGTTGTTTTGGCTCCCAGTGTGTTGTACTTCCTCCCATGGATATTGACCTGCATTAAATTAAGGCGGTCTTTTTTTTAACACCCAGTGTCTTGAGTATTTGCTGTTTCGATTACATTAGCCTCTAGAAGGACCTCACTGTCCTACCTACTGTATAAGCAAGCGGCTGGGGAATTTGTTCATTTTCAAAACAAAATACATCCTTAGACCTAGACCTGGATGACTGATGAGCAACATAATGTTGTGACTATGGCTTGATGAGACCTTAGCATTTAAATTAAATGAATGTGCTTTACTGACGCTTACACGGTTTTTCTGCCTACTCCTCTGCAGCCATGACATGGTGGAGCTTGATTAAAGGAACATGAATTTCAAAATCATGTTCGTACACATGTTCACTCGAACTGAATTTGAAATGTTTAAATATGCCTGTCTGCTTTGCCTTCATGCTAATCAATCACAGAGGTGAACTGGCACATTACCCATTAGCTAGCCAATTAAGCAGCACAGCTCACAAATTCTAAGTAAAATATTGGGCAAGATAGCTGTCCATCACATTTGAAAAACAGATTTGAGGAGTTAATGATGTGTTCCCAGATATGTTATGAGCAAAAAATTGGCCTAAATGTATGGAATCAATTATTCACTGTGAATAATTCTCCCAATTTTCTCATTCAAAACACAAGATAGTTAAATATGTGCCATTATCCCCACTTTTCTAGATTCATGGCTATTAAGGCCAAGGGGGTAATTAAGATCATCTAGGCTGACCTCTAGCTTAATACAGGCTAAAAACTGTCTTCTGATTATTTCTGCATGAAGACCATAATTTCTGCTTGAGCAACAGCACATCTTTTAAAAAGACAGTTAATTGTGATTTGAAAGCATCATGTGTTACAGAATCCGGTACATCCCTTTAAGCTGTTTGGATAATTACCCTTGTTGCTAGCATTTTCGTCTTGTTTCTAATCTGAATTTGTCCTTCTTCAACTTTCAGCCATGGGATGCTATTACACCTTTACACAACCAGATTACAGATACATCTGCCATCAGAAATCCCTTTCAAATGTTGTTTGTAAGTCAGGATCAAGTCACCTTTTATCTTCTCCTGAATAAACTAGAAACATTAAGCTTCATCAGTCTTTTACTACACAGTCAGCTTGTCTCATCTTGGATTATTCTTGCAGCTTCTGTCTGAACCTTTTCTGTTCTTTGCTTTTATGAGGCAGACACAAAATTTCTTTAGAATTGGCAAAACCCATAGCTGGCAATTTCCTGCCTGGGGACTGCATCCAGCCCCACATAGCTCTGAATCTGGCATTAACTCAGCAAGAGGGATGCATTGGGCACAGAGCTGAAACTTTCTGTTTGCTAGAGGGCAGTGATGGTGGCTTACATTCAAAGAAGCTGAAGTCCAAGTCAGTAACATAGAAAAACTTTGTAATTTAAAAGCCCAGTTTCATGAATTTGAAAACCTTAAAACCCCAAATCATCCTGGAGAAAGAATTTAAAATGCAAGAGATCACAGTAATACACGCAGTTTTATTTCCCTGCATCTCAAAAAGAGTAAAGGAGAAGCAGAAATGTTCAGAGCAGGGCAAGAAGGGCAATCACAGATAGGCTGAAAATAATTTCATTCAAGGAGGGATTAAATAGACTAGATTTTGTCAGCTTGGAAAGGAGCTGATTGAGGAGGGAAGGTGATAAAATACAGCTGCAAATGGTGTAGAAAAGGTGAATAGCAATGACTGACTGCATGATGAGTAGGCATCAAATGGAAAGAGTGAACAAAAAACTTCTTTACCTGTCCTCTAATCAAACTTGGATATTTCATGTCATGTGGGCTGTTTGACTGCTAAAAGTCCATATGAGTTCCAAAAGCAACTAGGAAAGATCCAGGAAGCCCTGTGGGATGCAAAGGCCCCTGCTGCCAGCTCGGGCTGCTCTGGGGGACACACAAGGGCTGAGAGGGGATGGAGGGTGGAGGGGAGGTTCAGGGAGGCACTGGCTATATTTGTACTGCTCGGTTGTTTGTACTCTATGCAAGCTGGCCACTGCTGGAGGGTCAGAGGATGGGCCTTTGATCACAGCCAATCCAGCTGTTCTCATGCTCTTAAAATGGGAAGTGTAACTGGGAATTTTATACAATGGCTTATTGCATGCCCCAAAGCCACACAGCTGCCCAAGTAAGACTGGAAAAGTTGCACTGGTAAAAAGAACCAGGCTGGCTTGGAATCAGCAAATGTAGCTGAATACAAATGCACACACAGAGAGAGGAAAAAGAGATAGTAATGAATATAAATTAGAAGGGTGGAAAACCAGAAAATGTCTTAGTAAAGTGACAGGACACAAGGAAAAAACCTCAGGCAAAGTTTTTAGTATGTCTCTTATACAAAAAACCCTAACAACTATACTAGTCTGTAAAAACATGTTTTTAATGTAAAATGGCAAATAGTTTCAATATATCTTGTTGTTCCAAGCATTTTTTTGAAAAGTCTGCATGAAAAATTCACCGAGGGCGAAGATGAAATCTGTTCCCTTCCAACAGTAACTCTGCAATATGCGAAGCAAGAGCTAATAAGCTGGCTGTTTTTAACCGGTAGGTCTGGTTGCAGCAAGAGCTTTGAATAGCTGGATGAGATGTGTGGGCTATTCAAGTTGGTAAATCATGGAAATGCTAGAAAGACTTGCTTGCCTGGAGAAACAGAAGATACAGATATTGGTAATTATAGGCATATCAACCTGACATAGACACTGAATCTGAGCAAAATAATGCAAATCCATTAACAACAAGGCAAAAAACAAACAAACAAACAAAAAACCTAAAGAACTTAACAGTAATCAGTTTAGGTTTAAGGGAAACAAATTGTTGAATACCAGCATGGTACCATGTGTATTTGTTTGGCAGCAGAGGTGTTTGGGGTAATATTTCTCTAAGGTGTTTCTTATGGTAATGAAATTTTTTTATTGAGAATTATTCAAAATAACATGTCATATTGAACAGGATTAGAAATATGAAATATGATAGACTGAGTGTTTAACCCTTGGCTGTATGTATGACCTAAAAGAAAATCTACAAATATTGCCAAAGGCTGGAGAGTGAGGATAATGAAGAAAACATGCAACTGAGCCGAAGTACTTCTTAAAATGGGTGCCCTCAAATACTGTGTGCTTCAGTACAGCCAAAAGCAAAGTGATTCTTGTGGGAAGATGAGTAGGCTGCACTTACAGAAAGGGGGATGCTGCCTTGGGTATCAGCAATCCCAGAGAGGACTTGACCAAAGCCTACATGGCTATGCTAAGAACAGAAATCTGATCTGAGAGGGCTCCCCACACCGCAGGCGTAACAAGATCCAACAGTTTGGAGCCGAAGCTACAAAGCTCTGTTTCGAGATAAGATTCAATCTTTTTGACACTGGGAGTTTTTAGCCATCTAACTGCTTCCCAAGGTTTCTAGCAGACTCTTTGTCACTGTAAATCTTTTCTTGGAGAGAGTATATGAAGATCTTTTATATAGGAGGTCAAACCAGAAAAACGTTTTTCACCTTTTTCAGTAAGTGGATGTCTAAAAATTTCCGTATGCCTGCTGCTCTTTTTGTGCTTCCTTACAGACCTTCTAGAAGTAGCCCATCGACATCTCAGGAGACCGAGTTGGCCCACTGACCCCTTCTGCATACCCAAGCAACACATTTACAAGTAAGTCTCTGAAATGGGCACAGTATAGCTGTGACAGTTCCACTGGCTTTATACAGATGATTCCTCTACCTCCTTGATATCTCCTTGTGTTCCCTACATAACTGCACTATTGCATGGGATGCTCAGCTGCATGTCCAGGCTGATCACCCCCATCCTTTCCAGTATCCTGCAATCCAGCTTTTAACAGTGACCATGTCCTCTGTGCCTACAGACATGATCTGACTCCTGCATTGCAAACTGCCCAGAGTGGTATGTACACATGAGTAGTCTCCCTCTCTACTTCATGCTCCCTTATTTTTAGGCTCAGATAAAAACATTGGCATTGATGATTTTTAGAACTTATTTCAGATAAAAGTATTAAATGTCTCTAGCTTGCAGACTGATAGTAAGCAGAGATCTTTATTGTCCAGCCTAATTCCTGACTTTCTAGAAAGACTCTAACTTTGATAGGAGCTGGATTAAGATTTGACCAAGCAAGTTACATTAGGATTCGGATTACAATTTTGTACTTAATTTGCTTTTCCTGCTTGGACTGCTAGACAACACTTCTGTCTCAGTTATTTCTATAACAGCAATAGGGGACAAAGCCAGGATTCAATTAAGTCAAAGAATGGAAGGCAGAAGAAATGATCCTCAGTGGTGCAGGATTGTTTCTTTTTGCAGAAGCACACAAAGTGCCTGTTTGTTGTGTGTGCGTTTGCCAAGCTGAGAAGTTATAGACATTACTGATTTGGGCTCTCAGCTCTTTGGAAACAGGCACTGGGTAGAGGCCAAGAAGGCTGAGTCGGTCGGCCTCAATAGGCCATTCTTTGAGAGAGGGGTCCCTTCTTTTCAGTGTTTGCACCTGTGTGTGTTGTGTGCATGCGCGTGTGGAGGTAACAAGGGGCAGCATTGTCTGCAGACAGGGAAACCAAGGGAAGGACACTCCACGCTAATCTGTGGTTTCAAGCTCTTTGGCTGGGATGATAGGCAGTCCGTGTGGTCTCTTCTCTTGTCTAAATTTAAGAACTGAGAAATGGGGATAACATGACACACGACATGTTGAAGGTGGTTGGATGAAAGCTGAAAAGTAAACAAGTGCTATGTTTCATTATGAAATTTCATAAATCCTTGTCTTGCATTTTGATGGATATTAGCTTTTCATATCGCTTCATGACTGTGTAAACAGAGAACTGAGACCTTTCTCCAACCATGAGACAACTTAATCCAAATTGATTTGATTTTTATTTTTTCAGGTAAGCCCTACAAGATTCCACAATAATTTCTCAGTGATGGTTTCACATGGGTGAGAAGAAATACAACTTTGCCAGCCCTTCTGTGCAGGGTGCTTGGGCTAGGTGTGGAAGGTGAAGTCTCCATACTTACACAGTTTTCTGCCATTTGAAATGTTTCTGCCATGTTTTCTGCCTACTGGGGGAGTTTGACAACAGATCTGGCATTTCTCTGTCACAAAACTGGTTGGAAAATGTGAATTTGAATTCCCTTGTAATAATTCTCTTTTCAATACAATTTATATAATAACATTTACAAGGCTTATGGCTCTATCTGTTTTTTATGACCTGTAAATGTGGAAAACATGTGCCAAAGAAGGGCAAAAGCACTCCCAGAAATCAATATAATACGAATGACCCTGCACAGCCAGCCTGCTAGAAAAATGTGATGTTGACAAATTCTTTGCTCCCTGCAGTACTCTGGGTTCTTGGCTAACCTCAAACGTGCATCAGTTAAAACTCCACATGGATGGCAGGATTTTGCTCACATCGGCATTGTCTGACCTCTCCATTTCTGCTGAATATCTGTGTCAACTCCTGATTGCTCTCTCTGTAAAATAATCCTCCTTAAATTATTTAGATACATATTCCGCCTTCCCCTCAGCTGGTGTTCTAATTCTGGTGAGTGAAATGACCTCAATTAGAAATTTTTGCTTAAATATACAACATCGCTGAGAGGTTTGTAGTTTGTCTTGTCCCTTCTTGCTTTTCTTCAAGCCCCATTTTGTATGTTTTTGCTTGATTGCAACTTATTAACTTCTGTCATTACCTTCCCTTAAAACAAAACTTACTAGAAGATAATTATTCAGTTTGCAGAAAGGAATTTTAAAATGCCATAATTAACGTTACAGTTTTCCTTTTTATATCCTTGGGGGGATATTCTGTTCTCTAATTACATAATCATACAAAACCAGGCTCCATATACAGATAGATGCATGTTTTATATCAACATTTTCTTTCTCAGAAATTAGAAATACTTCCAATTTATGGCAGCAAATTTGAGATCAGTATTATGGCTGTTCATTTGTAACGCAAAGCCTTTTATTGTTGCTCATGTTACTATACTGATTAAGATGTACAGCACTGTATGTCTCTTAACCAATCTGTTTCAACAGAATTTCCAAATATGTTTTGCACATTATTCTTATGTCAAAATCAGTAATAATGTGGCTCCCAAAGTAGTTGTTTTGTGGAAGACAGAGAGAGGACTTCAGCTTTACCAATTCTTGCATCCACTTACCTACAAATTTTTTTTGTTTCTTAGAAACTATCTGGCACTTACTCTGAAAAGTAATTCTGTAGCCCACCAAAAATTTTATCATGCTTTTATTTTTTGATTCATCCACAGTAAACTTCCTCATTCATTCTGTATTATCCCTGAGAATATCAGGACCAATAGTGCTGAACTCTGACCTTCACGTAAGCTAAGGCTCTCTCTGTCAGGACAGGCTTTCCAAGGTCACCCCTGGCTGTCACGTCCATGTGATTTGAAGTTTATTGAGAATCCAGTTCAATTTTTATCTCATCTTTCTGAAAGCAAGTTATTTTATGGAGAAAACCCACGTCTGTCTGACATGATTTGCCTTTCAAAAACTCTCCTGACTCATGATTAATAAATAATTCTCTCAGAATGTACAGTTTATGGTCTAACTGTTTGATCCCTAATCTCCAATATTAACTGTGAATTAACTCATACTTGTCTGGCATTTTGTATCTGTATCCTACACGAGAGGCTCTTTTGCATTCTTTCATTAATCTCAGCAATCTCCGATTCATGCTCATTAATACCCACACATGTCCTCTACACATTTATTGTTAATATATATTCTTAACTAATTCAGAAGCAAGGAAAACATTTAGTTCCTTTGTCACTTTTTTTTCCTCCAAGAGCTCTATTTATTGACCCATTATTTTTCTGTAGTTTTCATTCCTCCACTATATTGATGACATTTCCTTTCTTTAAATATTTATATGCTTTCTTCTTGGTTGTTTTTTCCCCCTCTTACTCTTCATGTCCTAATGTTACTTACTTTTCTTCCCATAAACTCCTGAGATTGCTGTATTGTTGGGTTTTTTCCATACCCACAGTTAGACCATCATTCCTTTACTGGAATACTGTAAGTATGGCCAAATTCCACCCTGATAGTATTTGTTGGATTTGGCAGATGAAAACCAAACAAGCCACATCCTTCACTGATTTCAATACGGGTAGATTGCAAAATTAATCTTTTATTTAGTTCAAATATTTACTGACTTCAAAAGACACCTTTCTTCTTTCTCCTCCCTCTTCCCCTCCTTTCCCCCATATATTTTTTCTACCATACATTGCTGCATGCAGCATCCTGGGCAGCGTCACAGGGCAGCATCATTGCCACCAGACAGGAGGAGGAAAAGGAGTGAGGGCTGGGCACAGAGATGTTTGGCTCTGCAAAAGGAAAGCAACACATTTTCTGCTTCTGGAAGATGTTTATGCTACAGCTTCTTTTTTGCATCTCAATGAAAATCTTGCAAATTTATAATTTAATGGGAAAAGAGGGCTGGTTAAGAAAAATGGGTGTAGTAAAACCCAGTAAAATTAAAAGAAATATTTGAGGAAAAAGGAGAAGAGCTCCATTTCAAACTCAGTCAAGTGAACATGACTTTGCTTTATTTTGCAAAACAATGTCTCTGTTTTTCCATCATTTCTAGCAAGTATGCAGGAAGAGTGCTGACAGGAGAGGAGATTTATCATGGAAAAGTATAGACTATGGCCAAAATAATGGTAGGTTTTCTCACTGACGGTAATCTTAGGAAGACATTTAATGTGATATGAACCCAGCTGCATGCAGCCTGTTGAATAAAACTATCGGAGAGGTACCTGATAGTTTTTTAATCTGTGTAAATTTATTATGCAGGTAAGTGTGGAAACACCAGGCCTGGCAACTGGGTGCACAAGTATCCAGTATCTTGCTGTCTCCACTACTGGTTACTATGGCTTGTAAGTCTGAAATCTCCTCACTGGCAGCAGCATTGTCAGTCAGTTTTGACCCCCTGTGTGAGAGCAGGAGAGAAAAAATAGAACAGGCTGGTTACATCTACTGCCAGTTTTGGTGTATTTATCATTTTATCACTTTGATTAGTGATGACGCTTTGAGATTCTCACTGTGGACTGGAGCCCCACTGTGCTACATGCTGTGCAAGGACAAAACAAAAAGATAGTCCTTGCCCTCAATACTTTACTTTTTCAAGATTAAAACCCATCCAGAGAGCAGAATGAGATAAAGGAACAATAGCTGTCAGAGCAATAGCAAAGCTTCAGGGTTACAGGCTAGGGATGTGCACCTTTATGAAAAGTAGCCTTATGAAAGGATGAGGGCCAGATTGCTTTAGTCAAGTTAAAGCCAGAAAAATGGATGTTTTGCACCAAAGAGATGTGAGATGTTGAGGAAGAGGCTAAGATTCTTGCTGGGTCATTGTGTCATATTCTGTAAAATAAATGATGCAGAAAGAAAAGAGGGTGGAACTAAGAGCAAAGCCTTGAAGCCCCAAAAGCTGAAGGAAGGACACAGAAGACCTCTCAGCTGAGGGGATGGGAAAGAAACATGCAGGAGGGACGAAAAGAGTGTGGTTGCCTGAGTGATGGACAGACCAAGATAAAGGAGGAGGAACAGGGTGGAGTCCTGCAGTCTGATTTAGAACAGATCATTAAGGACATGCCTGTAAATCCCTTGTAAATTTGCATGTTTAAAGTAGAAAAAGCTATTCACAGTCAGGTAGAATAAGCAGAAGTCTGCAGGGAAGGCAGCATTCTTGACTGAGTGCTGTGACTGAGCAGGAAAGAGGAAAAAGGAGGGATGAGAAGCAGGTTTTTCCCAGCTGCCCAATGAGGGAAGGAGGGAGCTGGAAGGAGCTCTCCCAGAAGCTGAGAGCAGCGGCAGTAATTGAAGAGGAAGTTGTGGGAGCTCAGGCATGATGCTGAGGTCACCAAAAGCACGTGGAAGAAGAATCATGAGGAAAACAATTGAAATGCCAATATTATAATTGGCAAAGGAACTGCTGAAATCCACCAAGAGATCAAGAATGTCAAGATGAGAAGGGAGAGAAAATGGTAAACAAAAGATAAAGATCATGCCAATACATCCATGCGTGTGTGTGAACAGCAGCCCCCGGTTCCTGTGCTGGGTCCAACAGCATCGCTTTGCCGTCTTCTCCAAGGAGGCTGGGCAGAACAGACTTTGGACAAAGATGCTGGCCAGGGCCAGAAGCCATGGGAGTGCATCCAGCCAAAGGCTTGGTTCTGCTGTGGTCTCCTTCCTCTGCTAATCACTCATGCCTGCCCCAAAGCACACACCTGAAACAGGCCATTTTCTGGCCATTGTGCTTTTTTAAGCTCATCCTACATTTTCCACTGATGAGCAGTGACACAGGCCTGGTGGCAGTTATATCCAGTTTTGTTTCTTTTTTCTGCTTCCTCATGCTTGGATTTACACCATTGCTTTGTGGTGTGTGAGATGGGGAGAGCCTTTACATAATATATGGCACACAATGTTTATTAAAAAAAAAGAGAGAGAAAACAGAGAATTGAATGATTTGGTACAGCAACTCAATAAGCCAAAACATATTTTACAAAAAAACATCAGCAGTCGTGTAGTATAATATCACACACCAAGCAAAATTTGTGGCTATGCATAAGTTAGTGCAGTACCTTGACAGATAAAAAGATTAATGAAATCTTCCCTATATGCTCACAGAAAAAATGGTTCTCACAGACTCCCTTAAATCTCTTGTCATTGCCAACATCCCATTTTCCTTCTCCATGAACTCAAAAGCCGGGGATGAAAACACAGTGAAATTTTGCCAACCTTCAGCTTCATATATTCTGGCATCGACATTTAATTATCTCTGCAGGCATGTGGCAGGCCAGACTGCTGCCATACATTTTTTATACAGAGAGGATGAAATTTCGTGTAGTGATTAGAAGGTGGTACCTGAGGTGGGGTGAGGAGGTTCATTGGCTTTTAAAATGATTGTCTGTGTCTCAGCAGAAATGTGTAGGGCACTTTACATATGAAATAAGAAAATTTCACTCACAGTGGGAGCTAAATACCTCGAGTCCCACCCCTGCATCAATTTACATATGCACGCGACTTATCCTGTGTGTGTTTCTGGATGGGACTGGGAAACCACCGTGCTTGATCCAGTAAGCCTCTTGTGGCTGTTCAGAGCCAGTTGAGATGCCCTTGGATAACATGCCAGGGCTGCAGCTGTTAGTCTGGAGGGTTCTGGGGTCCTCAGACACTGTTCCACTCACCTGCAGTTTGCCCATGTCTTGGGAACTGGAGGGCACCTCCAGCAGCACTAGAAAGGACCCGGTCCCTGAGTGGCTTTAGGAGCCTCTCTGGGTGGTGTTGAGCTCCTGGAGAGGGCAGCGGTTTAGATGCCCATGTCTGATCAAAGTGCCTGGGATAGGCCATGGTTGGGGCAGCCAACAGGAACTGAGCTGGCCAAGAGGGTCAGACTTTCCTCTGGCACTGTTTTCCCTTGCAGGCCACTTTGTTAACATAGGGAGCAGTGATGAAGAGAGCTGGAAAGTGAACTTGACACCCGTTGCTTTCCCTTAGACAGGTCCCAGCTGCAGCCTGGACAGATGTTTTGCTTTCTTTCTTGCTGGTTATATTTTCCTAAGCTGCTCATTATTTTAGGTGCCCTGAGTTGTTTAAACCCAGTCCTCCTTCACAGCTGCCCTTTTAGCAGCAATATGGGTTGGCAATTGGTTTTCTTTTACTTTTCTCCCTATGCAAGAATGAAAATTGAAGTATCGAACAGTTCATTTTCATATTTACAAGACAGATGTACACTGGCAGAATGAATAGCTACGCATCTTATACAGTCCTCAAGCACTTTCTGCCCCTATTCCCAGACCCTGCCCATGGTCTCTTCTCTGTTGTCTTTATGCAGATGAAAAGGTGTCTCTTGTGAGGTTTGATGCATCTACCCAGAGGATCCAACTGATGAATGAATGAATCTGTGGCTACAGTGAGGCAGCCTCTATAGTTATTATGAATGTCACACAGAGACAAATAAGTGTCCTTTGGCAAACAAAACCCAAAAAGGGATTTTTTTTAAATTTTGGTTTTTGTTTTTATTAAATAAAAATTTATTTTTTAATGCCCTTCCACTAGTAGTTGTTTGGGGTTTTTTTATTTTGTTTGGGGTTTTTTTCCCCTTTTGGAGGAAAAAAAAACCTGAAAGAAAAGATGTAAAAATGTAAAATGATGTATTTTTCCCTCATGGAACAAACTGGAGCTGAACATTTTTAACCAATCCCCCTAACTCACACGACTATTTACACTAAGTAGAGTGTAAAAACACTTAACGGGCTCTTGCCTAGACAAATATAAAGCAGTGAGCCCAAACTTTCCAGCTGGGTGGGTCATGCTGTTATTCTGGTGTCAGGGTGGGCTGGATGCCATAACAATTTCTTTTCTATCTGACCAGATCTCCTGCTCATGCACCATAAGGTCTACCACTGTAAACCCAAGCCCTCATCCATGTATTGCACAAACACAGGTCATTTGCAGTGTGTGCTGTTTGGGGAGGGTGAGCAGTCCCCAGCCCCAGCAGTCTGTAAGAGCAGATCAGGTGAACATCTGTTGCTACTGGAGCAACTCCTCCTTGGTCATTTCCAAGAGAAAAGGTACCAGGAGCATGCTGTGGACTAGGTAAATAGTCCTGGTGGCCTCTATTTGGTCTGTATATGAACTGTGAGTTTGGTACTCCAGATGTGGGTGCCTCAGGACCTCTACAGGTGACACGCTGAAGGGTGTCACTCAGTGCAGAATAGTAAGTTTGGAAAAGACCCACAGCAGTGAGACATTTGGAGTAAGACAGACTTTGTTGGTAGATGGCGGGATTTTCTTGCCATTACCCTAAGGACTTAGCTGAATAGGTAGTGAGGAAGCTGCTCCAGAGGCAGGAGGAGACTGGACGGGTGGCACCATGGAGAAGTGGGTAGCATCATCCCAGTGTGCTTCTGGAAAAGCAACAAGGGAAAGCATTGAGGAGGAATGGGGCAGAGTTACTGGGAAAGGCAGAGTCAATGGGAACCACAAGTTGCTTTGGGATGTGATACATGAAAGAAAGAAAGGTGGTGCCTACAGTCCAGGCCTGGAGAGGAAAAGGAAAGGTTAAAAAGCCAGGAAAGGAGGTTATTTCCATTATACTGGCTTCTACGTGTGATGGCTCAGGGAAGGATTATGGTTACTCTGTGGGGATGAGGGTAAGGTGACAGTAATAGCCCAGCAAATGTGTGGCCCAGTATGAAATCGCAAGCTGTGTCCCTGGCTGTTAATCACTCTGAGAAACATCTGGCTAGGATTAGTGTGTCCATGGCCTGAGCAGCTCCCTTAGCTGTCACACCAAGGTGGGCGAGCCAGTGGGCTGGCAGTGGCTGGCATGCAGGGAGAAACAGGGGTAATTACTGAAACGAGTAACTAGGAGCAGGGTCCTCCCTCAAGACCTCCAAGCAGCACTTTGGGTGGCCTTCCAGCTCTGCATGGACCACAGGGGCAGGCCAGGGAGACTTGCCTCCTGCTTCCAGCATCACAGCATCGTCTGCCAGCCAGCCAGTCTCAGACAGCATGGGGGACAGACAGGCAGGGTGCCCCACACCACCCTAACCCATCCCACCTACCTCAGCCATCGAGGGCCTTGCCCCATCAGCACGAGTGGCTGAAAGTCTTGGTCCCCTCACAGTTTTATTCCGCCACGTGGTTTGCAGAGAAAGGACAACATAAGTATCATCAGCAGGTCTGTTGACCCTAGCTCGGTCCAAGCAGTACTCAGTACTCAAATTTGCAGGGTGCTTGGTAAGTGCATACTGTGGTAGCCAGTAAATGGTTTCCATATGCTTTTCATGTTTGTATTGTTCTTCTGACAGGTGATACCTTTTTTCCATTGAAATGGTATCCCCTGGTTGGCAGGCTGCGGGTCAGCGGTGGGGAGATGTTGTCTGTTTCAGTTAATTCTGTAATTGTCATCTAACTGCTGACTGAAAGCATTGGGAAGCTTCTTAAGCAGCCTAATGATTTTACATCATGTACACCTAGAGGAGCACTCAGCCTTCCCAGCTCTGTTGGTGCGTTAACATGTCCTGTAATGAAACTATTCAGCTGAGATTAGAGGAAAGCTGTAGGAGCAGGCAGTGGGGAATTGGTTAGAGTCACAGCTGTGTCTTCCTCACGCTTGTATTGCCAGGGTCACAGAAAAAGGTGGAGTGGAGCATGAAATGAGTACATTGCTGGTAATCTATTAAACAAAACAAATTTGTATTAAGCTATCTAACAGAGAGAATATGATTCCCATTCAAAAGCCAGCTATTGCAATGCCACCCTTATATTCCTATAAAGCACTTTTTGGCCAAGTTCTTGAAGCATGTCCTGCACACTGAGTGTTCTCAGTGTGCAGATGGGAGCCAGGAGATCAAGGATGGCAAGGTTCAATTGTCCACTGCCTGTGTCCACAACCTGAGAGCAAAGCTCTGCCTTCAGCAGGATTTTTGAGTGCTAGTTCAGTTCTGTAGCTTAAAGGCTACCCTGCCTCACTTGTCAAATGGGCAACAAATCATCTATTTTAAAGCACCTTCCAGTCAATGAGGTCCTTTCATTTTGAACAAGGGCTAGCATTTCTGCACAGCATTCCACAAAAATGCCTGTAGCTCAATAAATTGCACTTGAATTAGATGGCAATTTCTATTCCACGACAGAAGCCCCCCTATGTTTTGTTATTAATAGTATTCAGATGTTGAAGTTAAGTCAACAAAATTGCTATTGTTTTTCTCCTAATCTTCCAGCCAAGGGAGGGAGTATTTATGCAAATATTGCTCAGAGTACTTGAGAAAATGCTTGTGGTTTTAGATAAAAGGCTGCAAANCGGGTTATTTCACAGTCCTGTGCTTAGGGAACTCGGCCACCGTAGAGGAGGACAGCCTTCTGCAATCCCTGCAAGTGCTTGTGCTCCTGTCAGTAGCTCCCAGTAGATTCAAGGGACTACTTTTGTCAGCACTGCTAAAAATTCACTTGAGTTTCAGAATTGCCCTGGAAAGTCTGGTAGAGAAAACTCATCAGAGTGGAGTGCTTTCTCAGTGCTCCAAACACAAGAAATCATCTTTATTTTGTTCTTTCATTCCTCCCTTTCCTTCCTTCCCTCTTGTCTTCCCATCCTCCCTGGCTTGCTTTCCCTTCCTTCTCTTCTTTCTCCCTCTTCTGCAACACAGATAATTGAAAAACTGTCATTTTGGAATTCCTTTGTCTCTGCAGAAGGCACTGAATAGTGATTCCAAAATAGCCCAGCCTTTTTTTTAAATCCGTAATTCATCATCCTAAATTGTTGTTCATTCACTGCAACCCTGAACAAAATGTCACAGATGCAGCGTAAAGAAAAGAAAACAAGCAAATGAAAAAGGGACAAAAGGAAAAACAGCAAACCCCAGGGGTATCTGCGAAGAGAAATAATTTAATTCAAAAGGCTACTCAGCTCTCATACAAGAAACCTGACCTGTGCCACCATGTATTAGGGGTATGCAGGACTAGTCTTATCCAGAGTTGTGATGTAGAGTGACTTACTGAGTAGAATAGAAAAAAATGGAGTCACTTAAGACAAGGACACTAGAGAATAACTTTCTTCACCACCTGTACCTTCACAAGCAGGACTGCAGTGAGCAGCCAGGTGTGGCTCTGTCAAGACCTTCCCCATCCCATAGCAGACTCTCATCCAACTGTGATTTGCTTCAGCTGACACCAAAAGCTGGCACTGACCAAGCTCAGTAACCCTGCCCTGATCCACATGAGATATTGTAGCAGCCATGGAAATGCTGGGAAAGCGGGATGGCAAAGTGGGATAGGATCCAGCTGGGGTGGTGGTAGTGTCTTCAGGCCTCTGAGACCTGTACCCAGAGCAAAATCCATCAAACCTCTCCAACAAGTGGGGTGTCTCACAGTGCTATGCACACAAACCTGAATGTCAAATTAGCATGGGATTTTGTAAAAATGCCGTTATCTGGAGCAAATCCAGAGAGGGAGTTTTGTGACTTGCAACCTGTAATGTCTTTTCAGCTCTAAGCACATCAAGCTCTGGCAGCGGTCACCTGGAACCAGCTCCCCTCCACGCCCTGCAAAATGCCACCAGTTTCAGGACTAGGAGCAGACAGTTTGGACAGGATCGCAAGAGAAGACAGGTAGAAAGCCAGTCAGGCAAGAAAGGATCCCAGGAGCTGGAATAATTGAATTAATATGTATCAGTCTTCCTGCTCCCATTGATGTCAATGGCAAATTTTACTACAGCCTCAAGGGAAACAGGATCAGGCTCACTTTTGGGAACAGCAGATCAAAACTGGGGGAAAAACACTTGTGCATGTGAAAAGTTCGGTTTTAATCAGGGAGAGAAGTTTTGGGAAGCAGAGAGGAAACAACAATTTATGTTGAATTCTGCTCCTTCTGGCAAAATACCACCCCCCCCCCGCATGAGATCATTAGTGTGGCTTTTCTCCAAGCTGATAACAGAAGTGCCTGGCTCATACTCCTCACTCACATGCTCAGATAAACCCAATGCCAGTTTTGGGGCTAAAAGGAGTTTTTCTCTCTGGTCAGCTGCACCAACTTGGTTTCACCCTCCTCTGCAGGGAGAGGCACAGTCTGTTCCCCCAGACCTCTTGGGATGATCTGCAAGCCCTCCTCCTGGTGCCTTTGGTGGGAATAGCTTTCCATCTTTTACTACCAGACTTGAGCTTGTAATAGGACATTGGGAAGTGTCGCAGGGTGGGAAGGACCATCCCTCTGCTCTAGGTCCCACCACATGTTGCTTACAATGCCAGGGCCTGGGCTCAGCAGCCCCAGGGTGGTCCCTTTCCACCTCATGTCTCTAAAACCTAGCTAGTGCATCATGAGGAGGGAGACCCATGAGGAGGGAGACCCAAGTAGTAGCTGCTGATGTGATGGCAAGTCAGTATTATCCCAGTAAGGGGACAAGGTGGATACAGACACAGCGTATGGTTTGTCGATCCATTTTGACGGCTGGAATATCTTCTGACTCATTGTCAATGCACAACCTCAGCTCTACTTTCAAAGCAGAATGAAGCCTCTGTGCAGGGCACACCACTAAATCTTTTTTGGAGCCAAGCAGCACAGGCAGCTTGAGCAAACCACAAGGAGAAATATCTGAGCACAGTGGGATGCAGGAATGCTGGGGAAAGGATGATGGAGTTGTCTGGGATTCCAGCTCCTTGGGCCTGACTCAAGACTTTACACTTTGTTTATACAATAGTAATCCTGAGCACTTCACGTGATAGATCCCCGGTGAAGCATTTCAGGGGAGTTACACTGATTTACACTGCTCGAGGCCTTGGCCTATATTTTCCAAAGGATTTTCCAAAATTTGCTAATGAAAAATACCAGAGTGGTCTAATCAGCAGAGGCTTAGGTTACCGCGGTCTGCAGGCTGGGTAGTGTGAGGAGCCCCTTTCTGCAGCCTCCCCCAGGGAAGCCCTGGCTGCAATCTCTCCCAGCCTGCTGGGGGGTGCAGAATGGGGTCTGTAAGCACCAAGGCACTGGGAGTTTTTCTGCTGGCTCTCATCCCCTCTGGAAGACTGTCTGTAATGCACTCAGCTCCCACTTTCAAAAGCTGTGGGGCATCCCTCAGCAGGCATAAGATTTAGAAGTCTCGACACTGATTAATTCCTTCAGCCCCAAAGAACACCCCAGAGATAGTCTCCCTTTGCCTAAATTCAGCCCTGGGAGCAGCAGAAATAAGGCAACTGCATTAGAGCCTGCAAAATCCCATTCCCCCAAATAAGATGAAATAACAGATGGGCCTTGACTTATTCTGCACATTTCTGCTGCTGTACAGCTCAGAAACAGAACACTGCCCTTGCCAGTGCCTACTGGGAGCAGCTATTTGTCAGGAGACAGGAAGAAAGAGAGCAGGCATGACTGGAGAGGTCAGAAGATTCCCTCTCACTGCTGAAGCCTCAGGCCCATCTCCATGTATGACTAGCCCCCATAGGTCAGCAGCAGGGTCCATCTCACCCAGGCTCCTGGTTCAAGCTGTGGCCCTAGGTGGATGTCACATGTACCACCTCCATCACCCTCCAGCTCCCTGTCCAGAGCTTCCCTGCGGGACATTGTGTTCCTTTGAGCTAAGGACCAGCACAAATACAGATAGCAACTGGGGATTGCTATCCAGGTGGGAGGAATTTACTCCTGCTGCGCTTATGGATCAATAGAGAAAAGGTGTAGGAGGAGAGAAGGGATGAGAGAACACAGTATGCAATCTAAACAAGGTGGTTTGTCAGGACTTCAGTCTGTGTGAACTATATTATTAATACCTAAACAAGGCTCACTTTTTTCTTTTATTTTTTGTTTTTTTTTTCGTCTCCTGTCTTGCTGTTACAGGATTGCAAAACTCATTTCCAAACAGCCTTATTTCTTTCCTGTTACTAATAGCAGCAGCAGTGATTTATATGCACACTTTGGGAAGGAGTGGATCTGAAAAGAAAGACCATCCATCCTTTCTTCCACCTGTATCCAAACTTACTCTCTTTTCTTCATCCTCCCCTCAGGGCTCAGACACATGATGGAGTTACTGTGGTTTCTGGAGCTGCCATGATAACTTGATAACAAGTCCAGTCCCAAGAAGAACCCAGCTTTGCATTATTCAAAGCAAAAGGTCGCCCGTTTTTGTTTCAGTAGCTGGGAAAGCTGAGATGGTGATTTAAGAACATTGCCTGCCTACAGGCAGTGAGGTTTGATCTGAAATTCACTGCTCCAGTAAGAATTTGTGTTGCAGGTTTTCACCTGGAATTAGTTCTAATGATTATATCATGCAAGCTCTGGCAAAATGGAGTTTATGATGGAAACACTGGCTTCACTGTAGTGGGAGCAATGAGAGGGCAATATCGCAGGCTTGGTTGGGCTATTTCAGTTTTGGAAATCTGAAAATCTTCCTCAGGGGCCACAACCCAGCCTCAGGTGGAATAATGGTGGCAGGGCCACAGGTAGTGCCTGTTCCCATGATACGGCTGCTAGAGAGGGAGACAGACCATGGCTGAACAAGCCCTGCAGAGTCAGTAACCCTGCCCAAATGCTTCTCTGTGCGAGCAGTTTACAAACCAGTATAGAAGAGCTCACTACTTGTACCATGCCCATACTGTGGGAGAAGGGTCAAGCTTAAATGAAAGGAGTTTCAGCAGTGAAACGAGTGGCCGGGGAAGGGCACTGTCAGGATGGAATACAAGAAGTTGACAGCAAACACTGCACCTGATTATGGTGGGAGGATTCTCTGTGTAAGGTTGGCAAGGCTATGTTAATGAGCATCGTTAGAATTAGGTAACAACCTGCTTCTATGTAGGGTTGCCTAACTCTCTTGCTGTGCTTTCAAGCTGAACATATGTTTTCAATTATTAACGTGATTAATGGAAATAAGGTGACTTGAATCCCAATGAGCTCTATCTTGCCATCACATGCAAATCCTGCAATATGGGAATGTTTATGCAGTGTGGAAGTGCATGATTTTCTGCACCAGGAGAGGTCTTAGGAGGTCCAGGTGTCTAACCCTCAGCAAGTTTAGAGATCCACAATTACAGTCATTCGCTGTATTAAGTCCCTGGTCTCCTGCCCCTGTGTCTCCGGCAGTGTGGGGTGTGAAACTGCTGTGCAGGAGCCACATCTTACTGTGCTGTTCCAGCTTGGCATGGGTTTTGGTCAGGAGTCCAAGAAGAGCTGGGAGACATGAAACCACCTTTTTCCCACTGTCATTTGGAACAACCTCTAGGATGCATAAATCTCTGGTTCAGCTGCAACTCTCCCACTGTTTTGTGTGGGCTCTAAACCTCCCTTTCCATTTGTGGTGGGCAAATTTTAGTAAGGTGTGCATCATTTCCCCCCTGCCCCATGTCTTTGGGAAGGGAATAAGGTTCAGGATTCAGAACAAGAAAAACAGATTTGGAAATTCTTTTGTTGTTTAATACAGCTGCCAAACCCAGAAATTGTTATATTTGGACCCTTTTCCCTCTGTCAGTTAAGTCTTGGACTAAGTCCTTCTGACATAGGTATATGTCACTCACCCAAAAGCTGAAATCTTATCTCTGGAAGAGAGTCGTTCAGCCCCTTAACAAACAGGAAACGTTGGGTAGAAGCAAAATTGTACAGAATGAGTGTATTTGCTGAAGGTCCAATTTAGAAATAGACAAAGGAACACCTTTCTTTAGATCAACAGAAAGTTTTGCCATGAGCACTGGAACTAATGGAGGAAGCCTTCCCATCGCTCAGGTCTGTTGGTTGAATGAAAGTTCCAATTTTCATTTTCCTAGGGTTGCTAAACTTTTAAATTTGCTGTCTCTTGCAGATTCTGTGGGATAAAATGGGGTTAAGTTCATATTATAACCTCTACCTCAGTCACGATACAGATTGAGGCTTTTTCCTCTGTCTGGATGCCTATTTCCATGGATTCTGTAGTAAATTAGCTATCTCCAGGTAAGGTTGGAGCTGCTAAAAAGGTTTGGGATTGCAAGCAGACAGGAGGATGATGATTTCATAAGTCATTATTTCTGTGGGAAATGTGACTAAAATTGCTATGCAGTGCAAGCGCAGATGGTTTCTACAGTACCAGCAGTGTGTGCACATGTGTGTATGCAGATAGACATACAGTGTCAGTTAGCATCAAGAAGCTGTGTGACTAAATCTCCTTTTCAGTTTTGAAATATTCTATATATGTATGTACATACACATACATATAAATTACATCCTCCTGTCTGTCTCTATGCATATATATGGGTGCACTTTTCTGTCTAAGCATTCCATTCGAGTACGTAGCATTCTCAAATAGGCTGGTATACAATTATTTATCTTACTGTACTTCAGACATATTCTTTTCAGATTTACCAAACCAAACAAATAGATTGCATGTTAGGTCTCCTGAATTCAGCCACTGAAAAGAGGGATGAATGTGAGTGTGTGTGTATAGTAGGTGATGTACAGACATACAAAGGTTGCACTCACTTAGGTGAGACAGCTACTTAGTATAGAAGCATTAAGGCAACCCCAAATAAGCACCTATTGTCACAATGACTGCCCCAACCCGAGCATCTGTATGCTAGCAGGTGGTCCCAAGTCACCTGTTCATTCTCCATCTTTTTGCAAGTAATTTACTGTTAGCAAACACAAAAATTCATGTCACGAGTATAATCTGTGAGTGGTTATGGGTGGTATTTCCATGTGTGACTCTAGCTGGGATCTGTACAAATAAAAACTTGCCTAGTAATATTCTATGAGTTCCCAGACTGTAAAATACTCATAATTGGATCTGCTCTCAACTGCTCTTTTGCTTGGGTGAGCTGCAGCAAAGGAGCACGGAGCATTAACAGTTAATTAATGGTGTGTTGGTAGGAAGCATGGAAGATGCTCGACATCCTTGCTGCTACAGGTGTACAATCACACAAAAGTTGCTGTCAAACAGTAACAATTTTTGGTAATTGCCAAGCACGGTAAGTGGCAGCAATCTTCTATATTCCATTACCCATTCTCCCAGACATCCACTTTTGCTGAGGAAGGGATTTTGGAAGCAGAACTTATATTTAAGGTCAATTGAAGTCTGAAGAGATTCCAATTTTTTGAAGTTGCCATTATTCAGTGTAATGCACTACTGTGAGCATCTGGAAAAGGCAAGGCAGGGGGGTGAGCTGCTCTTATGCTGGGTACATAGGCAGGCATCTGAAAGCAGAACAGCTGTTTTTTGGTTGCGGCAAGGCAGGCTCAAACTAGGAACCTGAAATGAAAGCAAACTCCTGTTTATGATAAGGCATGTGCCAGACTGCGAGCCACTTTCCACACAACGCTTTGTTGTCATTAGCTGAGCGAAAGAGGTTATTTATTGCAGGTCATGGGATTTCTAATGGAAAAGAGAAACTGCTTTAGCAAAGGGTGCCGAGGTGTCTCAAGCTGAAGGGTGGCAGGGCAGGTCCCAAGAGAGACCTCCCCCTCCTGCGTTCCCTGCTGCCTCCACTAAGCAGAAAGCCATGTGTGTCCTATAGCCAAGCCTGATGAGGAGGCCTGACTTGTAGCATAAACAAAACATGGGTGCCTCAGTTTTAATAACAAATGCTCTTCATTCCTGGGAGAAGAGCACAGATAAAGGTGAGCAGAAGGAATCCTCTGTGGGTTGTGCAGCAGTGTTAGCTGGTGCCTAAACAGGTTGTGGGGTTTGTCACCCTATTTTGGTACCAATTTTGATGGCAAACTTTCAAAAGCCTTGATGTCTTTATGCCAAACCTTTGCGTTTCTTTCTTGGTATTGATTGATCAGGCAGTTTCACTTTTCTTTGACCTTGACAGCACGTCAGTTGTTGAAATATCTAAGGAGGTTGGAGAAAGGAGGATTTTCAAAGACAGGTCTGGGGACTCAGCTATCAGGCCAGGACATGGTACGCAGTGGTGGTAGCACCGCTGAGACTCCAAACCACCCTACTTGGGACCCAGTGCCCTGAGATGTGGTTTGTGAGCTGCAGCACCGCAAGGAGCTAACAGAGGCTTGCTTTCTCCCATCTCTCCATCTCCAACCCTTTGTGAAGGCTGGCAGTCCCTGTGAGCAGCTGGGGGGGAGCTGGGAGCACAGCAGCTGCTGGTGCTCGAGCCTGCCTTCCCCGTGCTTCAGTCACAGCCTTAATTCACTTCCAGAGTGAATTCAAATAAACTGAATTAGGGGCTCTCCATTTCTGAATGAGAGTGTTTAATCTGCCTCTGATTATGTGTCAGCACCTAATCCACTTCCGAAGTTAAATCAAATCAATTCTCCTGAATGTCCCTGTATCAACAAGCCCTGAACATGACTGAGATGAAACCTTTCTTCCATGCCTAAGGTGGCTGCAGAGATATCCAGTTTAAGGAAGTCTGGGGCATCTGATGACACTGAGACAGATGTGAGGCAATGCAGTAACTCACTTCCCGAAAACCCCGCAAAAACTTCCCAGTGAAAACCCCCGTGTCCATGTCAGCGGAGGCGTTTGGTGGCTTCAGCAGAGGAGTGAGAGCCAGGAGTCTGTGGGTGCTGGCTCATGCTCAGCTCCATCACTTTGCACGCCTGGAGTGTGTTCCTTCGGCTGAAGGCAACACCATGAACAAAACCACATTCTTCTGCCCACATTGTTTCCAGCTGCAGTGAATTTTAAGCAAAGCTAGATAGTGTTCAATGAGGAGAGTTTCCTTTTTTTTGCTGCTTCTTGCAGCTTGCAGTTTGTAAACAGTACTTAAATCTCTAGATTAGAATATTTTACAACTATGTCGTGGCAGACTGTCAGCACAGCAAGTAGCATTTTGATGAATCCCAATAGAGACATAGTGACCTGGAAGCATAAAAAGACCTCAAATTAAGTTCTGAAAGAACTGCTCAGATTTGAGTAAAATATAGATGTATATTGATACTAATGTAAAAATTACAATCTTGTATTTGTTCATTTGAGATAGAATGACACTGAGAATACAGTGTTTATTTCTGCCACGTTGCTACCCATAAGGGTCAAACCTAGCCGATTCCGACACAAGAAAGCACTGCAAAGTGTTAGAAAGTTGGTAAAAAAAAAATAAATGACAGTTTTACTGTTGGAAAATGTACATCTATGTCATCACAGCAAGGGACCTGTGTCATATTTTAGGTGATTCTAAATGAAATATTTTTTTGAGAGTGCCATTTGAAAGCCATCTTCTGAAAAGCCAGTAACTGCTCATCACAGGACAGAACAGGGAAGTGTTTGGCAACCATCTCTGTAGCCCCCAGCCTCTATGTGATGCACTGAGGGGAAGAACATTTGCAAATATGAAGAGGTACAGTTCTTTGAGAAATAGTACATTTTCATTCAGAAAATCGTGAAATTTGTGAAAGAGAACCAAGGTACTCATGAATTTAAGTCAAATTTGTCAAATCAAAGATTTTGAAATACTTTAAGTTCATGTTTTTGAAGTGGAATGTTTTGTTTGGGTAAACCCTGTGAATAATAATAATAATATTAATAATAATTTGAGATGAAAACAAGTAATTTTATTTCAAATGAAACAAAATATTTCAGGAAAATGAATTTTGAGTGGGCTGCTATTTGTTTCACAAAACCTCTGATTTGTTATTGTTCACTTTTACCTCAGCCTGGAGCTGTTGTTTGTTTTCCCCCACCTCAAACTGCACACCACACTTAAAATCCAAGTATCACAAGCCCTAAATCCAACTTTCTCTCAGCTCCGTGTTTCTCCCACACAGTCCTCCTGTGTCCATGACACATCCTGCTTTCCAGTCGTGTCAAACTCACCTCTGGTGAGTGGGTTTTATAAGGCACCCTCTCTGCTGGTGCCTGGGGTTTTTGGGAAGAGCTGCTGGTTTTCCTACAGAAGACCCCAGGTTTGCTCCCTCTGTCAGATGTTAGCTGAGAGGCTGTTGTCACCTGTTGATGTAGAAGCTCACTTTCTGAAATTCACCTCATCTGGTCCAGACCCATAAATACATTGCAACTAGTGGCTTTTAGGTGATCAGGGTGAACAGGTCAGAAACCACCTGAAGGAGATCTGCACTGGGGTAACATACCTCTCTATAGAGTGATGGAAGGCAAGACTTGTTATCCATCTCAGATTTCCATCTCAGCAGAGGTTTTTCACTTTCTTTTTTCTCTCCGCTCTACATGAAGTAACTTCTCTCTCATTTGTAAAAATACCATTTTGTCCTCTGCAAATCTCACTTCAGTTGTGAAGTGCAGAGTCAACTGTTGTGAGTAAATATATTAGATTCTAATAACATGGTTCAGTGTTTCCTAGTTGTACCTTCTAAAGAATAAAACTACTTGTGCCCAGAGCACAAGTGTCTCATCATTTCTAACCCTTCTCTTCATTTCTCTGTTTCTTCCTTACGGGTTTTCTTCTGGCACTTGATGATATGCCTTAAATCTGATTTAAATGTATTTGATTTGGAGACTTTTCCCCTTGTATGACAGCATGATTCTTGTCTGGCTATAGTATTAATAACAACTACACAATATTTTCTTATCACCACAGCAGGGATGATATAATCCTGTGGTTTTATCCCGTTCCCAACTGAATTCTGTGGGAAATAGATATGGCAGCAGCAAGCTTGAGTCCATTACAATTGCAAGGCACCACTATCACCTTTCAAGGTGTACACCGAGGGCCTCAGAGGTCCTGCTAGCTCAGGGCAGAGCTCAGCTGCCTGGATGAATTTGTGGGGTTGTTTTGTGATTTGTGCTGCTCCAGCCACAGCTGAAGACCAGAAGCCAAGCTAGAGGGATGGCCAGTTACTTGCTGCAGTGCAGCAATGCTTCTGGTTGCGCTGGGTCAGTCAGCAGCTTTTAAATGTTTGCCTGAAGTGCCTGAATGTGAATAGCTGAGATGTCTATTGACAGCAAGTAGCTTCCAATCCAAGATACTGATTTGCAATATGAGATGCAGTTAATACTAGCTTGAACCAGCTGGTGTTCATCTGCTTGTCCATAGCCCTGAATTATTTATCTATTACCCGTTGCACAGAATTTTATTGCTGCAGCTTACTATTTTGTGCCTTGTATTCATTCTTAAAAGAACAGTTTTTCCCACAGAAAAATCTCCCATGTCAATATCCTGTGACTAGAAATCCCTTGTTTCACTGCAGCGGTTTTGAACAACATGAGAAGAAGGGACAATTTCTGAGATAGATGTTCCATCAACATACACTTCAGTGCCTTCTGCACTCATCCAGCCTTTTTATTTTCCCCCAGTCCTCTCACAAATAACAAGTAATGCACCATAAGCAGGTCTGGCAGGTCATCAAGATGCAAAGGCTGGACTGTACATTAAGAGAAGAATTCAGATATCTTTAACACTTCAGTCATTATACCCAGAACACCATCTGTTTGATTTAGGGACCTGCAGTATAATCTGCCCAATAATTTATAAACTATTTGACCTATCACAGTCTCAGATTATTGTTTTTATCACCCTGGAATAACTGCTGAAAAGTAACAGTTACTTTACTACAAGCTTTCAATGGAAGTGTGTTTCCCTGTGCTGAAGGCACCACGCCATATCCAAGGGAATTCCACACACACGTCGTTCCTGTCTATCCTTTTGGTTATGCTTCAAATTTTGTTATTGTTGTTTATTTACTGAGCATTGCCAATGAGCTCGGTTTTACACACTGTGTAGAAAAAGCACACAGAGCCTGACTTTCAGCCAAGTTAAACTGGCATGTTGTGCTCTAGTGAGTCTGGCTTTCACTCCCTTATCTTCAGGGCTTACCATCAAAGGGTTTCACACGGGTGCATTAGGTACCAACCTCTTCTTTGTTTCATTTGCTAGCAGTACATTCAAACACCTTTGCTGAGAAACTGGAACTTAAATCAGCTGCAGTGGGAATTCCAGTACCTCATTCCTGAATCACAGTAGTTTGCTTTCCCTTTTATTTTCTCTCTCTGATTTCTTTTATCCCCCTTCTTGCATGAGAAAAAGTGCTGTATCTTATTGGAAGAAAATGCCACAAAGCTTCTTTTATTCCTTTCAACACAAAAGCAAAATTCTGCGGGATGTGAATAGCACAGAATCAGGGCACTTGGTGATGTGAGGTGTTGCGCAACCAAAAATTAAACCTGCATTATCTTCTTCCCTGCTTGGACCCCTAAATGTTGCTCACCAAAGGGCTATAAAAGGTCCCACCCTGTCTGGGGAAAGTTTATTTCCTTGTGAGTTCTGCAGGGAGCAGCCACACTCTTGGGCATTTGGCAGACTCTGGGCAGAGATGTGCTGAGGTATCGTGAGTTGGGGGGAGGAAAGGAGGGGCAGGTCTTTCCACTACTATTTCTAGGCAGGACCACTTCTCTTGTGAAAGCCCTGGGAACATCCTTCTTTGGGCTCCAGCAGTTTTTCTGCATTACTCAGAGCATTCTGGAGCAACATGGCTAACATACAAATTGCTAAAGGCTGCCATGCCCTGATTGTAGAGGCTGTAGCTCCCTGCTGTGTCTCTTACAGCAGCTTTACTAGGCAAAGATGTGCTTACAGCTCACTTGAGCCTCATGTAGCTGTTGCAGCATAGAGCAGAGTCACAGCTAAGGCTCCATGCATTTATTAAGATCCTGGACTGGTTGCAGTCCATACTAAACCCTGCATAGCTATAGTTCTACTGTTTGTAATACCAAGCAAATGTAAAACTAGGTGTTATATCACAGCTGCAATTGATACTCTGGCTTGTAGTGCACCTTTACCTGGAGGGATGGAGTACAGAAACTTACCCCAGCAGCAGGAGGCCTGTGCCAAAACTAGGAACTGATGGGAAATTGGAAAAATATGAGGGCTTCTGTGAGGACAACAGCCAGAAGCAATATAAGCATGTAAGTAAATAAATCAGTAAATGTGTGAGGACACATATACCTGTGTGTAGTAAGAAAAGTGAAAGAAAGAATACAATTAGAGAAAAAGATGGGAAGAGAAGGAAAGGAGAAGAGATGGGAAAAAAAGATAATTTTATTGGGTGTTCTTTTTTCTTAGAGGGTATTGGGAGAGGGAATTGGGGAATGGGAAGAAAGAAAACAGAAAAATTAAGAGCCGTGAAAGGAATGAGATAAAGGAAGATGCTGAAGGATATAAAAAATGTTAAAAAAACCCTGTTGAAGTTATGGGATAGGAAAACATAGACTGTGAATGAAAATAAAAAGCAAGTAGAACCAGACTACACTGTTCTTATGTACAACATCTTGCTTTTTAGTGTGGGTCAGACAGCGAACTCAGGGGGATGCTCTGCAGAGTAAAAGGGCCTGTCTGCAGGAGAGAAGGGATCAGAATCTGGCAGGACACTGAGGTAGATGGAGAATTGGATGGCTGAGGAAGTGCAAGAGAAAGAAACAAATATCAATGTTACTGTAGAAAGGCTCATGCCAGAATGTTGTGGGAACAAACTTTGATTTTTCACCTTCTGCAATGCATGATTGCTGAGAGGCAGGAGAAGAACTGGTTGGGTCTGGTGGTGGCTGAATGGTGTGCACAAGTCCCCTGCATTTTCGGTGCAAGTATGAATCTCCCTCTTCAGAAGTTTTCTTGAGCTTTTCCAGGTTGGCTAAGACTCACCTGAATGCATTCATGCAGTGACTTTTCTTGGTGCAAGCTGATGTATCAGAAGCCAAACAGCTTGCTATGAACAAATTAGAGTTCCACCAGGAGCCTTCCTTTATTCTGACTTAAAATCTTTTTTGAACAAAGAAAAACAGTTCTGAACATCCAGGCAATTGCACTTTTCTTATACTTTCCAAGAAAAGAATTACTTGCATGAAAGCTGCTACATTTTGCTTTATTACATCTTCACACAGATTTGGTTGTCTGTCAGAGGGGGGGCGGGATATTTTCCAACCATGACGAAAGCACTGCAGGGAAGATCTCGAGTTTGTTTACATCTACTGGTCTCAGTCCTGAGGTTGCCATCCAGCTTTACTCTCTGTGCTAATTGTATTGCTGGGGTTTTCAGGCTGTGAACAAAATCATTTGTAAGAGCCACTGTGAAGCAGGGCAAATCAGCCTGCATGGTGCTCCGTCCTCCTGCAGCTAAACCGTTCCTCATAATTTGAAGTTATCTCACACACGGTGTACAATAGTCTGCAGCATACAGCAGATCAGAGACCGGGACAAACATTGCCCATACCACTCCCCACCACCAGGACAGGAAGCAGGTGAGGTGATGGTGGTATCTTCCTTTTAGCACCTGCAGCTAAGCTTCAACACTGTGCTGTTGCAAACAAAAAGCAACTGGATGAAGCTGATGATAAAACAGAATTGAGAATGTTGAGAAGCTATATGAAACCACTGAGATAATTTCCCTGCTCCAAGTGGGATGAAATATACCTGTAGTACTGACAGATCTGTTCCTAAAACCCTCTGCTAGCATAGACTGCCTAGTCTCCCTAAGGATTATTAGCCAGCCTTGGACAGTTCTCCAGTATCTAACTGCCATCCTGCAGGATCTAGTGGATTCTTTCCTAAAAACTGGGCAAAGGGAATAAATCATTTTTGTCCTTTATTGGACAGTCTTTCATATACAGGAGAACTACTATCAAATCACCCTTTTGAGCTTCTAGAGTGACCAACCTAATTATCTGAGCTGTTTCTGATAGCCCACATTCTCTAAAGGTCTTGCTTTCTTGTTGCTCTTTTTAAAAGCCATACAGAACTAGATCCAATACTCCAGCTGGGTCTTCACCAGCACCTTGCAGAGCTCAGTAATTCCCTGTTGCATATGACACTCTTGTAATAATACATCTCAGTGTGAAATTTGCTTTTCACAAGATTTACCAGCTTTGCTCATATTCACTTGGAGTCCTACTGTAGCTCTCACATCCTTTTTTTTTTCAGTCCTTCTACCTCTTTTATGATTCCTTATTTTATATTTGTGCATTTGAACTTTCATTTCTTCATGTGGTGCTTTGTATGCATTGTTACTAAACTCTGCCTTGCTAGTTTTAGACTATTTCTCCAACATATTGAGATAATTTTGAATTCTGATCCCATCCTCTGAAGTGCTTGTATCCACTCCCATCTTGGTGTCATCAGCAAATTTTATAAGTGCACTCTCCACTCCATCATCTCCGAGGATGGCAAGAATATACTGAGCTAGGTAATAAAACATTATTTTTAAACCTTGCAAAGATAAATAGTGAGTTAAGCTCTGATAAAGAACACTTCAGGATGAAAAAGGTGTGAATATATCTCAGCTCTAGTAATTCTATTCCCAATTTGTGTGAATAGTTCACACATGCTACAATCTTGAGTAAAGACTGGAAAAACACAATCCTAATTTTTGTAAGGGGCTTTCTTCCCCTACCAGCTTAATAAATGAAAAAGAATGCTGGTAAACTAGGGTATAAAAAGAACCATATTGTATGGCACAAGATAGTACCAGAAAGAAGTTTAGTATTCAGGGAATGTATAGCACTAAAATGCTTGTCAGTGTTGCAATATTTTGACATATAAGTGGGACATATCTGAAGCCTTATCTTTGCCCTCCATTGCCTAGTGCAAAGAATTGGCACCGTGACAGAATTCATCTTGCTCAGGAGTCAAGATATTACAAGAACCATCTCTAGAAAAAAAAAAAAAAAAAAGAAAAAAANAAAAAAAGAAAAAAAAGAAATGGCAACACCTGTAAAAGTCTTACAGAAGTCTGGGTTGGCAATTGCAGCATCTGTACTCTTGACAAGCCTGGGAGGTTTTTTCTGAACTCAGAAATGCACAGTTCACAAACTTGCTCTCTGAAGAAATGTCAAGAAGCATTGGACAAAGAGGATACCTTTGTTAGCCTTTGGGACATTGTCAGTTCTCCCAAACTGCTGTTAACCTTGCCACTGTCTGTATGATTTTCCCATCTGTGTAACCAGTTGAAAAAAATGTATCTTTTTGCTTCCAGAAGGTACTTATCCTGTTTTTACTTGATGCTGTTTTTATTATGTAGAGTTGAGATCTAACTGGAACAGTGAGCTGAAAATACAGTAAATTCCAGTCACATCTGTTCTTTTTGTTTGGTTGGTTTTAGCAAATTTAATGGTTCTGAATGATGCCAGATCAGCAGCCTCTGTATCAACGTTCCCCTTTTCCACAGAGCAGGTATAGGATCAGTGCTGGCTTAACTAAGGCTTCCTTACGGGGGTGTATCTCAGCTCAGTAAGATGGAGAGCAGCGTACTAGCTTGGTTGTGGTCCCTGCAACAACCCACAATGCAGGTATGTATTACAAGTGCAAACATTGATCGTAACCTGTGCTGTGGACTCTGATCCACTGTGAGTGGCCTGAGACCAGGTCATTTCACAGCCAGCTATGGAAGACCTTCGGGAAACTGAGCAGCCCAGCCAGTTCTCTCTGGCAGAGACTGGGAGCTCTGTGTGCTGTTACCAGCTGCCTGAGGCTGCCAGCTCTCCCAGCAGACCTATGGAGAGCCTGCTTGTGGCAGGATCAGTCTGAATGCTTCTGGGCTTTTCTCAAGGAAGCAGAGAAAATTACTGGCAGGGAGATTTACATGGGAAGGGGGTAACTGGTTACACTGAAAGGAGACTTTGACTCAGCCAATTTATTTATTCAAACTTCTCTCAGCTCTAGGTAATGTCACTCCCCATGGGGCACACAGAATAAAAGCACAGCTCTGGCAGGGTTTCCTGCATTGAAGAGGTTCCTCTCTGAAGACTTTATTCTTGGTAGGAGAAACTTCACCTGGTAAATTGCAAATGCAGACCTCTATTGTGTTTGTAGGTGTGAACACTTTGGTTTGGCATTTCTTGGGATGTCAGAAGCACATTGACTCCACTCAGACACGTATCAGCTACTACCACAAGTTCCCACCAGAACCCTGCTTCCTTGGCTGTGGAAGTCCTGTCAGGATCTCTTCTAGCTCTTGGAGGACCTTTATTTCAAGGCTTTTCTTTTCTGTGCAGCAGCACAGTACAATTTTTCAAGAACTGAAGAATGACACAAACAGACTGACCCTGACAAGTGCTCGAGATCTGAATCTGTTCAGGTCTTTCAAATGCAAACTCCCCATCTTTCCTCTCTCTCTCTCCATGAGTGATAATTGAGCTCATGGTTGATCAAATTCAGCAGCTGAAGTACCAGTAGGATCCTGAACTAATTTGGTGTCCCATCAAATTCTTTGATATAGCCATACAACAGATAAATATTTTAGTGAGTAGAGGGAAAAAAACAGCTCTCCTGAGTGTACTGACTCTGCTGATGTTTTTCGGCTTTTAGAACAGAAAATCTAACTAAAATAATAATAATCTTATGAACTGCCTCATTTTTCCTGTTTATTTTTTGTTACTCAAGCACATGGTATGCCTGAAGGTAACCTAGCCAAGAAAACAGTGTAGACAGCAAGCAAACTCTATGGTGAGCCAGCATAGAGCATCATGATCTAACCCAAGGAAACTCCAGCTGCCAGGTTATTTATTGTTATTTAGTCACATGCCAGAAAGCATGCTACTAATTGCAGCAAGAAAATGCACTGCCTTTCATCCAATTTAAAAGAAATCTGCCTGCCAGGAGGAAAGACAAAATCTGTGAAGCTGATAAACTGAAATAGAAGCAGAAAAATGGAAGATAAAAGCTGACCTGGTCCTGCATCAGGTGAGGCTTTCCATTGCATTCAGCTCCTAGCAAGGTCCCATCAGAAAGCAGAGAAAACTGTGACACCCAAACACAGAGGATGTTGCTTTTCTTCTGGCTGAGATCCTCTACCAGTGGCTTGACAGAGCCCTGGGGAAGCGTGGGAGCACAGGGAGATAAATTTCTTAAGTACAGGGTTTCTTTGCAGTGCGTAGGTGTGTACCTGGCTAATGTGCAGCAACATGGCTCTCTTCCTGATGGGATCCTTGCCTTCAGGTGTGATGGCGTTTGCAGTGTCCAGCCACCATCCACTCTGCACTCTCCTCAGCAAGAGCTCTGGGACTCAACTGCTCCAGAGTGCTGGATCCTGAAAGGGCAGACGACTCAGACAAATAATGGTTAGGTGAGGTACCGCTAGGCTTGGCAGGAGCTGTACTGGTTGATGGCAGGATTTCTGCTGGTGCTTCACATGGCATGAGACTGCCAAGGTCAATATTGTGTATGCACATTTGTCTCACCACTGTCATGCTGTACCTCTGCAGGTACATCTGTGTCCCCAGGCAAGTATTTAGTGAGCTCTTCTGTAACAAGGACACACAGAGAATAGCTGGTAAAAGTGCAGTACAGCTCAGGATGTTTGTTCCTGTAAGACTGTCCTGGGACATCCATCTAGAAGGCATGACTCAGACAGTACAAAAGAAAAATAAATATACAGTAGAAGTGTCGCTTACAAAGATACAATACCAGAAACTGCATTTCTCTTGTTCAGCATCAGAGATTTTTTTATTCCCAGCATCACAAAAGGAAGCATTTCCTGAAATGTGGGTTTTTTTCCTCCTGAACAAGTGATGCGAGAGAGGCTACAGTGCAAAGGCAACCAAAGGGCATGTCCTCTCTTTTCTGATTCCCCACTCTTCTTCTTTTTCCTTTTCCTTCCTTACCCTGCCTCCCCTGCCACTCCCCTCCACCCTGCACACAAGCCTGGTGGGTTGACAGTGTTCCTGTGAGCATTTCCATGCACTAAGTCTCTTCTGGTGACAGCTTTTAGGACTGTTCCATGTGAAGTATATGAAGAAATGCAGTACTCTGTGCAAACACCTTTTTTTTATCCACTGTATATTACCATCTTTTATTGAGAGAAGGAACTATACAGGAAACTTGATTATTTTTCTCAATTTACATCAGTTTTTAACCTGTTGTCATGACATGGCCTTTTACAGAGCTGACCCCACATTTACACCAGTGCATGTGAGATGTCAATCAGACAAAGTATCTCTCTCTTGGACTTACGGAAGGAATGACCTTGTTAGGGAATTTCTGAGGCCAGAAATATTATTTCAATAGAGAAGGCCTAATTTACACCTGCATGCGCTGGAAGAATCTAATTTACAAGTAAAAGTGAAATCATTATTTTACCGTCTCTCCACAAGCAGCATGTCTCTCTCAGTCCAGAAATAATTTTGAAATATAGAGAAAACACTGTGTGATACTCAGGTAGAATGAGAAAGGAAAAAGGATCTTCACCTGAGTTCACAAGCCCACAGACCCTCAGCTTACAGAAACAGGACAGAAAGTTCCTTTATTTGCCATTTGACTTCTTGTAAGAAAACACTTGCTCCTCTACCTGAAACTCTTGAAAGAACAAAGGGCATGGAAAATACATTTCTGCAGAGCAATTCCAATTTCTCTTTCAAATTCTTTTGTTTGTGTGATGGGTGCTGGGGCCAAGTTCATTTGGGTTCAGTCGTGTTACAGAGGGTGGATCTGGCTACTTCTGTTGGAAGAACAGTGTCAAACTAATTTCTCCAGAACTGCTAGTTTTGGCTCTGTTTTCAGAAACAGTATCTTTCACAATTTCAACAGATGATGATAAAGGTTTGAAGCCAAAAGGGCGATGAAGGCTACAAACGGGGTCAATTTCCATCCCCTGTGGTAATTGAACCTACTTACTGTATGTTCCAAAGTACTGAAAGATTAAATTTGGGAGAAATCAATATATGACTTCTAGAGGGTATGGGAACTGAAATAGCTGTGAGAATCTCTTTTCTCTTAATGAAATATGCTCTTGAATGTGATACAGAAGACCCTTGTAATTTGTTACAATGATTGTGGAATCCAAGCACCAAATTTTGCAAATTGGCAAATATGCAAATGAACATGATAAAGTGATGCATTTACTGATGATATATGTTGTGTGGAAAGACTATTTTTAATTGCACAGTGCCAAAGATCCTTGAGCACTATCTGGGAGTACGATCTATAGTGGTGATGAAAATTTATCACTGGGGTTTATTTGTTTAGCTACCATTGCAAAGCAGACATGGTGCTAGGGCAGGTGTGTGGGGAGTGGTGTCCTTCACCTGGCACAGAGAAGTCTCTGCAGGTGTACAGCATTGCTGACCATCAAACTACATTGTGTCCGGGAGGAATAGCATGGATAGGTTGCTTTGGGCAGCATACCACTTCTGAGGCATGGGCTCCCTATGTGCATCTGAGTGGGAGCCAACAGTATGAACATGGAAGAATGATACTTAAAAAAAATACAAAATAAAAAGTATGAATCTAAGACCTCTATTCAGCCTGTGCACTATGGCACCTCTGTAAAGTAACTTGTCATTGCCAGTGATTAGGATGCTTCTCCAGAAGACTGGAGACCCTCTTCTGTGTATCAGAGTGAAAGCACTTTCTTTAACTTCTACAATAAGGGAAGTAGGGAAGAAATAAGGAGATGCTTTCTTCTGTCCAGCTAAAACTAAAATATTGTATAGCATGGAAAGATTTTCTCTCTCTGCCCCTCTGAATCATATATATTCAGCACAGAGAAGCATTTGCAATACCTAGGTTGAGCACTCACTAAGCGTCAGATTGTCCTTGCCATCTGTTTAAGAAGCCAGGGTCTGGGGACCTGGTGGAGCTGGCGATCTGAATCACTTATCAGTCTTCTTGATTCAGGCACTGCAAAGAGGAAGTCATAATACGGTGCAGTAACTTTGTAAGGGAAAGGCCTACGTTGCTTCCTTGTACTCTCACCTCCCCTCCTACTACACCTCCTTCAGTCCTCTTTATATTTTTCTTTCTTTTTCCCTTAGTCTCCTACATTCCCCTTGGAGAGCTGATAATGGTGCAATTAGCTAGGAAAAAAATTATTTAAAGAGATAAGCAAAATCCGCTTCTGGTAGAACACTTTGATTTGGGGAAACATCTTTCTTGATCTCCAGAAATCTGATGGTAGGCTAATTTAGCTGCATTTTCTATGGTTTGTTGTAGCAAAGCTGTATCGTAGACACAAACTATATAGCTGTAGCCTTATTGATTATGAGTTGAATAGACAATGTACCAGTTGGGATTACAGCATCATTGTGTGATGGGTTCACATTTGTCTTTGTTGCTCAAAAATACTTTTGTATTATGCATTAGCATATAGCCCTAGCCTCAAATGACTTGCTGTACTACAGCTGCACACCACTGCAACGTAGTCTTGCTCTAGAGGAAAGGATGGAATTTCCTGCCCTGTCTCAGACTGTAGATCATCAGTCTTTACCATTCCTGGCAGCTATGAAGAATGCAGCATGACCCTCAGAATTCAGATAATGCAATGAAGGGGGATCAAATTACCTCAATCAAAGGTGAGGTCATTGTTTCAGCAAGTCTCTCTCCATAGCCAATTCTTTCTTTCATCTATCATCACTCTCGTATGAGAGTTGCTTCTGAGTCGTATCACATTTTGAAATCTGATCATCAGCCTACAGAATGCCGCAAGAGGTTTGTTTTGTGCTGCTGAAGTTCAGTCCAACATGCTAAGTGACTCAGCTCCAGAAGAATGGTTGGCAATGGGACTGCAGTTTGTACTGGCTTCTGCCATCTTTAGTGGGAAGCCTACCAAAGGCTGAGCTGTTCTTTCTTTGTCTTCACCACCCATAGGAAGAGAATCTGTTTCCTCTCTTCGTAGAACTGAACAACTCCAAGGAATGTTGAACCTTAAACTTTATTTAATAGAGAGGAAAGGCTTCCAGATTTGGATCATTTGTCTTGGAAGCACGAGGGCTTAAGCTGATACTGCAAACCTGTGTGAGAAAATGCAGCATTTACAATGTCTGCATTGCATGAGGTAATGTGTTGATCGATCTCTAATAGGGAAACAGCATAAAAAAACTGCTATCAGAGGAAAAAACATCCTGCTCTCAGAGGAAACAGCCACCGCTTTGTGCTTTAAAAGTGAAGACACTACCTTCTTGATATCAAAGCCTAGGACGAGACAGCTTCAGTTCTAAAAGGCCTGAATGCATTCAGACCTTGCATGGCAAACCCTGTACAGGTCAGGCAGAGTGACACAATATTTTCAAGGTAAGATGTGCATAATAAAATATTTACTACTTGGGGTTCTAGCAGCTCAAAAATCGTTCTTGGAGGGTAACAAGATTTTCTGGAAATAAGCCACTTTTGAATGCTATTGCCAGCATGTCTGCCTACTCTGGGTAGCATCAGAAACTCTGCTGAAAAATTAAACAAACATAGTTCTTGGCATCTAAACAGATGGGAAAGGACATGTTGACTCCCAAGTCTTTAGCTGAGGAGGCAGTCTGCTTCTCATTGCTACCATTGTGCAGTGAGGAACTGCAAAACATCCACATAGATTTTCAGACCTGCTAGCTGCACTTAACCTTTAATCCTGCAAGTACTCAGCCATGAGCATATAATTTTAAACGTCTAAGTAGTCCAACTGAATCTAATGGGAATATGCATTGAATGAAGCCAAACATTTGCATAAACATTTGCAAGATCGGGATCTTTCACTACAAACACAATTCTTGCACTACAAACACAAATGTAGCTCAGGTCGAGTACTCAGCTCAAGCTCTCGAGGCATTAATAAGCCTATATCTTCTACAGATGTATTCTAATTTCATGTTAATGTGTGATTTCTATAAAACACCTTATATTAGGCTGATGAGTAACCTTTCTCATGAGAGGAGGGTTGATATTCTGACACAACTAGATAGGTCTGAAAGAACTGGATCAGCAGCATATTAGCTTCTGCGTATCAAAGAGCTTCAGGCATCTTGATCAGATTTTTGGCCTTTTAAAGTTTTTAAAATCTATTTTCTGTGGTTTAGACCTGATCTGAAAAATCCTTCTTCCTGCCTTTGCAAGGACGAGATTGCTTGCATGAGTAAGGGATTGACTCACTTATTCCTAAAGGTGGGGACTGCTTTCATTTGCATGGTCAGAGGATTTGTTCACCTCTGACTAGGTCATTTAACTGCAGAAAACAATGAGCAACCTTTGTGGTCTTCAGTTACAAGAAAATGAGCACTCTGAAATAGACTCCAATCATGCTTGTGTCTAGTTTTACACCCACTCTCAAATGAATATGATGAAACACTCTGGCTAACTAGAACAGAATTTGGCCCATCAAATCTAGGTGTCTGCACTACAGATCAAAGGCAAAGTTTTTATAATTCCTTCTGCAAATTTCACTCCTATTTGTACTCTCACATGCTTGATCTCTCTTTTATTTAAAGGGCTGTGGTTGATACAGAAGCATTTATATTCTGTGAATCATTCTAGCAACACTGCTCTTAAAATATGCTAATATTTTCTTTTGAAACACACTGGAAAATAATTTAAAAATTTCTTACATTTTTCTTGACTTCTTTGCTTTAATTGAAGTGCTTTTTTTCAGTTCTGCTTTGCTGACTAAACATATTAGGACTTTTGAGGCAAAGAGGTATGTGCGTGTGAATGCATTGTAATAGAACAGGCAGCTCTCCCCAGAGTTAAAGTGATGTAACATTTTCCAATCTAAACCCCTGTGTTTTCTGTGGTCTCTGAAATGTAAGTGATTCAGGATGAAGACTGCTGGATTGGGACTTTGTCCAAATGTGAGTATTTTGGAAAGATTTGAACAAAACTGGTTCAGCCAATTCAGAATATCAGGAGAGTGGGGGGAAAAAAAAAGCTTTTCTCAAGCTAAATAGGTTCTTACAGCCTTTTTTGCATATTTCTGTGACTTTATCAGCAGAATGCTGAAAAATGAACTCTGACATGAAGTAGCCTTCCTTGGGGTAGACATGTATTTGCTTGTTTGAGAAGAAATTAGTTTTGATTTGACTGAGTTATAAGCCTTTGAAAACTGTGATTGAGCATGTGCAGTGGATTATTTCGGTAAGCTTGTGAAGTGTGCAGCTACAGAAGGATTTTCTGTACATGCATGGCTGGCTAATTTTGCTGGAAAGGGAAAAATCTACCTAAGCATATTGCTAAAATCAGCGAAAATACCTGGAGCTTCAGGAAGACCTTTGGAGGCCCTCTCAAGATCTTTTAGACTATGAAAAGGGCAAGAAAAGATTCCATAGGCTTTGCAAGGTGTTTAAAGAATAAGTGGCACTCAGATTTTGTAAGGTTAAACAGGATTATGGCTCCAGAATTGAGCACTTTACACATGCAAGTATACAATATTTTCTGTAGAGAACCAAGTGATGAACAGAATCCTCCTCCCCAGCAGATCTGTCCGGTGAAGGAATGCCCCAGCATCAGGGAAGCTGCTTCTTCATCTCACTTCTAGCTGATGGTCCAAGAGCTTAAGCAGCAGTTTATCTGCATATTCACAATCTTACGCTGCTGAGACTGTTCTGAATTACACAGAAAATCTTGCTAATGAAAATTTAGCCATCAGGCCGGTGTGTGTGTGTGGTTTTAGATGCAGACACAATGAGTGCTTTTGCAGGAACTGCTCTCACTTGCATCAAACACACTTTGGATCAATCAAAAACTCTCACCCAGAACACCTGCATGTCTCCTGGCAGCCCATGCTCTCCCGTGTACTTCAATTCAAAAGATGCCAGTTCTTTGATTCCAAAACTTGTATTTTGCACAAATTGGGCGTCTCTCTCCAACTCCCTCCAAAACCAAGAATCGTAATGCTGAGTTTACCATAAGAGTCATTTGTTCTGAAGAATGTGATCTCTTCATTTTACCCTCCCTGAATGAATATTTGTTTGAGGTATCTTGCTTTGTCTTTTCACCCATCCTAGCTCTTAATTAGAGCTCTGGCAGGTATGCAGTTACTCACTGAAATCTTCGCATGCCAGACAACTTCTGCCCAGGCAGTGCCAACACTGCCATGAATCACCTTCTTGACAGGACTGCCAGCGGAGTGACTGTGCTGGTGAGCAGGTGAGCTTTTGATGCCATTTCTTTTGGCTGCTGGATCTTCTCTTGCTCATGCAACAGGATTTCTGCCAGATCCCTGGCACAGCTTGATGAGCAGTCTTTGCAGACGATCTGTAGCCACTGGTGTGGCTGGACTGGCAGAGAGGTCTGACATTGATATAGACAGGAGGAGGGCAGAGGTGTGTGGTGCAGTCAGAATGGGTGGCAGTAAAACACTGTATTGGAAAAAACAGGTGAGAAGACAGAGAAAACCTTTAAAAAACAGGAATGTTCTGCTTTGAGTGGATGCTGTGGCTCTGAAATAGAGGTGCTTTTTAATTGTTAGGCAATGTGTCTCCTCCTGTCTTAGTTTTGTGTTCTTGTTTCTTGATGTCTCACAGTGGGATATGTCAAACAACAGCAAACTCAGTGGAGTGGAAAAACAGCAGAGTGAGCTGTGCACACACAAGTAAGTGAACCACAGTGAAGGCTAGCAGCAGTGCAGTGTCTGTCCTGAGGTGCTTAAGGGTGCAACTGGGTAAGCAGAAAGGTAATTTTCCCAGGCTATGACCCCCTATCAACTGAGCAGCCTCTAAGAGTGGAGCCCCACTTGGGATAACCTCCTGGGAAGATCCAGGCAGAATCCCCCAGAGCTCCCTTTAGGCCTACGCAGGGGTAACCATGCTTCCAGACTGGGCACTGCTGCAGTGCGGTGACCCCAGAGGTGCAAGGGGAGCAGGTGCGTGACCTCTGTGGGATGGCAGGGTTCTCAGGACCTTCGTGTCTCCCATAGGCCACAGAAGAATCACAGAATCACAGAATCCTAGGGGTTGGAAGGGACCTCGAAAGATCATCCAGTCCAACCCCCCTGCCAGAGCAGGGTCACCTCGAGTCCATCACACAGGAACGCATCCAGGCGGGGTTTGAATGTCTCCAGCCAAGGAGACTCCACAACCTCTCTGGGCAGCCTGTTCCAGTGCTCTGGCACTCTCACAGTGAAAAAGTTTCTCCTGATATTCACATGGAACCTCCTGTGCTCCAGTTTGCATCCATTGCCCCTTGTCCTATCATTGGACGTCACTGTAAAAAGCTTGGCTCCATCATCCTGCCCCTCACCCTTTACATATTTGTAACCATGGGTGAGGTCTCCCCTCAGTCTCCTTTTCTCCAAGCTAAAGAGCCCCAGCTCCCTCAGCCTTTCCTCACAAGGGAGATGTTCCACTCTTATGAATCTCTACATAATGTAAGGCAGACACTTGCCAATGAGATGCAATGCCCGTGCTGCAGAGGACACCAGACGTGCCCCAGCACAACCTTACTCGCTCACCTTGGGTCTGATGCAGACCAGCCCCTCTGCCTGCCCCAGGTGACCCCAGGGACAGCCCCTTCACCAGGCCGCTCTCCTTTCCCGCAGAGAGGCAGGGACACGGCCGTGGTGGCCGGCCTGGCGTCCTGGGCACCCAACAGGGCGGGACACAGCTCGGCAGGGAGTGACCCCCGCACCAGCGCCGTGCTACGGCGCTCCGGGGCTGCACCGACCGCCAGAGGCGCCGCTCCGGGCGCTGCCGGTGCCCCTGAGCCCACAGGTGGGGGTGGGAGGAGGCGGCGGCCCCCGGAGCGGCTCCGCAGGAGGGGAGGGGGGGGAGGAGCGGCTGC
>VZRW01001828.1:75183-100790 GCA_013398125.1 Aegotheles bennettii | reverse complement strand
GAGAGCGCCTGCCCCGTCCCGGCGGCCCCCGGGCTCCCGCTCCCACCCGGAGACCGCGCCGGGAGCCGAGCGGCGATCGCGGCCCCCGCTCCTCCCCCCGCTCCCCGCGGCGCCCAGGGATCCCCCTTCCTGATGGGGTTTGCAGCATTCCAGGAAATAGCTGGGTTTGTCACGGCTCGGGGCTGCGCTGGGCAAGGTCTGTCTCTTCCCTCTGTGCTCTTTGGTAGCTCTCTTATTAAGGTTCAAGAAGTTCTTCACTGGCAGCACGGGAGTAATTTTTCATGATCCTCTCCATCAGCTCATTAAGTAAATTTTTCAGCGTGTTGCAGTAATGCATTGATCGGGAAAACAGCCTGAAGTATGCTGTAGTCCACGTTTGTGTCAACCAGAGAAGGGTTTTGTGGTGTGGCGTGGGAAGTGGCAGCTTTACCCACTAACTGCTCCGAAAAATGAATTGGGGATTTGTTTCCTTGTGGGCTTTTCTGCGCCAGAGAGTAGCAAAGCCAACAGCTTTTAGAAACTCTTGTTTGAAGCCTTATATGTTGGAATAGGAAAGGTAAAAAAGTGTATTGTAACGGCATCATTTTTCAGAGGAACCCAAACAATCCCAGCAATGGGAGGAGGGTGAGTGAGCGAAGTGTACTGCAGCCAAGCAGTGTTATTTGCCAATAAATGGCAGTCTCCTGCTAAATGAAAAGTAGTGTTTCCTAAGTCTACCAGTATATAAGAGGAGGAATCTTTCTATGTTGCTTTGATGCAGCTCAGCTCATCAATGCATGTATTCATGGTGAAAGCCTGCTGATGACTGGCTCCCATGGCAGGTCGTGGATCCAAATCCTTGCGTGATTGCTTACACGATTACTTACGTGAGCAGGGGTCTGGCGAATGAGTTGCTGCTCGTTGCCTCTCCGTTCTGATGGGTCCTGTTTTATTTTCTCCCTGTGATTTAGGAATGTGTTCAACAGCAACTTCTGACGTACTGTATGAAATTAAGTTTTAAGTGTGTGTATTGCTAAATACAAGCTTGTGGTCCTTCTAAGTAGGTATGGTATCAAAAATAGATCAAGCATGTGATAAAAAGTAAGGTAGTAGCCTGAAGCCTTTCTCGAAGAACCACCGGAGTGTATTTAGAAAGTAAAAGCAATCTTGCGCTGCTGCTGATGTATAATGGGTTAGAGAAAAGCTATCGAGGCCAATATATCTGCAGATAGGGGAATATATTTTTAACTCTTAAGGTGTGTTTCATTTGGAGTTTCCAGACAGATTTGCAACTCTGTTCAATTCGTTTTTACTGCTGGGGAAACTGCAGTGTGGGGACAGTGATTTGCCCAAGGTCACCTAGAAGACAAAGTGAGAGTAAAATAGAAAAGAAAGCACTTCTTCTGAGTCTGAGTCTGGGACTTAATAAAGAGCAGCAGGTTCTAGTAGATTATGGATATTAGTAGGAGTTTTTATGATGGTTTTAAGAGATCTATGATCCTGATACTTGCTCCGGTAGTATAACTTGTTATCACTCTGTGCAAAATTTAGTAAACCTTACTGGTCTTTAAAGAAAATGAGACATTTCACAGGCCTGAGCTGAAGCTTGGTGCTAGGTTTAAAAATATGAAAGGTAAGGAAGAAAGTAGGTACTATGACCAGAAGAAACAAGTGAAGAAATTAACAATTATGTGTGGATTGGTGATTTAGGATTCTATTTTCTGTCAGTGAAGCGTAAAATTTAATCCTCAGCCTCATCATAGGTTAGCAAATGTAACTAGAGGAAGATGTGTGTAATGTAATAGCTTTTGAATCTCAATAAAAGGCTTATTAACTTAGTGTCAGACCCTGGTATAAAGCAAAACCACAAACTATCTGAAAGTTACTAACAGAAACCCTGCTGTAGTAAATTTCCTGGTGTGTGTGACTTCATGTAGTCCTTACTACTTGGCCACTATTTCAATATAATGGAAACAGAGTTGCTCACAGGAGAACATAACTTCTGTAAATTGAAGTCTCTGCCATGTTCAGTCTATAAAATTACAAGAGCCGGGAGGGGATAGTTCTTCATTTGTGCAAGTAATTTGCATGTTAATTACAGAGCTGGTTATACAAACAGAATGTTTTTTCCTATAAGGGTGACATGCTGGGTTTGTTTGGTACTGCAGTCAGTCCGGTGATGCTGTGACCACCACCAATTCCCTTTCCCTTCAGCAGAGTTCAAGTTGTTTGCCCTTTGCTGGCCAGGGTTGCACCTGAGTAAGAGAAGAGTGTGGGGTTTTTTTTGTTTTGTTTTCATTTGCTTTTCTTATTACAGTAGTGTCAGAGTTAATGTAAGCCTTCACTTATTTTGGTTTTCCATTTACGACCTTTATAATGAGATCTATGAAGCTATTTGGATGTTGCAGTGTGTGGTAGAGCCTTGCCTAAGTTTTTGGCCTCTGGCAACAGTGATGGAATCCACAGCCCTGTGTGCAGCGCTGTGGCCTGGTAGGAGCTTAGCAGGCATGAAAGGCTCTAAAGCACACAAAGTGGAAGCTCTCTCATTGATAAACATGTAAATAATACCAAAATAAAATAAAGTAGGATGGTGTGAAAAAAATTTTCCTTTTTTTGTTGTAAAGAAGACAAGGGTAGAGTTGAAGCCTTTAATTCAAAATGTATTTGGAAGGGGCAGAAATGTCTTTTTTTTTTTCTTCCTTCTCCCCTTCTAATGAATCTCCAACTAAAATGATTGTAAGCATGAGAGGCATGGGTTCAGTTCACTCCTTTTCCAGCCAGATCCCTGGGTTGTAGATTGGAAAGAGTGAGTCTGATTCACTTATTTAAAGGTTAGAGAAACAGTTCCCAAAACAGAGGCTGTGACACAGGAGAAAGCCAGTTGCAAGCCCAACAGTTGTGAGACTGAGAAGATTGTGGGCTGCTTTTGTGTTCGCTTAATGTGTTTTGTATTGAAAAGCCTTCGGAGTGGAGACTGGGACTTAGCTTCTTTTTGTGAATGAATTTCCTAACCTGTAGCAAAAGCAGCTCAGGCTACATGCCTCAGACTTGCACGAAATGGAGCAGCTTCTGCAAGGTGGTTAGAAAGCTACTCGTACCTTCCCAAGCCACAGTCATCCTGATGATGTGATCCCTTCCCAAGACTGGTGTGAATTTGAATTGGTGTGTTTGTCACATAAGTTTTTGAATTCTCTAACCACTAAGCTCTTGCACAATAGAGTGACTGGATTGAAGACAACACACCAAACAGCTCAAATCCCCAGCTGTTTTCTAAAGAACTTACTCTTCTAGGCATTAAGAAAGTAGCCCCGTGTAATTGAGCCCTTCAGGCAGGACAGAGGAATGACTGCATCTTGTTGAAAGCACCAAGCGCTTTGCTGCCAAGAGTGAAATCCTCCTAGGCGTACCCTGAAAGAGACCCGTAGGCAGAGAGGGGATTTACTCTTGAAAGCTAAGGCATCAAGAGAGGCCTGCTAGGTTAAGCTGCATCTGAGCCAAGGTTTGGAGTCTTCTGGATTTAGGTGCCAGAGTGCTGACAAGCTTTTGCTTTTGTTGCAATGTGAAGAATGTCAGTTGTTTTTAAGTTGGCCCTCTGTCCCCTCCTGCCCTGCCTTTGCTATCAAGAGGAGGAGGCTAAAAGCAATCTTTCAGTATTGAGAGATGGATTACTTTTGCCAGTGCTTCTTAAAATTAGAAGGGTATTTCTTTTTCACCAACTTTCCCCCTCCCCCCAAAAAAAACCCCAAACAAACCAACCCAAAGACCAAATGAAAAACCAAGCTCCAACAAAACCAAACCCCAGAACCACCTTGGACTAGAAACTTGTTAATCACTTGGCTCACCAGACTTACTGGGTGTAAGGGAACAAATGGGAGAAATCCAGTTTACATCTAGTTGAGCCACAAGGAGGCAGGCTTCTCCTGTGGAATTGCTTATTGCCCTGTATGTAGGGCTATTTTTCCTTTCCATGTTCTGGTTTTGGCTTTTTAAATTTTTGTTTTATTTGTAGCAGGCTTTTGATAGGTGGATGTACCATGGAGCTAGCAGAGATGAAATAAATCCAAAGGTAAAAAGTGATGCTTTGCCTTGAGTATGTGACTGATTAAAAGTAACTTCATCACTTTGGGGAAAGCAAGAGAAAAGGAAGAAAGCTTTGGAAGTTCTTGTTCTACAAGGATAAAACTTTAGAATAACTCCTTTCAGCATAGACAAAGCTTTCTTTTTCTCGTTCTTTTCTCCTTTTTCAGAACTCCTGAACTATTTTGGTTACTGTTAAGTGAGGCTCTTGTTGCCATTATACGTAATGACGTACATGGAAGGAGGGCGAGGGTGCTACATATACTACAGATTTAGTTACCTAAGCTTCTTTTTGAAGGTTTAAGTAGGAGGAAAAAGGAAATGTGTTTTAACTTTAGGTGCATTAACCTGTTTTTGTCAGAGGATGAAACTGCAGTGAAACTTCTCTTGACTATTTCTCTTGAGATGTGTGAGGGCAGTAGAGCTTCTTTTTGGAAGGGGGTCAAAAGTAACCTCCCCAATATTCTCCTGTTTTCACTCACCTGAGGAAGGCATTGTGTGTTTTAATTGTTAAATACTAAGTTTAGTTAGCGCATAATTTTTAAATGCAACTTCAGTCCCTTTATGATGTGACATTGGATATGATTTTTGATATCTTGATCTTTAGACAAGTGAAGATATCAAAGGTCAAATCATCATGTGTTCTTTCTGTGGCATTCACGTTCTAGAAGATCGAAGGAGGTAGAAATGGATGGTCCTCTGTATAACAGGCAACAGTTTCTACTAATAGATGGTTTTATTCTATACAATTCTATAAGAAATGGGAAAGAAATCAAATGCTCAGGCACTTCAGTAATAAAGCTGTCCTCCTCTCACTAGAATGTAAAAATGAGTCTCGAAAGTTTGTCATATGTGTATGGGGTTTTTTTTAATCTAACATATGTTATTTGACAAAATTGCTGTCTTGGCAATTCAGTCACTTGTTTTTGTGGATTACTTCATAAAATTTAACTTTGAGTGCAATGAAAAGACAGTCAATTGCAAACTTTGTGCAATCTGTTTAGGTCTGTGGTCGTATTGGGCTCTTCCCTCCTTCTCCCCTGCTATCTGAGATGCCTCAGTGTGGGTTTTTCCTGTTCATGTAGAGGGGTAATGAGAAATGAATTCTAGGCTAGAAGACTGCTGTCTTGTCCCTTGCAACCTGACAGATTAGAAACTGATGACTCTGGCTCTGGCACAGGTGCTATCACTCTTGGATTGCTGATAGGTATTTTGTTTCATAAATGGAAAAGTAGAGCAGGACTGTAATGATGACAGAAGGGGTTGGGGAAACAAGAATGATTTCTTCAGTAGTTTTGTATGAAATGGGGTAGTTAACCAGCTTTTTCCCTAGTTTTTCCCTTTCATGTGGTTATTGTAGTAGTTTGCTGTGCTGCTTCGTGTTATTCCGTTGCTGCTGTGGCTTGCTGCTTACCGTGGTTTCCATGTACAAAGTTTGTAAGTTGTAGTGATGACCTTTGACAGATAGAGTTTAAAAATTAAGTGGTGCGTTAATGATGTGTGCGATGAGCCCTACCTGTTCTGTCTTGTCAGTCTCGTGTTTCAGAGTGTATTGCAAATAAATACCAGTCATTCTTTCCATGTGTTCTAGATCCTTCCAAAAATAAAACATGAAAAGTGATATAATAGCACTTTTTTCTAATTTAGAAAAAGCACAATATTACTTCCTATGAAGTAAAAGTGTATTAAAGATCCATCTTGGTGGTGATTGCCAAAATGAAAATGGTAATTTTAGGGGGGGAAAGTGAAATGGTTCAATCTCTAGCGTTAGGCTATCTAATGCTATGCCTTTAAATTCCTAAACACATAAATGGTCTTTAGACCAACCAGTATGTTAGAGAACTTTCTATCTCGATCTTCAAAATTACATGATAATTCCACATTTCTTCCTTAGAAATCTTGATTATTTTGCCTCTTTGTCTTGTCTGTTCTTTTGTCCTTTCTCTTCGGTTTATAACACTATGTTGTATCCAAGTGCTTGTTGGTGAGGTCAGATGAGAGATGTGGTACTGTCTGCTAGAAAGCTGCTCACAATGATGCTCTGCTACAGAGCAGAAGGGAGATCTTTATATCGGTACTGGGTATCACAAGAGAGTAAACTCTTGTTGCATGCCTAGAAACTGCTTAAAAATAATAATTCCAGCAGACAGCCTAGAAAATGTTTTTGGTTGGCTTTTTGGTAACTACATAGAATTTATACATAATTTAATATACAGTACTTTTGGTGAAGTTAAATCTGCTTGAGAAAAAATGTTAGGACACATCTGATCCTGTGAAACTCGGGTGATGAATGTAAGCTGCAGAAATTAAGTTAATGCAAGTGATAAATACAAACTTGTTTTTTTTTATATATAAGTTGATCTGGTCCACTTAAGTCTTCTTTTAAATAACCTACTCTTGACAGTAGTTTAGGTATAGTGGTACAAATCAGTGTATAGCCAGGTGTTGTATCAATGGCCACAGAGTTGAAAAACTGTTGGTAACTTGTTACTAAATGTGATTTTTATTAGAACTTGGTGGAGCAGCCTTGTATTGCTAATCTGTTGGCAATACATTTGAATTCTAATAATGAATCTACAGGAAGCAGTAAGGCATTTGCAATTTTTTGCAGGAGTTTGGGGCTGAATGTCATTGCCCAAATATATTGGCATAGAGTGGAAACAGAGTATCAGCGTGGGTGTTACAGAAGGAATCACTAAGCAGGTTGTTTTATCGCCATCGTGTGGTGGTATCTTAAGCTATATAAATTTTAAAACCTGGGTGTATTCTTTCATGCAGTTTGTTTTAAAATTAGTAGGTGCTCATCTTCTTTTCCGATTTTGCCTTTCGTATAAGCTTCAAAAGGAATAAGGGCTGAATTGCGGAGGGAAGATTTGGGGGGAAAAGGGATAAGTTAAATGTCCACATAAAAATGTTCATTTTTTGTGTTCAGGAATTTAAAGGCACAGCATAAGATAGTATATATAACACTAGAAACTGAACCATTTCATGTTGCCTCTGAGTCTGTGAGGTTCTTTCACAGAAAGGTAGACCTACCCCGCCAAGTGGAAGTGAAGGTAATTAAATGTGTGGTGTTGTGGGGTTTTTTTCCCCCATTATTTGGAGGATGATTTATTTTATGTGACCTGTATGTTACTGACGCATACTAAGTACATGCTTACCAGTCATTCTCTAAGCTTTCATTTGTCAAGTAGTCCTGAACTATTTATTGTGTCCTGTGGCAGTTGTTAATGATCAGGAAAGTAGAAAAAATAAGTATCTGTTTTCTTGCTATAAATGGTGACAGACACAGCCTCTGTTGGCATATAGCATACTTTACACTTCCACTGTGGCTTTTTTCTTTCTTGGTGTGTATCAACTTGCATGTTAAAGTAGTTTTAGCTCTGAGAAAACAAAGCAACTTGTTCATATGATACCTTTCCAATGTAGCCTGTGCAAATGACTACCATCAATGCTTTTTTATTTTTGCAGTTGCCTTCTCATCTGTCTAAACTGTTTATATTTTGCCCACTATCCCTTTTTTATACACTGGTTTTGTTAATTGCCCAGGGTACCTTTATTGTCATTTAAACAAGTTAAAATATGCTAGTTCAAGCAACTCCACCACCCGACAGAGCACATCTGAGTAAAGGGGCTATCCAGGCAGATGTTAGTTTTGAGCTCTGCTTATGAAATTCAAATGGGACTGGAATGAGATAGTAAAAGAACATAAAGTCTGAATTTTAGAGCATTCCATATATCCCCCAAAACTGCTGTCTAGTGCACATCAAAGGCAATAATTTGGATTTGTCTTCTTTAGAACTATGGTCTCTTACGGGGAAAAAAAGAGCCTATTGAAAAGGTTGCAGGTTGAGTTGTTAAATAACTTTCTGGAGTTGTAAAATTGCCATAAAACCTGTGCGCTTTTTTGAAGGAAAGCAAAGAATAACTAGAGATTCTGCTGAATTCAGGCATTAGCAAAGTCCAATAGACTGTCTCTACTGAGTAACAGATCTGCTTGAAACAAAAAGACTTTAGCCAGGGAAAGATTATACAAATTGGCACTGAGATAATGCTATTGTGTACAGATTCTCAGAGAGCTATGACTTGAGGAGGAGAAAATGTTTTCTCCTTGTATGAAGTTGTAAATGTTTAGCTGCCTTAGCTGAAATCAGTTTTCATTACTAAAATAAATTTACTCTAGCTGGCCTGTATGTTTAAAGATGGTCACTAAGTATGTATGGGTATATGCTTTAGTGAGATGAAATGTTAAGGTTTTTAGACAGCTTGGTTTTTCTTTGTCTTGCTTCTTTTAAGTGAAATGGAAAAGTCTGTTCACTCAAATACACTTGGGTTCCCTTAGGACATTGATAAGGAAAAGGAACATTTCCTTTCCGTTAATTACTTCATTTGGTAGCAAACTGCTACTGACTGACGGTGAGCCAGCCTGTATAGTTACAGGGTGTTACTCGACCATTGGGAAATGTCCCTATCACAAAACCACTGCTGTGGTAGGCAGACCTACAAAAAATGTGGGGACAATTGAGTTACAGTATATATCTGATAGTGTTTTGCAAAATTAGGTTTGCATATGGTGTCCAGACAGTGTGATAAGTTCTTGTTATGGGTGATGGCATGTCTCCTGCTGCAGTGGAGTGCACCGGTCCTCCTGGTTATCATAGCAGACCATCCATCAACAGCAATCTTGCTCATTTTCTCCTGTCTTATCTATTTGGAACAAAAGTTCTTTAGTCCTCTGGTTTGTGCTCTCACACTGCAAGGTGTTGCTTTGCTTCAACATGTGCTGTGTCATTTAGCCTCAACAAATGGTGAACTGACTGTTCTAAGATGTCAGGTAGTTATTACCCATATATACTATGTTAGTGAATGCTTTTTAATGTTTTATTTATGAAATGTTCCTATTTGTTCCACTTACAAGGCATCTAGCTTTCTTTCTGTGTTCTCTCTAGGTGCTGATGGTGAACAGTAATTGTAGCAAGTGCTGTGAGAGCTGGAGTTTGTCTCCAGTACTTGGTGCATCTTTAAGAGCCATTCTTAATATCTCTTAAGCTGATAGATGTCTTTCAAAGGCAATACCCCCACCCCATTTGCTAACCTGTGTGCTTTCTGTTAATAAGTACATTTTAAGAACTTGCAGGTCAGGATAGTTAAATAAAAAGGCAATTGGAATCTGAAAGAAATAGTTCAACTAAAGTAGTGGGCAGTGGCCTAGCAAACAGCAGCAATTCTCAGCATCCTTAGGTTTCATACTTAATGTGCAAAAAGTGAAGGGGAAAGGTTTGGCTTCTTTGTACAGCAAAAGTGTGCCTGAACGTTTTTTGAGGAAACTCTTTTTTTGTTTATAGAAACATAAGTGTAAGTATTGGTTAGCCTGGTAGATTCTTAGTGGGAAGATTAAACTGAGTGGAAGATAGTTGATACCACCACTGAGGTGTCACAAGAGTGAGAAATATGTTCGGACAAAACTTACACTGGTCAGAGGAGAAAAAAATCTTTGAAGGACTGTCAGCTTGGTCAGAGACTTGGTAAGGATGCAGTATGCCTTGTTAAGGTGCTGTTATTCAGTTATTCCCAGTTATTCTGAATATTCTCTAGCAAAAATAAGTGAGAAATTGATTGCGATGTTCACTTTAGCCTAGACCTGAAGTACCTGGCTTTATACAGAGCAAAAGCTATTTGCTTAAAAATCCATTTCAGTTACCTACTGAAATAACTAATGCAGATCATAAGGGTGTTCTAGGAAATATACTACTTGTGTCCTGGGAGCAGTAGCTGGAAAATCAAGATGATAAAATCAGTCTCTCATTATTTAATGTTCTCTCTTGTGTGTTTGCAATCGCAAGAGCCAGAGACTTAGGCAAAAACTGGTTTCATACACATAGATGGTCTTGGGAGTGTGACTTCTTAATTTTTTTGTTGATTTGTCATTATTATTCCTTAATAGTTGCAAATGTTTCAAATTTGGCCACAATTGTGTCTTTATTTAGTGGTATGCCAAAATAGTTGTGTGGTTTAGGTGTGTCTTTTTTTAAGCATGTAGAAAATGTTTGACAATTCCAAGTAGTTACATTTGCTGGATTGTCTGAGGATAAATAATCCTTTTCTTGATAAGCTTGGCTGTTGTAAACACCGTCTGACAGTATGGGAAGGTTGGAAAAGATACCACCACTTGTTCAGGACACTTGACTGTTTACACTGTCTAGAGTCCTGGTTCAATTGTGCAGAAGATTGAATGGTCTTAACATGAACTACACCATGAACTTGGAAAAGGGCTTCTTCCTAGTAGGATTTAGATATCTGTGTGTGAATGTTGGCTGTGATCTTATGGTAGAAATTCTCATGTGATCATCTCTTGGTGTGGCCTTTCACTCAAACCCAAACTCTTTTGTCTATGTGTACCTCAAGAAGCTATGTTAGAAAATTGGCTTTTATGGATTAAAGCTCAGTCATTTAAGTAATTGACTTGAAGAAATGATAATGTCCTAAGTTATATATCATACGGAAAAGGTAGCTCAAGCTTTTCAGTCTTCAGCATTGAAGTGTGATGGGACCTTATGCTGCTTATCTTATGAGAGCACGGGTCTGGATCCAATTCGGTAGTCAAGCTATGCCAGGAACAACATCCAGTGTCTCATCTCAGTGTGGTTGATGTTGACCACTTCTGAAACCTACAGTTCATGCATGTTCAGTTTTGTTTAGAATTGCGATACTCTAATGTTTATTTCCAAGAGCAGCTACAGCTCAGATGCAGGTGACAGTTTGGAAATATGGCATTTGTTCAGATTAACTGTGATTCTGGCTGTCATCTCATGATATTGTTATCCCAGTTACCAAGAAAAGTTTCCAGTTACTGATCTGGATACATACGCAAGAAAATTGATGTAAGAAGTTTCTTCTACTCACTGAATGTTATATATCCTGTAATGATTTTTTTTTTCAACTTACAGGAATGTCCTTGGTGTTCTAAAAGTTTTATTAGGAAAAAAAAGAAGCAGTTTGGGGATGTTTTTCAATGAGTCTTGTGTAGCAGTACTTTGGATGTTACTTCCTTTGAATACTTTACAATGCCTGAACTGATCAGTTTTCAATTGTAAATTGCTTTGGAGATTATTTTTTTTTTAAGGAACTGCTACACAAGAGTCTTGTGAAGACTTCTAAAACTGTGTTAAGAAACATTGGTTTTAGTGCACCCAGTTTGTGATGAAAGCCTGTTAACAATGATGAATAAGCAAGGTGCTGGATGTTAGTGGATTTATGTACCTGACAGTCTTCCAAGATGTTTTCTTTTTGTTAAAGACATAACTAGTAGAACTTAAGGAGAAACCATGTAATTAAGATTGAATAACCCTGTTAGAATAACCCTTAGAAGCACTGAAATTATGGTAGTTCAAGACTCTAAGCACATGTTTATGTATGGAAATCAGTTAATAAGTGTCTGTAGTTTGCTATGATTATTATTCCTTTTCTGTTTGAGAGTTATATATCATCTTATTTTGAGTTTATCTGTAATTCCCCATAGCTCACACTTAGGAAAGTGTGTTGCTTTCCTTGTATACTGTCATAAAACTTGGTCAGAACATCATGCCCCATGGTGGATTTTCTTTTAAAAATAACTTCTTAGGTAAGGCAAGTTTTTAGGTAGAGATTCTATTTTATTATCTATTTTTTTTTCTATTTTATTATCTATTATCTATAATTATTTATTATTTATATTAAGTCAAGATAGATGTAGAACTGGTTTTGGCAAAGCGTGTGTGTGATTTTTGGTTTTGTTGGTTGTGTTGGTTTTTTGTTTGTTTTAAAAAAAGATGCTGATACTTTGTTTGCTGCTATGTCTTATACAATATTTGGACAAGTCAGACTTTCTTTTTGCCTGGAAGTGTGAACTTTGCAGTGCCACAGCTTGCTGTCTGCAGTTTCAAGCGAGTTGAAGACATTTGTCTGCTTTCATCGTCCCTAGGTTAAAGTAATGTGCCCTTTTTCCTGGAGAGAGGTGATAGAAAGGGAGTGTTAAATGATCAGTCCAGAAAAACATACTTTCACATAAGCATCTTATCAGAATAATTAGGAATATTTTTTTTCCTGGCTTTTTGTGATCAGCTAGTGCTTGCGGATATCAGTTTTCTAGCTCTGAATATGTTTAGCTGACTCTTTTGTCAGCTGGAGGAAGAAGAGTCTCCGATGAGAGAGTTTTTTTGGAAGTATGTCAGTACAACTATTCTTCTGGCAGCTGCCTGATGTTTTCATTTAGACTGTTCTCATGCTCTTACTGGCAGTAGGCTGTAGCAGCTGGGATGTCAGTATGTTTGCTTTCTTGTGACAGGGTTTAGCTGCCTTTTTTAGGCTTATCAATTTAAGACAATAATTTTGCAGTACTTTTTTTTCCACTGTATTTGAATGGCCTTTTGCCATTATACAAATAGCCAAGAAAATGGCAATGAAATGATAGGAAGTGCTAGTACTGGCTTCCCTTCTGGTTTTGGAAGCTACAGTGGTTATTGCCTGCCTGAATGCTATTTTTTGCATTAAGTTCAATGATCAAGCAGTCGATTGATTATCTTCTCTTCCTGAAGTCTGAATTTTGCCAGGAAAACAAAGCTTTTCCCAGCTCTGCCAGTGAACAGCAGGGCTTGCCAGTTAACACAATGATGTTAGCACACACAGAACTACTGTTGAGATGGGTATTGTTCCAGTTGTACTGTTTGAATAGATGGATAACATGGTATGGGCTGTATTTCTACTGTTCCTCTGAGTGTTAGCATATTTATGTGATCTTAATTAGTCCATGTTAACTGTAATATTAATCCTCGAAATATTGCTGCTGAAGAAAATGGTAATTACTGGCTCATGTCTAATAAAAATGCAGATACCTTTTAGGATTTTATAGTGGGAGTAATTAGTCCCTACCATGATATTTGTAATCAATTTTTATGTTTACTTACCCCAGTATATCTCTCTCACGTGTAGCAGCACCATGTAGTTCTTCAACCGTTCTCTTGATTCTGCTTGTTTTTTTCTGGAAGCGCAGTTCTAGCTCTTATGCCCATTCCAATAATAGAAGTGACTTGTAACATGCAGTGCCTTCTTACTCCTTTGGGGATTGAAGATGTACAGCAGAAGTTGTATTAGTTCTATTTGCCAAGTTTCTGTGCTGTGCTCTTGGGTTTGTGTCTGAATCTCTAGCGGCTGTACTCTTCAGATCTTAGTTGAAAAAAGCTACTGTGTAAATAAATTGCATGTTCTCTTTTCCCTGCAAGTAAAGCTACTGGTATTGATGTGACAGTATTCCTGCCATGAAAAAAAAAGAATGCATGGTGAATACTTCTTGGGAAATCTGCTATCTAACCAGGAGCTTATAAACATGAAGTTAGGTGGTCGCTTGATAACTTTCCATCAACTAGAACTCTTATGATCCTAGATTTAAGCATTAAATAATTGTATACTGGTAGAATATGAAAAAAGAGCTCAATGTTTCTGTTTCATTAAGTAACTTAAGTTAGGAACTGGATGCTTCTGTTTCAGATGCTCAAAACCAGTGTTGCTGTGGAGGAAGAAGGGCTGAAGAATTTAATAATTTTAATAGTATCTGGCACACACCAGAACACATTTTACTTTTGTTCTGCAACAGGAAAGGAAAGGTAATGATATAGGCTGCTGCTTTGTTTTAAAAGACATAGGATCTCTTGTACATAATTTTCATCAGTCACCAGCAAAGCATCCTATGTAAGAAAAGGAAGAAATGAGGTGAATGTAAATTGCAGGTCAAAAAGCAAAGAAAGGTAGGCTAAATAACTGTAGCCTTTTACTTCCTTTTTCTCTGTCTCAGAAAATCACCACAAGCCCTAAGAGAACAAAAGTGTTTTTTATTAATCTTACCATTAGTATAAAACGCTGCCTGTATTGCCCTGATCTCTGCAGGAAAGTCAAATCCAGTTGAACTGAAGAAAGTCCGGGGAGAAACACCATGCTGCAGATTTTTTTTTAAATGTTTAATATGTTTAAATACTAATGGCAACAATGTATAATTTTAGTTATGCTGTTAAATTCAGCTTTAAGGTTTGCAAAACAGTAAATAGTCTCTGTGCTGAGAATCACAATGCTGTTTTAGACCAAGCTGCTCAGTATACCCACTTACCAAGTTTACTTGTAGACAAAACCAATTACTTCCCATTAAGAGCAAATATGAGTTAAAAACTGTTCTCTTCATGTTTATGTTTTGTTGTTTGGGCTGTTGTATCCCTCTACTTGACCATTTTGTTGCATCTTGACAACTCAACTGGTTTACTTCTTTTTCAGTCATGTTTGGATTTTAATGGTGACAGGGTTTCTTGTAGACTCTGTCAGCTGTGTTCAGATTTGCATTAGCAGAGAAGGAGGCTTCTAGAAATGGAAAGCACATCCATCATGATACTACAGTGTCTTTTTTGGCAGCTAGAAAGTGTGGTGTATATAAAGAGAAATTAAATATGTGGTGTAGGGGTGTACAAAACTAAGGAAAAAAAAAAAGACATGACACAGTTACTGTGTTTCATCCTAGCATGGCAGGGGATTTGGATTGTACCCACTTTTGGTGGGTGCATTTCAAAAAAACTTTCAAGTCACAGTAATCTATTTAAAAAAATACATTAATCTGAGTTTTGTGTAGCCTCAAACCACGTTTCAAAGATTGCTGGAAAGATTCAGCTGGGTGGAGAACCTGCAAGCCAAGTGACAGCTTGAACTGTGGCAAAACTAAGGTACTGAACATTTTCTAAGAGAAGGGTCAGTTTACTCTGTAGCCATCAGTGTGACTCCAACCATTGAAATGCTGGGTTTAGGTTATCTTTAAATGTCTGAAAGCTAAAATGAAGCTGCTTTTCCCCATTGATGGCTGTTAGAGAATTCACAGTAACTTTTGGCAGGTGGTAAATTGTATCCTGGTGGGCAGGGGATGCCTGTGACTCCCATTGTGTTCAATGCCTCTCTGCAGTACAAAAGAGTTGCTGTTGAATTGTTTTTCAGTCTTCCTTTCTTCTTGGGCCATCACTTCTGCTAGGAAGTAGCACTGGGGCTAGAAGTGTTAATGTCTATCTTAAATGTTGCATGACTTCAGCTTATAAGAGAGTGGGACATCTCCCTTACGAGGAGAGGCTGAGGGAGCTGGGTCTCTTTAGCTTCAGGAGACTGAGGGGTGACCTCATTAATGTTTATAAATATGTAAAGGGTGAGGGTCAGGAGGATGGAGACAGGCTCTTCTCAGTGATGTCCAGTGACAGGACAAGGGGGAAAGGGTGCAAGTTGGAACATAGGAGGTTCCAGGTGAACATGAGGAAGAACTTTTTCACTGTAAGAGTGACAGAGCATTGGAACAGGCTGCCCAGAGAGGTCGTGGAGTCTCCTTCTCTGGAGACATTCAAAACCTGACTGGATGCATTCCTGTGTGACCTGCTCTAGGTTGTCCTGCTCTGGCAGGGGGGTTGGACTAGATGATCTTTCGAGGTCCCTTCTAACCCCTAACATTCTGTGATTCTGTGATATCAAAATCGATCAGAAGGTGTTTGAGAGAAGATCTGCAATTGTGAAAGGGAGGTGAAATTGCCAACATAAAACTTGTAGATACCTACCCACAGGGAAAAACTAACGTGTTTGCTATTTTACAGTGTGGTTTCCAACTCTACTTCAATGGTAGGCTTAGGCTGTTCATTGAGAGAAGCTGTGTATTTCATAACAGCATTCATTTGCCAAGCCTCTGTTTTGCAGCTGCCTTCTTAGAGGAGCACTAATTATGAATGTGATGCGTGTTCAGCATCCTTCTCCATCCACCTTTGTTACTTAAAACAAAACCTGTCTTGTCAACATTGCTGTAAAAGAAACTGGAATGGAGATTTCTACTGTTGCAACAAGAAATAACAAGCACTATTTTTCCAAAATATTTTTACCATTTGATGTAAGCATGCTATTTTACTTTATAAACTGTTTGCATTGAGTGCAAGTGGAAAGTATTATGTCTTATAAATAAAAGCTAGTTTAATCTGCTTGTGATATTTTTGCCATTGTACTGTTTACAGTCTAAGACTTCTTAAATACGTTGGAGCCTGTTGCTTTTTGAGGATGGCAAAATGTGTCTGATTCCCTTTCACGTCACCATTTACTCTGCACTACAGTTTGAAGCAACAGAGGTGTCAGTTTTCTTCAGTTTTCTACGTAAGGCTGCAGACCAGCACCTTATTTTCTAGATCTTGGGTTGCTAGACAGTTGTAGCTGGATGTGTTTTCCAAACCAGAGAAATAATGAATGACCTGAGATGTCACAGATATAAGGACATTGTAATAATTTCCTCTATAAAGGGCTGAGGAAGTAAAGTCAGTGTTAACTAATAGGAATAAAATCTTAATATACACAATTTTTTTCCTTCTTGAGAGTTACAGAAAGTAATAGTTTTTGGGAGGCCAAGTAGCTCATGGGAATCCTTGAAGAAGCATGTTGTTCTTTATAATAAAGTCTTCCTTCTGCAGCGCCTGAACAGCATCTTCTGCATAAAGTTGTCATAACAGAAATAATCTTTGTGTATAGCCAATTCTTTAAATTCAAGTAAGGTTTAGTAGGCTTTCTTTGAATCATTGTAAAGCAGTAGTAGTACAGAGGCTACCAATTTACAAGTTAAAACTAACGTTAATTTTCAATGTTATACTTAAAAAAGTGAATTCCATGTTCAGAGGGTTAGTTCATTGCTCTTCCAAGGAGCATAGTCAGCTCTGCCTTAGGAAGGGAGCTTTGATTTGGTTTATAAAGATCACTGAGTAGGTTCTTCTGTGCTGACTGGCTTTCTTTGAAGCTGCTAATGATGTGTTGTTCCTCTTCCTTTTCTGTTTTCTCCCTTTCAGCTGGTACTTCACTGCTGCAAATAAGCAGCAGTGTAGTTCCTGTCCTCATAGGTAGTTTTTTCTGAGTATCTCCATACAAAGTTATGCTATTTTGTTGTTCCAGGTTTTAAAGAATTTGGCTGCCAGCAGCATTATCAATTTTGCAGTAGTGCTTTTTCTGATGCAAGCCATACATGTAGGCACTGACTTAAAGAAAATAGAGTTCTTGACTAGTGAGGTTTTTTGGCCACCAGTGCAGACCAGTACCCTTTGGGGAGGAAATAAAGTAAAACATTGTCATAAAACAAGAATAACTTTTTTCCTCTTTTGCTTAGAGAATCCTCAAAAATTAGTGTGAAGGGGAGAGGTTCAGAAACAAAGAAAAATAACATAGTTATTTTCCTCCTGGAGGGAAAGTGTGACACAGTGCTGTGTTGATGGTAACCAGAGCCCAAAGATTATTATCATCTTACAAAAAAAGCAAATCTTCAGAGTGAGAGGGTGTGTGGGGTGATGGGAGGGTGGATGGCAAAGCTTCAATTTACTGCGTCAGACAATTTGATGTTTCAAACTGAACTTAAGTATGAATCTCTACCAAAGATTTTGAATGAAGGTTGACTTAAAGATGGCTTCACAAGGACATTTTGAAGAACAGTTTCTGCCAGATCTAAATTTGTTGTCATTGTGAGCTTGCTTTTTCCAAAGAAATCTGCTCTAGTAGCAGTCTTGGAGTCTGTCTGTGTGGAATGGCATATCTCCAAAGGCTTGGGAATTTGTTTTTGAAGAGTGGTGATGTAGCTATTTCTTTATCCTAGTTGCATACAAAATCAACCATCTTTGTTCTGCTCATTCTAATATATTCATTCCATAAAACAGACATAACCCTCAGTATTTTTCTTTGAAGCTTCCCTTGCCTTTGTGACATTTTCTGTTGCTTCACTTGAAGCACTGGTTTTCAAACCCAGCAGTTCACATTTACTGCAATGGATATAAATCTTAACATTTCTGCTTTTCATGTCTTTGTCCATAGCAGGTACTGATGACAAGAGTACAACATGTGAACTGCAGAGAAATACGCTGTGCTAGTGCAGACTATCATCACAGGCATATGTGTAGAAACTACCACAATGCAGAAACCTCAGATTTAGCCTCTGATGCTGAAGCTGCATGTCAGCAGCTAGATTCAGAACTTGAAACATTACTTGGTTATTGTAAGCAGTTCAGAGCAGCTCCTGGATTTAAAGAAATCTTATTTTAATATCTTTAACTGTAGCTATGTCTTCGCTGTACTTCTAGTCAGTGAAGCCAGTATAAGCATTTGTCTGCAAGAAAAAAGCAATCTATTCAGTGGCTTTTATCTTTTTGAACAACAACACAGAGAAATTCTTGCCTGCCATTGCTCCCTCTGCCCATGTGACTGGTCTTGAAGGTTTTTGTCAGTCTGGTGTAGTTTTCCAGTGGAAAGGTCAAATTTTTCGAGCAGTCTTTCTTTCCCATTGCCATAATAGGACTATTGCCATACTTTTGAGTAGCTCGTTTTCTGATCAGAAGGCAAGTCTTATGAAGTACTGCATGGGTATTGATCTGTTAAATGGGTGAATAAGTGGTCTCAACTTGTGCAGAAAGCAAATAAACTGATATAATTATTTTGTTGAGAACCAAATTTAAAATGTGTCCAATTCACAGTGATTACTGATTGACTAGTTCAGTAATTGACCATTTCTGCAGAAGGTACATCTGGTAGCCTCAGGCTCCTGGTGGAATGGGCCTTGTCTTGAAGTTTTGAGAAATAGGACACGAATTGTCAAGCTGCCACAGACTCTTAAGGGCAGTAATTCTGGAAAACATGTTTCTAAAACCAAAGCTGTCTTAATTCTGCACAAACTTTCATGGAATTAAAAGATGTTTCTAAAACCAAAGCTGTCTAATTCTGCACAAACTTTCATGGAATTTTTTTATAAAGGAAAACACGTTCTTCTTGCCTTATTTCAGAATTTAATTTCTCATAGAATGAAGGTACTGGGGGGGAATTGAATTCTTATGTTGAATATAGTATTGGTGCTCCTGGATTTAATAAATTAATGCTTTTGATAGTTTTCACTCATGATTTTTGAAGAACATGCTTGGAAGAGCTGATCAGTTGTTCACAACTGTTATGAAACTGAGAATTTTCACTACATTTAAACTTCTCTTGAACTCATTATTGTCCTCTAAGGGGATAAGAACAGCTGTTTTTTAGCACAGGATATGTCTGAAAGAAGTTTTCCTTTTAAGTGCCCGTATGCAGCCCCCATAATTATTATTCCTCCACATCTCCTTCCTCTCTTATTTGAGGTAGATTGAATTGATTTCTTTTTAACGAATTTTTAGCTATAAGTCTGTGGCTTTTCCTGTGGAGGAGGGAGACCATAAGGAGAAGAAAGAGTCTGAAGAGCGCTGTTACTGAATTCAAAGGGAAGTCTGGTGTTGGACTCTAGAGAATTTTCCCAGTGTGTCTTGCTCAGACAACTATACATGACAAAGTATGTTTTTACAAGCAGCTGTGAAGTTCTGTTCTTGAGAGGGTATGAGAGGCTACATGGTTGCAAATATTCTTATTAGCACAATAATAGTATTATTTTTTTAAATCCAAGTAAGGTTTAGTGGTGAAGTAGGTAGGCAGTTGGACTGAATGATCTTGAAGGTATCTTCTAACCTCGATGATTCTATGATTCTAAGTAGTGAATTTCAAAATTCAGGGGCTGAATCTGTCAGCTAATGCTGAAGGTATTTCTGTACCTCTAAAAGTGTAATGACTTTCCTCCTGGGCAATCTAGATTTCCATTTCCTCCCTGCTTTGGGGGTGTGCGGTGTGATCGGTAGCATCTTGTACTTTGTGTTAGTTTGTCTGGTAAGACTCCAAAGAGCAAGCCTCTGAACAACTTCACAAACCCTGTGATTTTGTATTATGTTGGAAGCTCTTCTGCTTTGAATGTAAAAAGGCAAGTAGTGAAGAAAGCCTCACAGTCAGGCATACAAACACCCCTTTCTTCTTCGGCTTTGCTGTGTTGTACAGTAATACGCGTAGCCTATAAAAAGTATTCTTTTATTTTCTTAGCTCCTACTTGCTGTGAAGATCCTTTTTTCTAGTAATGTCACATTTTTCCATTCTCATATCTATGCTGGTGTATGGATAGGCTGTGAACTCCTTCTTCCTCATAGCTGCAAATGTCCTAGTGAGTGCCATTGAGAGACTGTTGTAGATGTAAATGAGTCAAAATAGTTGCTGTTGCTTGCAAGTTTGGCTGCACTCTGAGATTCTTTTTTTTGTCAAAAGGACTCTGGGGTGAATCCACGACTACAGTAGAGAGCAGGCCCACAGAACTGCTGCAGCAGTAATAGCTAGCACCTTGGAAACACAACAGCGTGTCTGTATTGCAGTGGAGATTAGACCTGCTCTTCCTGCTTACAAATGACTGAGTACTGTCAGCCTTGGCTCTCTGAGGTGAGTGGGATGTTTTGCAGTTCTCCAGCACATTAGTGGGAATTACAATAAGGTTTTTGGGATGTGTCCTATGCTGTCAGGCGTCATCCTCTAGTCCAGGATAAAAGACTGCACTTGCATGAGAATATTGTAGAAAAATACTTAGCAGTACAGGGTAGAAGGGAGATTCTGGAAGCAACAAGGATGTTTGTGGGCTATTAATTTTCAAGTCAAGCAAATTACTATCACTCTTCATTCAACTGTACTCGATGTGGTGGGTTAACCTTGACTGGCCATGAGGTGACTACCAGGCTGCTCTATCACTCCCCCTCCTCAACAAGACAGGGAGAGAAGATGCAATAAAAAGGTTGTGGGTTGAAATAAGGACAGGAAGATCACTTTAACAGTTACTGTCATTTGCAAAACATACTCAACTGAAGGAAATTACATTAATTTATTGCCAGATAATAACAGAGTAGGACAGTGAGAAATTAGAACAAAAACTAAAAGCACTTTCCCCCCACCTCTCCCATCATCTCAGGCTCAACTTCACTCCTCACTCTTCTACCTCTTTCCTTTTGTCATGTATGAGTACTTTAAAACTCAGTTGTTTTTCAGTTTTCTGCTTGTCCAGCTTTTAAGTGAGTAGAAACTCATGACATAACTTAAAAATGTGGAAAGGTAGTAAGGCAAGAGAGTAGTCAACAATTCCAGTGCACAGTTCATATGCACATTTACAGCATAGTAAAATGTGCAAGCTTCTCTTGAACACAGGAACTGTGACTGGGGCTTCCACATCATTAATAGTGTGACCACAGATCTCTGACAACTTTGTACATTTTTTATTGAAGATGGTATTGGCACGTGCATTAAAGATGTAGATTGCTGAATGAGAGAGCAGTAAGTGTGTGTGTGTAAAGTCTTAACAGATGTGGTCACTCTTGCATTTTCAGGAAATAAAAGTGCATGGGATAGCACCATTAATAGAAAATAGTTACTAGCCTTGCTAGAGGTCCAGTAAGCATGTATGTGAGGCCCATCATCTGACAACTGGGTTGTTAGACAACTGCAAGGGAATTTGGTAGATAGCCATGTGTCTACCTTGCCACGCTATTAAAATCTGGTTGTCTTATAGTTGCCTGGCACTTACGTGGTTTTCCAAGAGTTTTGAGCCAGTGCCCGTTATCTTAAATACGAATACAGGCTGGACAGAGAATGGGTTCAGAACAGTCCCGAGGAGATGGACTCGTGTGTGTTGGTTGAGAAAAGCTGGACATGAGCCAGCAGTGTGTGCTTGCAACCCAAAAAACCAACGGTATCCTGGGCTGCATCAAAAGAAGTATGACCAGCAGGTCAAGGGAGGTGATTTTCCCCCTCTACTCCACTCCTATGAGACCTCATCTGGAGTACTGTGTCCAGTTCTGGAGTCCCCAGCATAAGAAGGACATGGAGCTGTTGGCCCGAGTCTAGAGGAGGGCCATGAAGGTGATCAGGGGGCTGGAGCACCTCTCCTATGAAGACAGGCTCAGAGTTGGGGTTGTTCAGCCTGAAGAGAAGGCTCCGAGGAGACCTTATAGCAGCCTTCCAGTACCTGAAGGGGCTACAGGAAGAATGGAGAGGAACTTTTTACGAAGGCATGGAGTGATAGGACAAGGGGAAACAGTTTAAAACTGAAAGAGGGGAAATTTAGATTGGATATTAGGAAGAAATTCTTTCCTGTGAGGGTGGTGAGACACTGGCACAGGTTGCCCAGAGGATTTTTTGATGTCCCGTCCCTGGCAGTGTTCAAGGCCAGGTTGGATGGGGCTTGGAGCAACCTGGTCTGGTGGGAGGTGTCCCTGCCCATGGCTGGAGGTTGGAACTAAATGATCCTTAATGTCTGTTCCAACCCAAATAATTCTATAATTCTATGATCTTTGTCTATACATTGTGATATGGCAAGACATCGTTTAGAAGCAAAGCAATGGTGATGAGGAAACAATTTTCTGTTTACCTTGTCCATCTAACTAAGAACAGTCTTGCTCAGGTGTGAGTTGACTGTTCCGGGCTTTTGCAGGAACCCTCTTATCAGCTTATTAGCTCTGATAGGTTTATGTGAACTCGGTTACTCTGTATTAATACATACTTAGCAAGAACAGATAATTTAGTGGGCAGTACTACTGGGCTAGTAAGATAAACTTTGCTAGACCCAGCTCTTCTGCAGCCCTTAAATCAATGAGGGGAGAAAGCAGAGGTCTGGAAGAGGGCAGGAAAGAGGCTTAAAAAAACCCAATTTGTACTGAAGGAGGGCAGAAGAAGAAAATATGAAAGGATGTGTACAAAAGGGGTATCATCAACACAGCACAGTAGGAATAGTTGCTCTGCTTTAGGAGAAAAGAGTTGGCAGAGCACAGGGAGTGGGCACTGTAGAGCTGAAGGAGCAGATGGGTCTTACTGAAAAGAGGGTAGATGACAGAATGAATTTAAGCATGTTATTTTTGATCTTGTGCCTTTAAAGTGACAGTGGGTAGATCAAACACTACTACTTCATCTTCACTGTTTAGGAAATATAGGCCTAAATGTTAGTTCACTTCTAAAACTTTGCCTCAGCTCACTTCTAAAACATTTGTTTGTGTGTTTGCTCCTTATACAGATGGGGAATTTTGAGGAAAAAATGAGTTTTTTGTGAAAACAGCCCTCCAGACCTGACAACCTACTATAATATAGGACAAGTTTAGGAGTTAGTTAACTTAGGAAGCAATTAACCAATTTTAGTATTGATATGTATGTTGCACGCAACCAACTTCTTACATCAGTACATCTCTGTTGTTGAACTGTGTAGTGAAGAGAGCCTGTTTGCTATGTTTCATTCTGGTTCTAGGACTGCATATCTGCATATCCAGTGTGCATTTCTTGTCTCAGGAGAGTTTGCATTAGGTGTCGGTCCTTGAAGTGCACTGTGCTTGCATTAGAGAACAAACTCTTGGAGGATCTTACATCATTGTTAAAAGTAGGGAGCTGCAGGTGAAGTCCTGGGGTAGGACCTCAACTGGAGGGGGGATCCTTTGAGCATGCTTGGGCTGTGCCTTAATAAATGCTGCAAAATTCTATATACAGACACAACACAGACTTGCAGGAAGGAGTACCCCTTTGGCATACTAAATCACTATTGTAGATGTAGCTGGTGTGAGCCACAGCTCTTACTTCACTGTTCATATTTCCAACCAGCTGTAGTCTGCTTACTGAATGCTTAATTTGTCCCAGATAATTGAAGCAGGAGCACAGGGAACACTTCAGAAGTTCAGAAACTGATGTGATGCTAATTCATACTTGATAGGGTCAGATGTGGCATGTTTCCTTTTGAAGTTTAAATGGCATCCAGGTAGTCGGGATCTGACCCAGAGTCCTCTGTCAGCAAAGAGTTCGTGCCAAAACTGTTGCCAGTTTCTGTGCTATGGTGGTACAGGCATTCAAGTCCAATGCTTAATATTGACCATGCTGGAAATCCGTCTGCATTTATTATGTCATTTCATCTCCCAAATTCATGTTACTTGTTATTGTCTTGGAAAGGAAATAGCATCATATAAATTTATTCAAGTCCAAGGGAATAGGTTTCGTTTCATTCCTGACCAGAATTAAAGGGCATAGCTGAGAATGTGAGTCTGGTCGGAACTCACCTGTGTTCAGTAACTCAAAACTGTTAAATCTGTTGAAAGAAAAATGCTCCCAGGGTTAAATCTGAAAGAAATTAAAACACAAACTCTGTGACTAACAAATTTCATAAATGTAGGCCTCGTGTGTTGTCTGTGGTGGTTTTCCTGCATGTGTATGTTCTTTCATCAGCCATCAGGGTATACATGCATGTGTCTTACAGATTTCAATGAAGAAACAAGTATTGCTTTTTTTATTTGATGTTTGTTTGTGTCTTCAGAAACTCCTAGCACTAAATTGTGGTGTAATTTCTATGAAATTAGAATTCTGAGGTTTCTATAAGGTACTGCTAGCGTTAAGCTTGAAGTAACTTGAAGTTACAATTTTTCTAATCATTCTTGATTACATTTTCATCTCTTGCATGTCAGGGGTAATTAAATGTTGACTAATTATAGTGCTTTAGATTTTTGCTGACAAAAACCTGCTTTAGAAATTGCAAAATCCTGTTCTAGTTATAGCTGTCTTCTTCCAGTCTATATTTTAACACATAAAAATATCACTTGGAGACTATCTAAGCAAAATTGAAAGCAAACTGAATTGCTGTGTAATTGGCTGCCCTGGACTACAGTAAGCTGTAGAATTAACTGCCCTGAAATGGTGGTACTTGCTGGGCACATCTTTCTCTACAGTGGTTCACTACTTTTGCTGAAGTCTAGGATAGCAAAGGGCCAGAGCAAGTGGGTTTTAATTTCCATCAGTGGGATCTAGGGTATAGTTTTAGTACAGAACTGGATGGGTATGTAACAGTGTTTCCTTCCAGAAGCTCAGCAATGTTATATCCTAAAATACTGGGCAAACCTTTGCAGAATCACAGAATAGCCTGAGTTGGAAGGGACCTAAAGGTCATTTAGTCCAATTCCCCTGCCATGGGCAGGGACATCCCCCACTAGACCAGGTTGCCCAGGGCCCCATCCAACCTGGCCTTGAACGTCTCCAGGGACAGGGAATCCAGCGCCTCTCTGGGCAACCTGTTCCAGTGTCTTGCACCCTCATGGTGGAAAACTACTTCTTAATGTCTAACCTAAATCTCCCCTCCTTCAGTTTAAAACCGTTATCCCTCATCCTATTGCATCAGGCTCTGCTAAAAAGCCTGTCCCCATCTCTCTTATAGCAGCAATGAGGTCACCTTGGAGCCTTCTCTTCTCCAGGCTGAACAACCCCAACTCTCTCAGCCTTCTCTTGTAGCACAGGGGTTCTAGGCTTCTGATCACTTTTGTGGCTCTTCTCTGGACTTGTTCCAACAGGTCCATGTCCTTCCTGTGCTGAGGGCTCCAGAGCTGGATGCAGTACTCCAGATCTTTCATACCTCTCCTACCACCACTCTTGACATTCTAGATAGACTTCTTTTTTCTGCTACAGATCAGTATTTTCTGCAGCATACTTACTCATTAACTGATTTCAAGTGATGTAAAGTTCAGTCATGTTTCACAAAACAGCATATGAATTTGTGCTGCACAAATTCATGTGCAGGACAATCAGGGGATCAGACCCAGCCAACCATGGGTTTATGAAAGGGAGGTCTTGTTTGACCAAGCTGATCTTGTCCTATGACAAAG
>VZRW01001828.1:57100-74802 GCA_013398125.1 Aegotheles bennettii | reverse complement strand
ATGAGCCAGCAGTGTGCCCAGGTGGCCAAGAAGGCCAATGACATCTTGGCCTGCATCAAGAGCAGTGTGGCCAGCAGGAATAAGGCAGTGATGGTCCCGCTGTACTCAATACTGGTGAGGCTGCACCTCGAGTGCTGGGTTCAGTTTTGGGCCCCTCACATCAAAAAAGACATTGAGGTGCTGGAGCGTGTCCAGAGAAGGGCAACAAAGCTGGTGAAGGGACTGGAAAACATGTCTGATGGGGAATGACTGAGGGAGCTGGGGTTGTTCAGTCTGGAGAAGGGGAGGCTCAGGGGGGACCTCATCACTCTCTACAACTCCCTGAAAGAGGTTGGAGTGAGGCAGGAGTTGGTCTCTCCTGCTGTGCCCATAGTGAAAGGACGAGAGGAAACAGCTTTAAATTGCAGCAGGGGAGATTCAGATTGGACATTAGGAAAAATTTCTTCACTGTCAGGGTGATTGGGTGTTGGAATAGGTTGCCCAGGGAGGTGGTGGAGTCACCGTCCCTGGAGGTGTTCAAGAGGTGTCTGGATGTGGCGCTGTGTGATGTGGGTTAGTGGTGATGTAGGCAGGTGTTTGGACGGGATGATCTTGAAGGTCTCTTCCAACCTTGACAATTCTGTGATTCTAAAGCTGGAATATGGAACAGCCATGAATGAGATATTTAGTTGTGAGTTAGCAAGATAACATTGCACTTTATTATGGAAAGCAGCTACCTATGGAAACCACGGGAAACTGATTAGTGTTTGAGGCCATCTTTCAGAAATACAGAAGAGGATGAAGTGATGGTGTTGCTCTTCTGCATTTTAGAGTGTAAGACTTGCATTTTAGTATGCCAGCTGGCATAATGACTTGTATACCTGAAGTGAATTTCTAGAGGAGTAGAGGGTAAAAGTTGGTACCACTTTAATCAATACACGTCTGTGATGTTCTCTTTGGCTCCGGCACACGTTTTCAAGAGTTAAGATATAAATTGCTTAAGGTGGACCTTTAGTTCTCTTAAACTAAAAGAAGGTTTTATTTAAATGAAATGATCAGTATCATATGTGCAATATAGTTACCATACTAGAATATCTTTTTATTTTTTTTACGAAGTACAGACTCTATATCCCATAGTATTTCTGTAACAATTTCTAAAAAAGTATCACGTTTAGCCTCGCAGGTTTGCAACGCTTCTTCACTTACTGTGACTATATAGAGCTATAATTTTAGAAGAGACAAAATATTATTGGCACTTGTTGCGGTAATACTTCTTTAGTTGACTCAGAAAATAGAGAGATTGCAGTGATTTCATGGCAGAGTGACCACAGAAAAATTATTCTTAGTACTAACGCAGACTTTGGTGTAGGCTTTTTTTGTTGTTTTACTATAAGGCACACTCACAAGAAACTGAAAACAAAACTTATCTAGCCTGCCTGGTGTGTTAGAGGAGTATTGATTGTTCTTGAAATTGATTCAGAGATGCAGCTTGACTCATGCCTCTGTGATGACTATATAGAACCTGTGGGTCTGTTCTAAATGGCTTTTCTTAGTGTTTGTATTCTAAACAGCCTTCTGACTGTGCTGTTGGCTTTGCTCTGTGTGTGTGTTGCCCAGGAATGGGCAGTGCTAGGGTGCGTTCTGAAGCTTTGATACAACCCCCCTGCTCCCTATACCTTGCGAGTGGTAACTTTCAAAGAAACTTTTAGTGGCCCTCTATTAGACATTGAAAGCATCTTGCTACAAGTATGAATGCTTCCATATTCTTTAATGGCTTGCTTGTAAAACTGTATCAAAAACATTTTCTTTGTCTAATGTTGTACTAGGCAGATTAGTTTTACATGAGAAGCTGTATCCTGTTTCTGTGGTTTCAGAACTGCACTCCTTTGTCTTCAGCTAACAAACAGTAGACCCAGTCATACACAATCTGCCATTTCCTCAAAATTATTTTGACAATTAAAATTTGTTTCTGTTGCTGAAGTCAAATGCTGTGTTTTCCTTTCTGCACTGATCTCCCTTGAGTGGTAAGGTTTGAAAATTTTCCTGTTAGTTAAAAACAAGAATTAGGGCTGGATAGTCTGGGTGGAAATGTGGCTGAACCTTTTTGGTTGGTTTGGTTGGAACCTCTGAACTTGATTTTTTAACTGGAAGGTTATGGTTGGTGCTGTGTGCTGCAATTTGTCTTTCCGTTAATATTTCAGCCACTTCTGTTCCACTTTTTTGTCTTCCATGGTATCTTAACTCTTCTCCTGAGTCACTTCATCGCTTCCTTTCTCTCCTTTTCCTGCAGGAAAGAAGCTCGGCAGATGCATAAAGTCAGCTCTTCCCTTGATTGACAGGTTATATTGTTGCTTAGTTTATTGGCTGTAAAAACATCTGTGTACAGTCCGTTTCCTGCTACTTCACCTGCCAGCTCCAGTGAACCTTTTGTGGACCTTAATGTTTCTGAAGATTCCATTAATAATTGGAGTACTACACAAAGGTTCAGTTGTTCTGATCCTGGACTGTTGTTATGGGAAGAAATAAGTTTTACTGTCAGCTGCTGCCTGCTGGGGCTCCAGAAGGCTGCCCAGACATCCCAGTTTCTCTGGGCTTTGGTAGCAGGTGTAGCATCTGTCTGAGCTGCTACTCCATCTGAACAGTGGAAGTGAGTGTTTTTTTCAGGGTACTGGAAAAAGATCTCTACTTTAGAACTCTGTAATTGTTTTTTGTAACTGTTGGAGCTATAGCTTGTGGCCAGATGTTTGTAGGTTCCATAGTTTCCCAGGTGACTAATAACATCTTTTAAATAAGTAAATTCATATTTCTCCAGTGGTTTGGGGAAGTTTTGAGCAAGAATATCAGGATTTGAACAGGGATGCTTCACTGTAAATTTGCTTTCTCTTAACTCCTGAAATAATATCTTTAGGAAAGGACAAATCTAATGTCTGACCCTCATAAGGGAAGATGAGAGATGCCCTGAGACTCCACCTTCATTTGAGGTGATAGTCCTCTTTCTAGTGGTCTAATGCTATTTTAGAATGAAGTTTAGAGGAAATAACTGTGTGATCTGTACAGTAGCCCTAGGTGAAAATTACTCTACTGTAGCCATGTGCTCACCAGTTTAAATACTTGTTGCTAAAGGCTTGTTCTGTACCTTCTAAATTTCTTTAAAGAATAAGGTCTGTAGGAAATAAATTTCTAGAGCTATCTGAAGTTCTTTGATAATAATAATAGGAAGAAAATGATCAATATGAAAAATCGGCAGAAATGGAAATCTTTATTTGTATGTGATTATTGCTTTGACTAAAATTCAGTTATTACATCTTTTGTCTGTCCTTCATTTGTTTGAGTACTTGAAAACTGCCACAGATATTATATACCTGCTGAAGGTTATTAAACATCAAAATGCAAATGCCCATAATGCTGAATATTCCTTGTTAGTTCCTTATGTTGTTACCCTGTCATACTTTGTTTCCCACAAATTATGGGCAGGTCTTCCTGATCACAACTTGGTATGAATATATTCGGTTTTGAACTAATGTGGTTGCCACTTCCATGATGCTCTAAAGAAGTTTTGTTTTTGTAAGACTGTCAGCTGCAAAATGAAAAGTGAATTTAGGCATCTGAATAACAAAAGAAGTGGCTTCTAACAATTGTTAGATTTTTTTTTTTGGATGGAAAGAAAATTTCACAGACTAAATGTGGGGGAAACACGAGTGTATTCTTCCTGTGCCTGTGTAAATGATATTTCAAGCTAAGCAGACCCTCTATTTAACACAAAGCTTGACAGATCAGATCAGGTTATCAGATATTGAGGGGAAAAGCTGCACACAGTCTTTCAGTTCAGCGAGGGGAGGAATGACTTTTCTTTACAGTTCAGTGAAGAAAAATGTTTTCTGCTCCTCAATGTGAAAGTGTTGAAGAGTTTTGTTCTTTACTTCACCTGTGCTTTCTACTAAGGTGTAGCAATTCATATAGTCTTTGTTCTTTGACAAATCTAAGCCCCCCAGAACTTGATGTTTTACCCTTTGCTCTCTCATTTGAAAAACTTTAGGAAAACTTTTAGGGCAGTGAGCCATTTTACAAGCAGACCTTTTTTGGAGTCAACTTACAAGATGTTCTATTGAGCAAGACTTCACCTGGCAAAACTGGTATCTCATTTCTTGCTGTTCTTTCATTGAAAGTTGTTGGCAAGATATCTCTGACGTTTGTTTCATTTTGAAGCTGTGAAATCTGCAGTGGTTTGGATTCCTGGTTATGAAAACATTGTTCAGAGTATGACTGATAAATTAAGACAAAGCTTCCTCCTTTAGCTGAAACAGGAAAGGGTGTGGTTACCTTTGAAGACCGGGGGAGGCTAGGTTAGCTGGTATAAAATGTGTCTCTAGGAATTCTAGTTAGCTTCTTGCAAAGATTTTTCTTGAAAAGTATGTAGAGAAGGAAATATCCTTTTTCTTGCAACTTTCTTCACTTGTGCCTGCAGGAGAAAAGTGGTATCTCGGGAGTTTATTTTGATCTGTACTGAAAGCTGTGGCAAGGATTGTAATATTGCAGTGGCTCTCAAGAGCTCCTTTGTAGAAGCATGATAACTATTTACTTAAGACGATATGTACCTTTGTAGGTGCTGGATGCCTTAAACATATTCCTGAAGTTAAAACAGTTTGTAAAACTACTCTTCAGCATTTCTGGACTGGAAACTTTTATCTAACTTCTGTATGCATGCTTATAAATCTCCACGGTTAATTTACGAAGTATTTATTCTGAGACCATGCCTTCTAAAGATCCATGGTATTGTCTGATTTTCTTCTGTTCCTCATATTCATTATGATTTTGAATTACTCTGAAGACACCGCTGAGAGATCAGGTTTTCCCCAAAGCAACTCTGCAGAACTGAAAGTTATTAGAAATGTCATAGTGCTAATCTTCAATATTGCTTCAGCAATTACGTGGATCTTAAGTGCTCAAAATCCCTTTACCAATTAATGATGACAGACTTCTAGCAAAATGCATCACTGAAAGGAGTTTCATGCAAAGGACTTTTACATGATGAATTACTTCCAGCCTTCTTGCAGAGTAGGGTTTGGAATGCCTCTTATATAAAAAGTTTATCTTAAACTTACCCCTTACATTAGACCTATTTGGTATATTTATATATGTATATATATACACATATATATGTATGTATGGGTTTTTTTTTTCTTCTTCCTCTAACAAGATTTGGGTATCTTATCTTTTTATGGCACTGATGATCATTCGCTGATTTTTTGTGTGTGTGTTTGTGTAACTATTTGGTATGAAATTATTCTCAATATTAGCTCAGTTTTGAAGTAGAATAATTGTTACAGCTCTGCATTTTCTTCTGCCTCCTGCATGAATGAGTTCTCTTCATAAAGAACCCAGCTGTAGCAAATCCCTAAAACTTTATACCTTAATCTTTTTCATTAAATTTAATTTATCTTGGTGTTTTGCATATATACTAAGCCAAATAGTTAACCTTTTCAAGCTTCTTGTTGAATTTCAGTCACAAAATGTTTGATTAGGACTCTTAGTTTTTGTACAGATAAACTGTGGATGGGGAGGGAAGGAAGGTAGTGATTTAGGGAGGATTGCTTGTTTAACATGTGAAGGAGCTGTCTTAACTGACTTCTGGTTAATATTTTTGTCTCCACCTATGTAGCATTGAAGAGGTTCTAAGCTAACTTCCTAATTTTGTTTGGGGACCTGCCTGCTGTCTTCACTGTTATCTGAATTCTTCCTTTCCTTGCAAGTACTGCATATATATTTGTAGCATAGGGCTCTGGTTTTTAATGCTACAGCATTTCTTGTGATCAAGATATTTGAAAATGGGGCTAACATGTCCTGCCTCCCCAAATCATTGATTATTGCAGGAAACTAATAGTCACATGGAACAGTGACTTTTGTCTTAAAAAAGTGCTGTACTGCTATTAAAGGAGTAAATGAAGCACTGTAGTGCCAGGTTTATCTGTGTGTGGTACCTCTCTCTAGATTTGCAGAAACATAATTCTGCAGAGTTTAAATCTTTCGATCACGTATTTCTGTGTAAGGATAGAAGTTTTGCCTTTCCTAATAAAGGTTGGCTTCAGGAAAGTAATCCTTAGAGTAATTGGGTATTTCCTTTTGTAGTCAACATGGACTAATTGGTATGACATTGTTTGGCTTTTAGCACTTGTTAAGTGAAAACAAATTAAATTGCACGTGTCTGCTTGTTTCCAAAATAATGTTTTTGGATGTTTGACAAATGGACTTGCCTTTATCACACACTCATTCTGGGATAGTTTCCCCATTAGAAATGAGAATAAGGCTGACAGTGAATCTAACTGGAAAACTAGCAAAGTAGCTTTGTATTTAAGTATTCAGTAGAGTTTAGGGCCCAGTTTTGTTCTTAGATGTCATTTAAACGCTGTAGCAATACAAGCTAAGAAAAACCTAGCATTTAATCTTTTGCTGCTTCACCGCGTATACGAGGTAAGGCCACAGCTCTGTGTGAGACTGCACACTGTACAGTGCAAGATGGATCACAAAACTGGCTGTTGGTCTGTCTTCTGCTTTTTATGCTATTTAGTTAGGTATTTTTAACTTCTGTATGTCAACAGGTGAGTCTTCTTAAAGCAGTGTAGGCCATCACCAGGGAAGCAAAGGGTTGCCTGTTTTTGAGACACATCTATTCTGTTGCATTGATTGCAACTAAGGAGTGTGTTTTCAAAGAAATACTTTTTCCATGATTCTATGATTTATTGCTGATGTGCTGGTGAGCTGACCACAGATCAGGCTGAAGTTGAGTGAGTCACAAATAGCCTCGCAAGAGGGGGACTAGATGCACAGCAGATGTAAGTGGGACAGACATGTCCAGACACTTCTGTGTTGAAGCAGTTAAATGTCATCAGAACTGCACATAATTGATTTGAGCAGGCTAAATGTAGCAGTGGAGCAAAAGCTGATGCTCCTCCTGACTGCAGTAAATTTAATGGTAGAAAATAATGGCTGGAGAAGAGCAATGTAGTCCGCAGTGCCTGTTGCATTTAAAGATATTTTTGAGGGATAACTGGTTATCATTGCTCTCTCCCATAGGCTCGTATAAGTCCACAGAGTAATGGCTTCCTGGCAGATGCACGGTGGAACTGGCAGCTCTGAGCAGGCGTGTATTGCCAATTTCTGCGCGGTGCAGGGGATGGCCCGTGGCCAAGCAGCGAGCTGTGGGCTCTAAGGATTGTTCTTGTGCGGGTCATTGTGGAGGCACTGAAGTGAATTCTGCCCAAAACACAGCCTTTTGAATTAAGAGGAACCATTTACTCAAGTTCTTGTTTGTGCTGGCAGATTGGCCTAACAATTTAATTCAGCTCTTGCTCTTCAGTTAATGCCTAGGAAAGATATGAATCATGTTGCAGTACATGGCTGGCTGTGCCTTCATTATGAAGGCTTAAAATTCTCTTGCAAAAAATTAATGTCAGGAGTATCTGTTCTTTGTTTAAAGAAAAAAAAATCAGGGAAAATGCTAAATGTAATAAAATGTGTGTGTGTAGAGACTTCAATGTTGGGAATGTTTTATAGATAAACGTTTAAATCTTTGCTGCAGTGCTGAGAAAGTGGATGGGCTTGAATGTATTAACTGCATGGAAAAATTAGTTGTTGCTGTACATTTGACAATTTTGTAATGTATTAGCTTTATCTTTTAGATAGTTGGAGTAATGTCTACAGTATGCATTACTCCAAGGGTTTGAAAACAAAAGCTGAAAATCATTTTCTTCACACTCACCTTCTCAAGATAGAAAGGGATGTTACTGGGTAATATTTTTATGTATCAAATTAGACAACTCTGACAGTTTTGCCAAGTTATTCTTCAAACATCCATAAAACGGAATTTTCTTAGCCTTAATTGGTAGACCAAGAAGTATATCTAGTGTACTTCTAATAAATACTAATTTAAACAGAACAGGAATGTTGTCAACCCACAGATAAGCATTCACACAGAAACCCTAGGGTTAGCATGTTTCTTGCATTTTCCATGTCTTATTTTGATAAAAAACTTTTTCTTGTTTACATCTATAGAAATCTTATTAGTAGTAGTTTAATTAAAAATCATTTAAAAAATGAAGATTTGTTTGGATATGAGTCATTGGAAGACTAATAGAAGAATTTGATAAGATCATGAGTAGGAGTGGAGGAAGCCAAACTTGGTTTTCTCACTCTGCAATGAAACTTGGCAGCCTGAGGATTATAGACTTTTTGTTTCTTTATTAATACATTTCTCACGATGGATGACATGCAGTATGTTTTTCTAGGATAAGAGAATTATTGACTGCCAGAACAGCTATTTCATTTTTTTGTTCTCTCCCTTGTAACTTCTTCCTATCAAAAGCATATGTTTTCGTACACTTTGCTAGTTGTGCAACAAAAAAGCTGTTCATCTAACATTTTTTTTTGTTGCCCATGGACTTTTTATGCATCTGCTGTGGTGTTTGGCTTTATCAAAGTACCATGGGGGACCAATGGGAAAGGAGATGTATCTTTTTTTGTCATATTTGTTGGGGATCCAGGCGAGGACAGGTGATGTAACACCAATCTGGCAGCAAGCCCCTGGTATTGTAGGCCTAACAGTCTTCAACGTCCACTACAGAGCACATACTGCTCTCTCCTCCAGTGCTCAGGCACTGAGGCCTTGTAGTCCCCCCAGCCCTGCCTTTTAAAGTCCTTAGCCTTGTTAAGTAATCAACCTTATTAGTACAAAACAATTATCACCTGGGAGTGCAATGATCAGTGGGGCTGCCCTATCAACCAACAATCAGTTAGCACTCTGTTCAACCTCTACATGTATTAGTCAATGTTGCTGTTAAAGGTGCTGTAGAACAATTAAGAATAATTTCTTATAGCCTGAGTTAATTTTTGGAAAGATAGGCTTCTGAGATGGAACCTGTTTTTACTTTCAAGCAGAAATCTTACAGTGGAAATCTAGCTCGTTTCCAACAGGTTTTTGTTACAAGTTTGTACTTGATGCTCTTATGAGGAAGACCTGTTTGAAACTTTACCTGTAAGTAGTAGACAACTGGAAAGTGAATAGGATAAATGACGTACTTCAAAGTTTTGTAGCTTTTCCAAGTATTAAATACATACTCTGGTTTGGTTTTGCCTGTCCCTTCAGTTTCCATTTTTCCTGTGTGCATGAATGTTAGGTTGTTTGTTTGTTTTAAATTCAGGGCAATTTTTGTGTAGAGGATAACATTCTGTTGAGAAGATACATCCCTTCTTTGGATTCAGTAGGGATCACTAAAATGCGAGTGAATGAACTACCAGAAAATTGAATTTACTTATGTACATTTTAAAATGTCTTGCACATCCATCTTCTGCATCAGCCTAATAGATGAGATTTAGTAGTTCTTCCAATGGCCGGAGAGAAAGAGAGCAGAACTTCACAGGGCACAAACCTCCTTTACTTTTAATCTCTGAGCAGTCAAGAGGCCTGTCTTCACAACAAGATTCTTATTTTGATGATTCAAGCCTGCTGCCTTGGCCTAGATCATGTGCTCCCAATACATTATCCATATATATGCCATAACATTTTTGCTGCAGTGTGCACTGGAGTGTGCTAGCTCTGCCATGTGAGGAGGACTGATATAATTGGTCTAGCAGAACAGACTTTTGGTAAGTATCTGAGTTCATGTGTTAGTACTTGCACTCTTGAGCTTCACAACTTCTCCCTGGGTCATAGCTAGCATAGCTGCACAGCTTCGACTCCAAAGTGTAACGTAATGGTCTCTTGAAGATGCCTGAGTCTGCCTTTAGTGGAAAATTAAATGGAAAGCTGAAAAGCGGTGCTCTGTTGGCACTCAGTGAGAGATTAATAGATGGAAGGCATGAGAAACTCTGCTTGAAAATATAATAGTTATGAGTCACTACTAGAAGACCTCTATCTATCAAAGCAGAGCTGTCCATCGTTTTCCATTCTGCAGAGTCCTGATGAAGAGCTCCTGGCCAGACACAGTCTTCTGTGTCTGCCCGCTCTGCTCCTTTGCCTTTATCTCATGTGTGTCCTTACTTCTTGCTAGTTGAGTTGATCACTATTTGAATGGGCTAATCTTTTGGTGGCATCGTATATATGACAAAACTATGTGTTCAAAAGTAGATATCCGAAGCTTATTCTAATAAGCTTTAAGGACTTTTTTGAACGGGTTTTCAGCTGTAGCCAAACATATTGCCAACGTGCATGTGTAACACATCCTTCTGTGTGCTGAAACAACATAGAAAGCAGATTAAGAGTACAAACTGCAAAAAGTTGGATGCAAGAGCAGGGAAAACCAATTTTTATCTGATCCTTCATTGAAAGCCAGACACCTCCAGTTTATCAATAATGTGGAGGAGTAAGGTGGTATTGTTCTTACAGTAGCTCTCATTTGGGTTTCTTGGTGTTTGGTGTATTTCTTGCTTCCTATACTATTTCTTTTACCATAGCTACAGAAATTCATGCTTTCAGTGCTCGACTTTGTGATAAAGATGTTATTTTCTTCAGAAGGTTACAAGATTTGACTGTAGTTTCTAGAAAGTTCAGAACCCTGCAGCTCATACTGATCTTCTCAAAGAAAATCTGTCATCATCAGGCATGCAGTTCTCCTTTTAAGAGGATGAAAGTGTAAGAACTCAAAGTTAAGTAAAAATAACCAGTATTTTATTTCATCTCCAAAGGAATGACTTCATTAAGAGAACAAATATTTACTTTCTCTCATCTGGAGCATGTATTATTCATACCATCGTATAGTTCGTAGATATTCATGATTAAGATTAATTTTGAACTTCAGAGCAGGTTTGTTTTTTCTTGATCCTGCTGGTGCAGAGCTCTGTTTCTTTTCATTTTGGAGAACTATTCCTTATGATCTCTGCTGCCTTCCAAGAATTTATGGTAGAAATAATCTCAAGATGTTTTTCTTTTCTATAATTAAACCTGAGTATGCAGCAGCTTTTTTTTGTCCTTAGATGTGTATGTTTGGGTTTTGTGAGTAAGCAGTATATTATATTCCCATTTTTCTCTTTTCGCCCCCCTCTAGAGCATTCCAGGTGAGTCCCTTTCTTCTGAAAAATCTCTTGACTCTGCTTCTGTCAATTCTGCAGGTTCTGCATTTTTCCTCAAATTCCTTTATCTCTGCTCTCACTACAGAGTTTTCTAGAATTTAACCTGGACAAATCCAGTTAGATACAAAGGACTAACATGGTTAAAAAGTGAGGATCATTATCTTTAGTTCACAAGAGAACCCTCTTGATATCACATCTGAGGGCTGGTAGGTTATATTCTCCAGATCACCTTTTGTATTGATTCCCCTGCCCCATATGCTCACCCTCCTTGATATGGTCAAGATCTTCCAATATAAGATGGTTGTTTTCAGTGGTGGTAGATGTTCCTGAAAATTATCCCTGATAATTGCCATCAGATATGTAAACTGTTGGAGAGGTACTGTGTATTTTTCTTTGGGGGAGAGAGCAAGGAAAAATAAGCATACAAAAATAAAAAGTATTATGGGGACAGTCTCTCTCTTTAATTTTAAATCGCTCTATATAGAAAAGTGGATTAAAAAAAAAATCAAACCTTTTTAATCCAGAAACCTAGCAGAGTGCAGGATTGTAGTAAAAATCCGCTAACATGTAGGAAAACTGGGCTAAAAAATCTAAATTAAATGGGAGTGGAAAAATGTAGTACTTCAACTTGAAAATGTTTAATGTGAGAAGATACAGGCAGAGATTCATCCCTGAGTGAAGGGACACCAAGAAATCCAAGGTGCTGCTTTCTATTCACAAGGCTTAAAGCGTGGGTGCGACCGTACTATTTCTGAATACTAAGTTCACTAGACAGGTCTTGAATAGTTGTCATAGGACTTTGTATCCAAGGCTTAACAAAAATAAATCTACTCTGCTTTTTACTTGCAGCGATGTCAAGGGTATCTCATTATTCTATAAATACAATCTTACCATTAATTAAAACACTTCAGAAAAAACACATAAAAGCATATTTGAAAATTTAAAAATTGAATTGCCCTGTTTCTCTTCAGTGATGCTGGCAGCAGTGGTTTGTAGTCAGTGGAATAAAATGATGCTTAAAACAGAATCAATACGTTCTATTAAAAAGAAGCATAAACTTACACCAAAACTCATACACTGCAGTTTATCTTTGCCTCAAGTAGGTTGATTTCATAAATACAAGATCTTTCTGTGTCCAAAACTAATCAATAAACCTGTCTCTGTGCACTGTTTCAGGCTTACTGTAACCAAGCAATGACCAAAATTATTCTCAAAGTTGTTTGCAGTCATGCATTTAACAAGACATTCTTATTACTGTACCTGAAAAGCATTTAAATGAATAGCCTGATTAAAAAACAATTTATTTATAAGGGTGTTCCTTAACAGAAAGCCTATTGCTCTCATTGTAGGTCATTAATTTTAATGAATATTCAATATTCTATTGTTTTTCACCTACTTAAATATGATTTCAAAATTTTAAGTTCAGGCTTATGTCTGACAATTCACTTATCTCATCTTTAGCAAGGGGCCAATTGTTGTTTTCATAACTCCGGTCAAAAAAGAGAATTCCTTTGATAGTAATGAAAGCAGCTGGTAGAGGAGTAAACCAAATAATACTTTTGCACAAGTATTCTAAACCAACTTACTACGTCATTGTGCTTACGAAAGGAAACTCTTGTCTGGTTGCATTTCTCCATGTATAAGCTTAGAGATTACCTTTATAAAATCTCAGCATTATTTCTAAACATGTACCATTGCAACCAACGGTTAGCATTGGGTATGGGGTTTTTGAGCATTTTGCCTTAGGTGCTGATGGTAAAGGAGTCACAAGCACAAGAAACACTAAAAATGATGGTTGCTGGGTGCATGGCTTTGAAGCAGTAGCAGAACATATGTAAACAGTGTTTAGCACTGTTTATCACAAAGTATGGCCATCTCAAATTATAATACACAGGTTTTTCAGGTGTGGTTCATGCTGGCAGTAAGCAACTCCTTTTTATAATGCCAGCAGTCAAAGACATTTGGAGACAGGGAAAGGGACAGCCTTGTGAAATAGGGTTTTTGATGTGAAGCTGAGGAGGTAGAGCTGGTGCCTTTCAAAAGCGATATGAGAAACCACTGCTGTAACCTGTTTATGTGTAGCTTGATTCAGTGACACCTGATCAGTTTGAGCGTCGAAAAATTCAACTCTGGTTTTAAGGACTGATTCATCCTCTTAGAGGAAAGAAGTGTGAGTGCATGAGCAAGAAGGAAAAAAGTGGAAAAGGTTGGAGTCGCCAAGCAATATTGCTTGGGGCTGGCAAAAAGTAGCAGATACTTGGCTTCTGGAAAGTAGTGTTCAATAGCTGGAGAATTGAACATGTGTTGTCTCCTCCTTTCCCCTTTTAAATTATTTGTGAATGTTGCTTTTAGTGCTTGTGTAAATTTAGGGGGTTTTATCTTTCATAATTTTCTTTAGCACTTAATTTTTTCAACTTTATTCTCAACATGTGAATAATATCCATCAACAGAACAGCACTCACTTTAGGAGAAGGTGACCTAATCTATGTGCCTCTCTTTATCTGTGTTTTCCTGCAAGTGCAAAATGAGTTTTTGAGGGGTCTATGTTTTTAATAATAAACCTTTCAAAGTTGCTGTTATCTGAAACATATGTATCCAGTAGCAAGAATTAAATGCCAGAGAAGTACTTGCTTTGAATTGTTGCTTTGTGATTCTGAAGTTTTACTTAATTTGCTCTAGGAATTTTTGCATCTGTGTGTGTCAGTATTCTTTTAGCTTTCCTCCTGCCCCAGAAAACTCTTTTGATGGGCTGTCCTGTTTCTTTCCTTCCTTATTCTTCCTCCTCCAGCTGTTGAATCTGTTGTTCAATTCAAAATAAACTTCCATATTTCACCTTTGTCAGGTTCTTTGAAACTAGACAATGGAGTAGATAAGGACAGATCAGATTATGATGTCCCTGAAGGAACAGCTCTATTGTGAATTGAAATGTTTGTAACTCCTTGTGGGTTAAGACTGCAAAACCTAATTTTTCATGGTCTTATTTGTAAATGCTGCTGCTTGCATAGTTCTCTTAGCTATTTTAGACCTACCGAAGTCTGAAAAATGATGGTAAAGCTGTATTTAGGCTGCATCTCAACTATTAATCTGGCTACTTGAGTCGGAATTTGAGGAATTTGACAGATCATATTTACTCATTAGTCTAGAAATAGCTTTTGAATTATTAGTCTTTGTAAGTGAGAAATATGGCTGTGCTAAGTACTGCCTTTCTGAAGCTCAATTTCACTTGTATGCTGTGACACATTTTTTTGGTGCTTTTTTCCAAAATACAAACAAAATGGCCTAAGAAATAAAAGCAATGTGTGGATTTTTAAAAATCTGGTGGCTCTGACTTTTGGATAGCACGGCTGGTCTAAAAATCAAAGCCAGTGGACTATACCTGGTTTATTTATCCACGCTGTTCAAAACAGGTCATTAGGAAGGTAAGACAGTGTCTGTGAACTTGTGTAGTTTGAATCCCTCCATGTTTGATAAACAGCTTGTTTCTTATTCTCTCCTCTAAATCTTTTAGGTGAAACAAACTGTTCTAGGACTTAAGAAATACCCAGGAAAATTGTTTTGATTTGGGTGTAGGATTTTTTGTTTTGCCGTGGAGGATCTAGCTTTCAGGCTGGAGATACTGGATGTCTGCAGCTATAACCTTATCATTCAACCTTGAAGTGAAAGGACTGGCTGGTGAAGCTTAACACTTCTAAGTCGTCATTGTGATGAGGAATTACAGATGATTGGAAAGAACAATAATGAAGGAAGTAATTTAAAAAACTAATGATGTAGCTGTCTTTATCTACATGTATCTCACATCACTGCTTATTCCCATCATACCCCAGTTGTGTGAACTGTTGGGGCTGGACAGCTGTTTTATGTGTTTGTAAAGGATGAGCCTGCTTAAGATCCTACATAAAGTGAGATTCTGTGTCTCTACAATCAGTAAAAGTGGAAAATACAGCTGTAGCAACCTGATTGCACAGTCCAGTGTTGAAAATAATTTTTTGTGTGCTGGGATGGCTCTGATAAATTTAGTCAACACAGTGGCACTTCATAATGGAGTGTGAGACTGATTTAAAGGCAGCCATCACCTTTTTTAGCCAGAAAGAAGGTTACTATCCCGTAGAGATGATGCTCTAGTTGGATAATGATTGAAAAAGAGTACACGAGTCAGATTTCTGGTGTGAAGTGGTGTTATTGCTGTGCAAAACTGAGGACCACGTCTGCAGTGTATTTGAGGGCATAAATAAACCCCAGGTTTTCAGACTGATGCAAGGAAAGAAAATGTCAGTCTTAAATCATGTACTTTTTCATGAGTGGAATATTTTGTGGAATAGTCAATACTAAAATAATCCTCGCTCCTTTCCCACTGCATTAGCTATTTCATTCTGTCAGTTCTGCTACTGCTTTGACTGTTACAGAAAATTAAATGAAAAATTATGAGAAACAAGAAGTAATACCCTATTAATGGAAGATAAACTCGTTGTGGTCATGAGAGTTGTACTATTTTTTCAAATTATTTGTAGTGTTAGATACTTACTGCGTTACCTGACTGTGTCTTGCTTGATTGACCACCAATACATGAATAAGTTACTGTGTTCACATAGAGTAATTAATTAAAATACTTGCAGCAGTGCAGTGTTCTTTCTCAATATGAAGCCTGCTAGTCAGTACAAGCATCAAACTGATAACCAAGTTCTTACTGGAGCTAATTTAGATTTGGAGCTGCCTTCTGTTGTATAGATGTACATTGTCTCTCCCAAGTGTCGTGTAGTCCTTACTCTCATCATTAAGGGCTTTTATAATCCACGTGAAAATGTACTTTTCAGGAAGTTGAACACCCCCTTTTATTCTACCAGCTAAATTTAAGAATGCTGCTGTGGCTTGGGTTCAAGACAATTGATATTACTGATTTTTTTTCTTTTTTTTCCGTAGTTTTTGTGAAATCTAGTTGCTTCTCCTCTTAGTTGTTTTTTTTTTTCTTCTTTGGGGTAACATATCTCTTAATTTTGTTATTTGCTCTTGTGCTGTGATCAGGATTTCAACTTTTCTTTCACTTGCCAGAGAGCAATTATTGTTTTTTCTGTCTTCTAGTGGTAGCTCAAATTAGTCATCAGGATTTCTGTTGTGCTTTCAAAAGTGCACTTGGTTTCCCACCCTGTGCCTGCCCCCATTTTTGTACCACAAAGTAGGTCTGTGATTTGAGTTCACTTATGGCCACTAATGTGAAACAGTACTTCTCTCTGTGTGTATATATTTTTGTGTGTGCACATATGTGTATATATGCATCAATGCACATGAATTGAAGGAGTCTTTCTCCTCAAATCCTTTTTTATTTTCTCACTTACTTTGGCATGACTTCTGACTTAAATGTCAGTATATGGGCATATCTAGTGAGAGGAGACAGAGCTCACTGTTGAAACTAGTGGGGTAGTACATATTGTGGAAACAGTAGATGAAGGGAGTGATGATTTGCCTTTATCTTTTGTATACCATTCATGGCTTCCCAAACAGATGATGGCTTTTACCTCATCTTTTGGCGTTTTCCAATGTTAAAGCTAATAATTCCGTTTCCAAGTTGGTAGTAAAAAACCTTGTTTGAGCTAATCAATCCTAGAAGATGGTAGCTCATTAAATCCTGTGGAATGGTTTAAATTTCAACTTTGAGAAGTTTCTCATAGTTTGAGTTGGGCAGCCTTAAAGTGGAATCTGAGTTGGAGTCGTCTTTCCTGTCAGTCTTTTGGGTTGTTAAATTCCAAAACTTTTCATTATTGGTAGGTTTTAGAGCAGCACAGAAGCTTTCTGGGCTGTGCTGTTTAGCTGTCATGCTTGGATCAGCCTCTAGTCCTGGCTTTCCCTCTCAAGTCATTTTCTATGATAAGGGCTCTTCATGGAGATTGTACGAGATCTCTGTGAAGGGTGCACAGTTGGTGACCTCTCCTCGGAGGAACTGCAGAGGAATAGGCTGTAGCTTGAACAGACTTTAGTCCCCATCCTCCTCTTGCTGGGCATTAAGATCCAGGAGGAGGCTTCCCATCTCTTTAGAATGAGATTAACTCCAGTGTGCCTGTATAGTGTGAAATTGCCTTCCAGTTTGGTGCTTGCAAGTGTGTAAAATTCCTGGGATGCTTCAGTGTATTGTCCAGTCCTTTCTAATCATCTTCCCCTCAGTCCTGCAAAAGGTATTTTCCATTGAATGGGTTTGTGTCTCGTTAAGTTTGTCTCACAGCTGAGGATAGTGTCATGTTTATATCTGATACGCAGTGGAAATCTGTGCAGAACCTTCAAGGACCTAAATTGTATCTAAAGGGCTCCATTTATACACTTGGTGTAAAATTTAGCTGCATAAAGCTGCTGCCTCCCTTTGCATCTCCTTATCTACCTTTGCTCAGGACTGAACCAATGGGATCCCAACTTGAAGGACTGGACTTGCTCAGAATGCAGAGGCAAACCAATGAAGTGCAGTTCAGAGGTAAAGCAGGGCTGTGTGTTAGGAGCAGAATTCATAGCAGCAAGGTGAAATGTTTGATTTCCTGCCTTGAAACTGTGTGTCTATGTGTGGCTGAAATTTCACTAATAGAGTGCTCAGACATTGGTTTCTTATAATAGCATCAGTTTGGCTGGTAAACTTAGGAGACAAAAAAGCAAGCTTTCCCCCTGCCCCCTTCCTCCCCCCCCCC
>VZRW01001828.1:0-54560 GCA_013398125.1 Aegotheles bennettii | reverse complement strand
CCCCCCATCCAAAATATCTCACTTGGATCATATTTCTGTGTTGTTCTGTAGTAACAGTCAACTTGTTCCCTTTACTAGCAAACTGCAGATATGACTGCAGCTGCAATTTTGCCTTTACGTATACTTGCATTTCTGATAAATGTATACACTTTTTATCTCTGTTACATTTGCAAGTTTAAATATTTATAAAACAATTAAGCTGAAAATGGTTTAGTTCCAACTGCATTCTCTTTCTGCTCTCTGTGCTTCAATATGTGTGTGAAGGCATGGGAGTTTTTTCTTCCATTCTCTTCTGCCCCAGCTGGTTTGTATATTGCAGCTGAGGAATTGCCTACTGCCTCCTTCAGAAGTATATAGATGGATAATTGGAAATACCCGAGTTATTGGAATACTTCAGTATACTTAAGTTACTGGATACATACATACATTTTAAGTTGTGTTCTGCTAATTTGTCCGATTCTTCACATTTCTTTCAATTATTTAACTCTGGTTTCCTGGACTTCGAGAAAATAAAAGACATTCTCATGTGCATAAATATTAAAACAAGCACCACACCCTTTGCTTTTTGTGCCTTTTTTTTCACTTTACTGTGGAAAAGCTTTTTTTTTTAATCTTTAGAGAGTCAGTCTTAGAGCTAAGAGTGAACAATGATGAGTTGAATTCAAAGAGGATTAGGGACAGGACTTTGAAATGCAGGCTAATTCATCAGACACTTCTGATATTGTAGAATTAACAAGGGATGGCATTAAATCATGCCTGAGCATTTGTTGGAGTAATTGCCTTCTTTCAAGCAGAAAAATATGTAGTGGTTTTGAGTGATGGGTGGTTTAATGTTGTAACTAAACTTGTAATCCTTTGCTTGTAGTGTGAACACCTTTTCCAGCACTTTTTTTCCATGCTACCCTGACTGCTGCTTCCCTTACGTCAAATACCTTGGATAATACAGTGGCTGATCTTGTGGTTTAAAAAAAGTCCAGCCAAGTGGAATAACATATCCATACCCCTCCAACTTGCTGTCAAGTCAGCTGAATGAATCGAATCACCTGATCTGCCACACCAGTGTCTGTAAGGGGAGAAGTGGGGACAGCCCAGCAGCTCAGGATAGAGACATGAAGTGTGAACAGCCCCCTTCAGCAGCAGCTGGCCTTTACAGTAGCTGACTTGTCAGGGTGAGTAGCACCAGCTACACACTCGCTTTGCAAAGCATTGCAGCAGTTTAAGATTATATTTTCCTTCTGCTTTCTTCCCTTTGCTGGACTAGTTGTTCCATGGGGTCTTTCATCTGCTGCAAGTAAAGTTAGCTGGGATAGTTAAATGGGTTTTGTCTAATCTTGTTAATTTTTTGTATGCCTAATGTGTCCACCATATCCCTTGGATCTAAACTGGAGTCTGTATACTCATATTAAGCTACCTGAATGTTCAGATTAAAAAGCAGTCAAGCAAGAAAATTAATATGCACTGTAATTCTTCAACAAGAGGTATGGACTTTGAAAGAAGCACAGTGGGCAGATACTGTTTGTGCATCAAGCCATGTTCTACTTTCCTGGGACCTGTCACCACTTTTTCTACTTTGTCCTACTCCAGAAACCGAACAATTAAAACAATCAAACAAAAAAAATATTCTTTGCAAACGATAAGTATGGGAAAAGCAGTAGGTATGAGATAGGCTTGCTAAAATTAATGCTGCTGCCTGAGTATGTACCTCAAAACACTTTTTAACCCATTTGAAACATGATGGCAAAATGCTCACTGGAGGTGGACATACCAGTAAGATGCTTTTAACCAGTCGCAAATGATGAAGTTTTGTGACGTCTTCCTGACTCTTCTTTTTTGCTGTTGAAATTTTTTTTGTGGCATATGTATAACAGATCAGATCACTCAACTCCTTTTGATTAATGGTGATTTATGATTAATTTATTCTTGGATTTTTTCCCAATCTAGTGCAACTAAAAGAGCAAAGTAAACAGCATTGCTGCTGAGTGTGCACTTACCGTGTAGATCATGGAACTGTGTCTGCACTGACAATTTTGGAGTAGAAAGCTGTTTTAAACATTATTTTAAAAACCCCATGAATTAACCGTTGAAAGAAGTGTCTTATTTTGTCTCCATCAATCTTTCCTTTTGGGAATTAAAGTTGAGTGATAATAGACTTAGATGTTATCTTGAATTTAAATAATCATTGCAAATGCTTTGTGATGTTTTATTTCCAGTCTGTGGCAGGTACTGCAGACAAGTGAGATTTCTTTAAAGACATGATAAATTTAACAGGAAACAGTGGATACTGTTTGACACCCTGCTGCCATCCTTAGAGATGGTTATTCCTTGCTCTCAAAGTTACTGGTGCACTTCAGAGTTTACCCTTCTGTCAGACCCAGTATCCTTAAATATTTCTTCTCCTCTTTTTTTTCCTCCTTCCTGCCATCCACCCTTACACATTCGCGCAGCTTCATGAATCATAAAAGCCTTTTAATGGCTCCTCTGCAGTGTTTCTGTTGCATTTGTGTTCTCTGGTGTATGAGACTTTCCCCTTGCTTCTGCCGTTTCTGGGGAGGAGTGACAGTCTCCTCCATGAGTCAGAGCGAAATTCTGTCTTGCTTTCTGGTCCTTGGGCACTTCAGAGGCTGCCAGTCCTGCTCCTGTCTGTGGTAGCCTCTGCAAAGATTTTTGCTTGGTTGGTAGGGCTTCTTTAGGCATGGTAGAGTTGGGCTAGCTGATGTTGTTAGAAGTAGCCTCTGGCAAGAAGAAGGATTCTTATCCACCCATGCTGTATCTGACCAGGGGTGTGTGTTATTGCACCGTCTTGACTGTCCTCAGTTTGATGACCACTTTAGCTCCAACAGCTTTTTTTCCACTGTACAGCTGAAAAAAACAAAGGATGTGTTGACATTTTCTGCTTTCTTGATAGGTGATAAGGTTGACCACTTAGTTTAGACATTTATTACTAGAGTGGATGAAATCTCTAGGCAAAAGGTGTATTAGAGGTCACCTGGAGCTGGATACCTGAATTCTCACAGAGCTGTAAGATTGTTGTGGTTTTTTAATACCTTTAGGGTTATGTTATATGATGTCAGATGCTTACAGAAGAATTTAACATTTTTTGTAAAATACTGAAATGCAGTCTAAAGCTGCATAGCATTTGTGGGCTATATTAAACCAATGTGGGCATTTAGGTGGTAAGTCATGCTGTTACTGTCAGGTTATCTTCCAATTTTAATTAGTTCCCTAAAATCTACTGAAATGCAAATCTTCGTGTCTAACAGCTTAACTATACTTAAAACTTACCTATACCTACTGCCTGAATTAGCACTACCTGCCCTACATAGGGGCTTCTGTTGCTCATTGGCTCTTGTCAGTCAAATAAGTTTATTGTGCCCAGAAAAACTAGATTACGTTGAACCAGAACTTCCAGTTGCTCCCATATGCTGTGCAAATAAGTCTTCTGCAAAGTTGTATCAGAGAATATGTATATATGTATACCAGAAACTTCAGATAAAGCATTATTTTTGTCTAATCCACTCTGGGTTTATAAAATGTCAGCTTTTATAGTTGTTTTGGTACTTCAGATAGTCCCTGTAAGCTCTAAAATATCCACTTTGCTCTAAGTGAGGGTAAAATTTACTGAGAAGGTAGGGTGCCGAGGCATTTAATTTTGTCTGAGGACTACAGCTTATAGTAATTGACACTTTCAAAATGTTTTATGTATTCATTGAGAGTATATCTAAACCTATTTCCCATATATGGAACGATCAAAGTATAATCTTGATTACCTTTACCCCTTTTTTTTGAGAATTTAAAATTGCCTTTTTGTATGCATGAGGGAAATGTGAGTATGTTTGTTACCCCCTGCTGGAAGCTTCTGGTTTTGTTTTGAATATTCAGACATGTGAAAGGAAAGTACCTTTGACAGCAGTTTAAGTAAACCGAGTAAAGGAATAAGAATGAAAATTAAATCATCTTTTCTGCAATAATTTCAGACATTACCTCTAACAGTGGTAGTATCACAAAATATATATCTTCAGTGTTTTTTCTGTTTATCTATGCTTTGCTTCTTGGTGTACTTGGAAGTATCTGTTTTACTAGTGCTAAGCAAGTTAGCAACCAAAGGAAGTCGACATTTGTTCATGGAATATTTCTTGCTCATCTTGTCTTTAAGAAGCAGTGATACAGGCATTTTCAGAATATGCTTTATCTCAGTTTTGTACAAAACGCTTTTGCTGACAAGGGAAGACATGGGTGCCCTGTAATGTAATTACATTAAATTGCTAGAGTGCTTGCCTGGCACGTAGGAAAGCTGGATTGATTTACTACAGCAAGAAAAACTTGGAGTTGTGTTTCTGAAGACTTCTTGGAAGGCAGTGAGCAAGTGTTGGGTCTGAAAGCAAGCCAACACGTTGGACTCTGTCCTCTGCTGAAAGTTCTGCTGGGGGAACTGGTGCTCCCGAGCCTGCTTAGCTATTCTATAAGCATCTAATGTGATGTCTAATTAAAAGATTGTAAACTGAATTGGGGGGAGAAAATGAGGCATATATTAAGTGCCAGCAGCAGCAAAGAAGATCGGGTTTTGACTGCATCTGTGGCTTATGCAGCTGTTTGATTCTGCTTGGCTTTGAATTCTTTTCTTGGGTAACTAAGCTCTGTAAGGAGCCTTCATGCTTGGTTTAGGGATCTGAATTGTAGCAGGCATTGAACTGTTGCAATACCAAGTGCTGCTCTACATAACATCAAAGTGCTCCTGTGTATGTGGCCCCAAGTACATGATCAGAACAGAAGTATGTGAAGTGCTGAGAGGACTGTCATCTGCAGTGAGAGCACCTCTTCCAAAATCATCAACTGATTTGACTGATTTGTACTGCATGATGCAGCGAAGCCTTCTATTAGTCCAGCTGGATCAAATGATGCTCTTTGAAAATGCTGCCAATATTCATTTCCTTTTAGAAAATCGACAACAGAAGAAAATCTGTCTGCAGTTGGCCCTTGGCTAACATCTTAAGAGCAAGCACCAAAACAGCTATTAAGCCTTAGCATGTGTTTTGTACCGTGAAGCCATATTTCTCAATTATTCTGAGTATGTGCTACCAAGGCTAGTAGAACTTTGTTTTATTCTGTGTAATTCCCTCCTTCGTATTCTACATGAACTTCTCTGAAAAGTTGTGCTGGTAGATGGTGATGAGCAAAGCAGTTGGTTTGGCATGTGTCAGGGATAGCTGGATGGCTTCAGCCCTTGGGTAGCGCTGTATTTCAGCCTGTGGGATGTTTTCATCTGCCTTGCTGCCACTTCCATGGAAGAGACAGTGAACAGCCAGGTAGTACGTGGTGCAGTCATAGCTCCCAACCATCTCCTGTGCCCAAATGTGTGTTGCTCAGCATCTGGGTTGTCTGTGAGAGGAGTGAGTAGTATTGCAGGCACACTCAGCTCCCACTTCAGATGTTTTCAATCACAAGAGCTTTGCTGAAGTCTGTGTTGGCTTGCCACTTGTAAGGCAGGTGATATCTTAGTATGTCACGTAATGCTATGTGTCGGTAAGTTGTTGCCTTGTTGATAGGAAGCCCATGTAGGGTAGAAATCTCTGCTATAATGAGTTCTAATACATAGCAGTTCAATGTCAAATCTGTGATACTTGAAACTTCAATTAACAGGAAAAAAATACTGTAAGTCAGAAATTGGATTAACAACAGTGATTTAAGTGTTTGGTTTTTTTTTTAATTTAGGAGCAATACCTAGGGACTTGAATCAGTTTAATATCTTTCTCTTTTTTGTGCCAAGTGTAATAACAATTGATAAAATGCTAAGTGCTCTACAACACTTGTAAGGAACACTGTATTCAATGCATACAAATATACCAAAGCCAGAAGGGTGAGTGGTCTGGAAGATCTAAGTAATGATAATGAAATTATCCACTAATGTACGTCTGTGTATAACTACAGCTTTCCTAACTAAAATGACACTAGTCTTAAATTTCTTGTTGAATATGGTTGTCTTGTTGATGTGTAGTAATGCTGCAAAAATGTGTTTGAATCTTGCCTTGCATTTGTACTACCTCATCCTCCTTCCCCCCACCCCGCCATCAGTCAGAGCAACTGCAAATGTGTAACTAAGCATTTCATGAAACAATTTGTTTGAGTCTGATTCTCAAAACTGGAGTTTCATACTGTGTTTTTATCATATCTCAAATTCCATGTACAAGGTAGCCTTAATGGAGTGCGTGAGTTGAGCAGGAAAAAAGTGGTAATAACAAGATTTGTCAACTGATGTAATCTTTCTGAGGCATAGAGTATCCTGAAATAAAAAGTTGCTGTACTTCAGTAATTAATCAGCCTAAAAAACCCTCTAAAAACCACCAAAATTTATTCAATTTAACCATAATTAGTTGTGGTTATGGTTTGCAAGGAACCTTGTAACAAATTGGTAAGTAAATGTATATCACCTTAACTTCTGAACTTCTGGAGTAGCAGAGGTGTTTAGACAATTGAACTTAAACCTAAATTAAATGTGATTTTTGTTACATCTAAAATATTACTACAATACTGTTATAAGATTTCCCACTGAATGGAGCAGAAAGGTTGCAATTTTGTTTCTTCACGTATCATCTGGTACTGAATCATGAACTCATGGGAAACAGTGATGTGATGTGTGCCAAATCCCTGCAAACATGCGCATTATAGCTGCCATGTACTTATTTTGATGTTGCTTTGTGTCCTGGCCTGAGAAAAAAACTGCATGAATAACAACCACAAATGTATTACTGTAGTGGCGTTCTGCTTGCATCTGATGTTCATTAGTGTCTATGCTAGTTGGCCAGCAATCTTTGTATTTTTTAATGAGCTCAAAATATTTGTCCAGGTGTATTTACAGGAGTTACATATTTAGGTTGTAGCCTGATATTGTCAGTGTTTTTAGTATGTTAGGAGAATAGTATCTTAAAATATTAAGCACTAATAATATTTCAGTATAGGAAAGGCACTAGACTTTTCTTAGTTTTTACTCATTAAATCTCTTATGCTCTTATGATTAAAGGGCTGTACATCCTTTTAAATGGTTTCAGTTTTTTCAGCTTTCAATCCTGCCTTAAGCTTAGCTCTTTGTATGAATGACTTTTGTCTGTGCAAGTGTTATCTTCTACCAACAAGATTATTCATCAAAAGCAAGTGGCTTTTTAAGATCACACTAGAAGCTGGGGTTTTGTTTCACTCCGAGCAAGTTGAAAAATCAGCTCTGTCCTGTGATGATGACAACATAAGAATGCCATTTGACAATATGGTTCATTCATACATTGTGCCAAATTAGCATGCTGAAGCAATTTACAGTCAGAGTTGTAAAGGAACTGGTTTTATTTATGTCTGTGGTTTTAACATCTACTTTCTTCTCCTTTTGTGCACTCAAGTTCTCTCTAGAGGATGTAACATATTGTTTGCCCCTAAAAGGCATGGGTTGCCCACATGTACTTTCCAAATGCTTTATTGAGTGAAAGTTAGTGCTTACAACAGAACATCAGTTTTAGCTGAATAGTTTATTTTAGTTATTTTTAAATATTCTTTCTTTTGGAGAAGAAAAATACCACAAAGCCCTAAGCTAGGGCACAAAGGTTTGAGGTTAATATCCCATACTGTCCTATCACTACAATGTTTTATAGGGAGTCCTAGGAGGCAAACTGAACATCCAGCAATCTGCAGTGGGAACTTTTATCCTGGCAGCTTGGCTCCCCTCAGAATGTCTGAAGGTTGTGGCCCAGTGGTTTCCTAGAAGCCTCAAATGTATAAGAATTTAAAATGGTGTTTAGCTATTAGATCTGTAAATATAACCTTTGCCTTTGGTAGTTTGTGTTAATTAACAAACAAACAAAAACCAAACCAAAGCAAACCACCCAAAGTGGAAGAACTTGAAAAATAATCATGTTTAATGTCACATACTTCTCAGCTAGAACGATTAATGGGAAAGAGTTTTCCCCTAAAGACTTAAAGGGGAGGGGAGGGAAAGAGAATGAGGAAGCACTCAGTAGTTTTTGTTTAACTACAAGAGAAATCCCTGTGATTTTTTTTTTTCTTTGGTTGCTTACTGAATGTTTTGCATTTATTTTTCAATTTACATGGGTATTTTTTTAGACTTGTTGCAGTCATTTGGGACAATGAGGAGCTTGGTGGAATCTTGAAAAACTTGACATTCTTACTGGGAAGACTTTTCTTCCAGCTACAGTTGATACTTGCACTTATTAAGTGTTTCCATAGCATTGCTGTCATTAACGTGGTGCACAAAGCCAAATACCCAGTGAAGTACAAATTTCTAGAACCATAAAGTTTGTTTCAGTGGGCTGGTGGGACTCAGTGTACAGTGAAAAATACTTCCCCTCATCAGCATAAGCCTTGATAATTTTTGTGATATATTTGTGGGATTTTTTTATTGGTGTTGGTTTTTTACTTATTTTTATTGCTTTAATCTTTATTTAAGCAAAGTTATTGAGCCCCACAAGGCCTAGGAACCCAAAGCATAGACCATATGGTGAATGTGGTATAAGAATCTAAAAAAATTGTTTCTCTGGTATCCTCAATGCACAATTCTGAGAAATACGTGTTTGTAGCATTTCATTCTTAACTGATCTAGTGCTTATATGTCTGTTCTTCTCTGAAAATGATTAACAGTTACAAAAAAGCTTCAGTATTCCATTTTACATTTCAGTATTTTAGCTGGAAATATGTTGAAAAGAAGGCTAGTGCCTACCTAATGTAGACACTTAGGCTGAATTTACGTTGGAGAATTCAGACATGCCTGGGGACGTACTGAAATGATATTATTTGTGGTTGAAATGTTCCCCAACACAAATTTGACCCGTTCCAACTACTTGCTATTCTACCAGCCATGGCTTAGGAGCTGACACGGCGGGGACAGTTTACAGTATGCACTTGGTACATGATCACCCTGTTGTGGAAGCTCAGGCTGATTCCTGGGAGAGCTGTGAACCATTCTGCACTGATTGGCTTCAGTGCCTGGTAATGTTTCTAGGCACATTTGATTTAGTAGTATAGGCACTGTATTGCATCTTCCTACATGGTGTAGTAAAGATATTGCCTTTCGGGGGCTTGTGCAAATAAAAGCAATGTTACAATTGGGACTTCTTCAGTGCAGACTGGAAAAGTCAACAAAATTTCTTTTGGCAAGTGTAAGTGGGTAACAGAAACTGGTGGCACTTGACTTGGTTGGCTAAATGTAGTGTGCAAATCCGCACACAATTGATAATTATTTATTTTTAAAGTTACCATCTTCAATTCTTTGAAATGCACAATGTTATAAGGACCTAATACAAGCTTGATATCTTGTATGTTTTTTGACAGTGAGCATTCAAGAGTGTTTTTCTCTGTTGAAAGGAAAGGTAAAATTTACAGATTTAGAATCAGTGTTGGAGGTTGGGAGGGAGTTGGGGGTATGGAACTTATCAATACTTCCTCCCCTCCTTCCCCTCTCTAAAGTGGGTATTATCAGTACTACTGGAATCACAAATCCAACAGAGTTGTCTGTGAAACCCATGATAAGCTCCACTAAAATCAACACATGAAAATAGGACCTTGCAGATATTTTGGAAGGCTTTTTCCAATTGGAAAGTAGCCACTGTGGTTATAACTGCTAGATAACCTGACTTCAAACAACTTTTCTATTTGGCCTACTCCTTGCTAGAGCAGGACTTTCTTCAGGTTTTGTTTAATCTTTTTGCCTGCCTTGCTCATTTGATTGATTACTACTGATTTTTTTTAATTAGTAATTTATGACCTATTTTTTCATAATACAATTCCTTTTTGAAAAATTCTTTTTTCCCAAGTCAGAATTGCTGTATAAATTAAATGTGAAAGACTGTCTTGAATTTTTGTCCTGTTTATTATGGTTTCCAAGTAAGGAAGGAAATAATCATCCTTTCTCTTAAAATCCAACTTAGCTCTCTTGGACCGCTTCATGAGTTTAAAATACACAAAGTTTAGTTGTTAGTGTTTGCTTTGAAAACACAATTTAAAGCAACTAAGGAGATTATTTTAAAGATTATGTACTTTTTTCAGGAGGACCCAAATGATATCAACCCCAAAAGGAAAGACGTGCGTGGCAGTGATGGGGAGGACAAAGCACAAAGTGTGGAGACGCTACCTCCAGGTATTGCAGTAACATTTGTTATGAAAGATCCATAGCCATAAAACAATTATCCTTGAAAGCCATAAAACATAGCAGTTGTTCTGATTCATTCTTTGTAGTTTGGAAGTGCTGGGACTATTTTAGCAGTATGTACTTTCTTTATCCTTAAGGCTTCAGCTTCCTTAAATCATAACTTCTCCACTGCTCCTTTGGGTTTAAAACCATGGAGAATGTGACTCTTTGCTAGTACGTTTGTACGGTCCTGCAATAGGTTTGGGCTGCCATAAAAGCCTCTGGTACAAAAGTAATCCATTTCACTGCATGGATAGTGCTGGCAGGCAGCAGACAAGTTGTCTTGGGACTGTGCAATCGACTGAAGAGTCAGCTGAGGTTCATACTTTTTTACTTTGGTCTAGCTTTTGATGTGGCAGTTTTTCCTAAGTGCACTGATGGTGTACCTTATCTTTCACATACTTGCTTAGGATTTGTCTCATGCTGGCAAAAGAGAACGTGAATTTTGTTGCATTCAATGAAATGGTCTCATGCCTTGAGGATGAGCTAGGAAAATTACATTTTAAGGAACGTTCATTTCATATGACTGCTTCCATAAAGCTTATTTTGCTGCTTAACTGTTTCACATCAATGAGATTTAATACATAGCTAGAATTGATGTACCAAGGAATACAGAAATAGTAGCACAGATTTGAATATTTTGCACTGTAATCATAAGGCTTGCTCTCCTTGTGTGGTAACTTCTGATCAGATAGCTTCACAACATGTTTTACTCTTCCTTGAATAATCCTAATGTTTGGCTTACACATTTGTCTTCACCAAACATTTGAAATACTATGAGGTCTTGAAGAAAGAATGAACCAGGGTAAACTTTCCCTTAAACAGCTGGAAAATTCCATCCCCAATGATGTGTGAGGTATGACTTTTGTTTTACATTCTTACACCACTGGTACAGTATAAGCTGCTTGACATTCATGGTTCTTTTCTATAGCCTTTGGCCTACCTTAGCTGCTCTCTGCAGAGGAGAAACAAGACTCTGGTTACACATGTATGCATTTTTGGCAAAACCTTTACTTTGTATGAAGTGGGAAATAAATAGTAAAAAGTTGAAGAGCCTGGCTTATTTAACTCGTATTCTGGCAGATCTTTCAAAGTATTTTTTTTTCCCCCTTAACAGAACTCTGCAAATATTGTTAGTGGGATTATAGGTCAGTCAATTTTTGCACCTTCCAGCTACTATTCTTGCTTCCCCTTTTTGAATGCTTGTGTGTTCTAGGCCAAACCATATACATTTCCTCTAAGACCTTACTTTCTCAGAGGCCCTAAGTAGCCATTTGAATATTAAAAGAACTGGGACGTGTCACAGGTTGAAAGGAAGAGATGTCAGAAACTGGAAGGGTTGAAGCTAGAGGTAAAATTAAGTGTAAAGAAGAGCAGGTCAGGCCTTTTTTCATTTCATCTGTTGATTAGTAATCTCTTATGGCTTGACATAACAGGAGAATCGTTACTGCAAAGTAGTAGGAGTCTTGAGACAAACATCAAGGGCTACACAGACTTATGCACTCTTAAATCACTATTTTGATTATTTTCAATTTGTGTAGGCAAACTTTTGAATCCTTATGTCAATGACGCTTGCAATTCATATTTCTGCAGATTCTTTGCACTGTTTTAAAGCAAAGTAATTTAAAAACCAAATTTTAGGAGGGGTTTGGTTCAAAACTTTCTTGCTTTTTCACTGAGGTTGGAAGACCTGTAGTTTACTACACTGCATAATGCTGAAACCTATACTTCAAAACTTCTTGGAATTAAGGAATCGTTTATCTTTAATCTTTATATAAAGCCATTTTAAAGACAAACTGTTGGGGGTTTTTTCCTTCTGTACATCAAAGTATATCTATCCTTTGTCATTTGGTCACTTTTTTTTAGGCGGTGAAAGCATATTTCTTTTTTTGTGAAAACACTTAGTTGATGTTAGCTCTTCTAGTTAAAGACTGACCCTGAACTGTCTGTGTGGATAACTAAAGCAAAACTGTGTTCACTGTAATGGTAGGAATCTCAGCAGTTACTCAAACAGCCATTTTTGTTAGCTAATGAAGAACTGGAATCTCTTAATACATATAAAACAAACTAACCGTATTTATATTGAGTATCCTACTGTTTTTAAGCTGTATTGAATCAGTAAGAGGGAGCGCAAGCTGTTCAGGGGATTTTGTATCCATCTATTCCTACTCTTTGTTGTCTACTGCTTGGTTGTGTGCAGATTTATCTGCTATGCTTTTCTTCTCTTCGATCTTACTTTGAGCTGCTCTTCCTGCTATCTGACTTTTCCCTAATAGATCCGATTCATATTGCACACAGTTGACAGGGCCTTCTGCTGGAGCCAGAGCCAGGCTTTGCCTCCTTCCTGGCTCCCAAAGCCAAATTCACTTGTTTTTATGTTCTGTGAGCTGTCACTGCTTTTCAGTAAATTTAGCCCTATGAAGTGGTCTCATTTTTTTCTTCTCAAATTTACTCAATGTTTTTTGGACTAGTGTTGCATTTGCTGGTTTTAAAGTCTTGGAAAATGGTAAATGATGCATTTTAAATTATTTATATGAAGCTCTACTTGGATGGAAACTGGAATGGAATAAAATGTACCAAACTAGTAGTATTTTTTAAATAAGCTACTTATTGCAGAGCAAAAAAGATAAGAATATGCTTCCTATTTAAAATCAACCAGCTTATTATTAAAAATAATAGCAGTAAATTGCACTTTTTTTTGTTGATTGCCTTCTTCAAGACTTCAGAGTTGGGAAATACCTGGGATAAAAAGAGGCAGCTTCACTGGATTTCACCTTTTTCTAGTTTCTATTCAGCTTGTCAGGCTCAGAACAGTCTGTAAAGTAAGCACTTTTTGTCAAAACTAAGTTTAGCACTGCAGCATACCCTGGTTCCAAGTTCTTAGCTGGTTCAGTGATTTTTTTTTTTATTATTTTTTTTGTCTCTATTTGAGTCTAGTAGCAAACTCTGTCATTCATTTACTGTTGAGTGCAAAAGATTAATTTATTGTCATGTTAGGTCTCAGTACAGGTTAACACACATTTGCTTGGATTTGAAGTTACAAAGTTGCTTAATTTAAGCTTGAAATAGTATAATTGCGTTTTCTGATACTCATTCCACCTGGCAAAGCCATTGAAACTCAGGAAGCTACAGAGCCAGCTAACTCCCCAGAAGAAATTAAAACAAACATGCACCTATTTGTGTACCCCAGGGAAGCATACAACAGGAACAGTACCTATTATTGAAAAAGGCTTTGTTAAACCACTTCTGACTTCAAAATTTAGTTGATAAATTGTCAGAAAGGCAAGCGTTTCAGCAAAAGTAAGATTGGACAGTATACTTGGAGTGATACAATCATAGAATTATTGAGGTTGGAAAAGACCTTTTAAGATTCTTTCAGGCACTTGTAGAGAGTGGTAAGATCTCCCCTCAGCCTCCTTTTCTCCAGATTAAGCAACCCCAGTTTCCTCAGCCGTTCCTTGTAAGACTTGTTCTCTAGATCCTTCACCAGCTTTGTTGCCCTTCTTTGGACCTGCTCCAGCACCTCGATGTCTTTCTTGTAGTGAGGGGCCCCAAACTGAGCACAGGTCTCAAAGTGCAGCCTCACCAGTGCCGAGTACAGGGGGACAATCTCTTCCCTAGTCCTGCTGGCCACACTATTCCTGACACAGGCCGGGATGCTGTTGGCCTTCTTGGCCACCCGAGCACACTGCTGGCTCATATTCAGCCGGCTGTCGACCAACACCCTGAGGTCTTTCTCTGCCAGACAGCTTTCCAGCCACTCTTCCCCAAGCCTGTAGCATTGCATGGGGTTGTTGTGACCTGGGTGCAGGACCCTTAGCTTTGGATCAGCTTTTCATTTTCCAGCAGTTAACTTGATCTGTTAGTGCTTGTAACCATATGGGCAGCCACATTGTAGTTCATAAAGAACACAACCTGTTTAAGAAGAATGCTTGTGACAGCATTACCTGTGCCACTGATGTGATGCCCTCTATGACCTTTTGCATTTTAGCTGCTCTTTCCACTGGGTGGAAGGCAACTGGAGGAGTGGATGGGGATGGCAGTCCTGAAGCAAGCATAGCATTAAAATCCATTGGAAGTTGGAGTATTTGAAAGTTGAAAGTCTTACGTAAATGCATTTTAAGTGTAGGTTATATTTTGTAAAATGCACTAAACCAGAAAGGCAGTGGCATGACATGCCCTGTATTTCAGAAAATATTAAACATATGTTCCAGATTGAAGTTATCACCCCTGCTTCTAATTTACATTATAATACATTTTAGTTACCAAGTAGGTTGCTAAAGTATTGGGAAATGCTCAGGGAGAGAGTTGTAGGGGAGATGATCTTGTGATCTCTGCTGTTTCTTCCAGTTTCCTTAATCTAGCCGCTCTTTTTTTTTTAAGTTCATTTAGTAACTGGAATTTGAAAACATGTATCTCTCCCTCCAGTTGTTTTCCTATCCTTTCCCCTCTGGGCTGCCTCACCAAGTGTCTATTAAATGTTCTGCAGTCTGTTTAACTCTCTAGTTCTGGCTTCTCTGTGTGTGTGCATGTTTTAACTTCTTTAGGATGGTAATTCAGATGTAAAAATTGCTTAGTGTTAACTGGCTAGCTCTTAATCCAGTAATCCAAAAGTATGGGCTCTTTTCTCCTACTCAGTGACTTCACTTGGATGTTGCAGGTTTCTTAAAAACAAACCAACAACCCCAAAAACACCTCCCCCCTGAACCTTGACATTTTCGCCTTACAACCTCCACTACCATCTGATAACCAAATCACACGTTAGGTCCAAGTTGCTTTTGTACATAAAATGCTCAGATGATCCTGAGATTGTAGAGCATTTTTAATCAAGTTGGTGGTGTTTGTCTGGTTAAACAACAAAAGTTTTTTTGTTTAAGGGTGGAAAGTGTTTTCAATATTAGAATCGTCTAGCAGGAGTTAATGCACCACAGTTGGAGCATGGCTCATGGATAGAAACCTGTAAATGAGGCTGTGCAGGTTGAGAGATGGAGCAAAGGCAAACCTTGAAACATGTGAGAAACCTCTGACTCTTGTTAACAGCTAGCTGTTAGTTTCCCTCTCTGCATACCAGCTTAGTTTAGGATAAGCCTGAACAATGATTTTTGTATAAAAGCTGAGCTTGAATGGGGTGACATCTCTGCAACCTGCTACTTTGTGAACTTAATTGAAAGTACCTCAAAAACTTTGTATGTTAATTATGAAAACAAGGAATATTAACTCCTCTCGTCTGTAATAAACAGTGACTTTAAAAACAGCTTTTGCTTTGTATCCTTTTTTTAAATGCCAACAGCGTGCTGTGTTCACCACAACATGCTTGCAGGAGATTATCATAAACATCCATGTTAAAACAAGAATGTCTATTGCATTAGAGCTTGAGCTCTGATTTTGAAGTGGTACAAATCTGCTGTAGGTAGCATAAGTTTGGCTGTCAATAAGCAAAGAAGTAAACATTCAAACAGAGGTAATAACTGATAGTTTTAAGACATTTGGTAAATAGCATACTGTTTTACACCTGAATATGGTGAAGGTCCTGAAATTTCCTTCCTGGTGGTTGGATGCTAGCCTGCCTTTCTACGTTAGTGCCACAACCAGTCACATAATAACACAGTCCTTATTAAAGGGATTAATTTGTCAATCAGTTCTGATTGTAAAGGGGACTGCAGTTATGTCATATTGGAGAGTGATCTAGTGCTCTGCCTACATGAAGTGCAGGTTTCTGAGAATAATGTTGTCTTGTCCTACTAAAAGGCCTATTCTTCAAATAGTTTAGTTATAACTGTTTTTACTTATGTAATGGGATGCTAAATTAAATTATGTCTTTGAAGTCTGAACTGGATCTTAAAAGACAAATGCTACTTGGATAACTTTATAGCCAGATCATCTGCCATATTAATGGCTGTTGATAGGTGGAGGAGTCTTTTTTTAAGTGGAAAATGTGGTAGTTGGGGTTAAAACCAAAAGAACAAACAAAGCAGACAAGGTGAAGCATGGTCTGGTGATTACTTGTATAAACTGAGATCTGTAAAATCGTTCAATTTCATATTAATTCACAGGATATTCTAGAGGAATTTAATATGCAGGAGTGACTGTTGATGTTACACCGTTAACAATGCTGTTGAGGTTTAATGACTTTGTTGCAAAATTAAATACCAAGCTATTTTATTACTTATGTTTGAATTGTTGAATCCTGTTCTCTAAATTGCAATGATTAAACAGGATATTTTCCTGTTTTTTCTATTGTAGGAAAAGTTCGGTGGCAAGACTTCGATCAAGATGCTTATGTTGGTGCTACCATGGTGCGATCTGGTCAGGATCCATATGCCCGCAATAAGTTCAACCAGGTAGAAAGTGACAAACTGCGAATGGACCGAAGCATTCCTGACACTAGGCATGATCAGTAAGTGCCAAAGGGAGCCATGTTTATTTGGATTAACCTTTTTGTATTTATGACTTTTGAGGAGCAGGTGTTTTTTCTAAAGCAGGAGCTCTTTAGCTTTTGATATGACAGGAACAGTTAACTGTGGTATGATCCTTAAGCAGTGGGTTAAAGAACAATGAATCTTATTCAAGTTTTTCTGTTTCCATGACTTCCATCAGTGTGTATGCTGAATCCAAACTGATGCTGCATTTCCGTTTCTTTTTGTGTCTGTTTATCTGATGGCTTTTCTTGGTTTCTACATTTGTAAGTCTCTTCCACTGTGAGGAAGATCAAACAGTGGAGCAGGTTGCCAGGAGAGGGTGTAAAGTCCCCAGGCTTAAGGATATTCAGAACCTGATGCACAGCCTGCTATGGCAGGCCCTGCTTTGATCAGGGAGTTTAGACTAAAGGATTTCCAGGGGCCCCTTCCAATCTCAGTCATTTTGTGATTCTGCTCTTCTCAGCATGTGACGATTGTCAACTCCAGACCTAAAGGAATCCCTTCATGCATACCCCAGTGAACACAGGACAGAATTACACTGCAGATACTGAAAAACCTTTGCCATGTCAGGCTGCTTATGCAGGCTGCATTCAGGAAATGGTACATTTAACAGTAAGGAAAAATACTATTTTCTTGTGGGTAGAGAAGGCTTTCATTTAAAAAAGGTTTTGAGTGACTTGCACTAATCTTGTTTAAGCAGAATTGTTTAATATTGAAACAGTTGCTCATTAGGACTTCCATAACTTAAATAACAAAAGCAGATTGAACTTCATTTTAAAAACTGGGCAAGCATAGTCTCAAAGCATAAAATTAGCCAATAATTAATTTGCCTAAATAATTCTGCAGTTAGGATAAATTTTTTGTAGGTAGAAGCTGGAGGAGACACCAGAGGGAGAGAGAAAAGGAAGGTGCCCCTTTTTCTCTGTAAAGCTCTTTAATCAGGAATGGCATAGTGAAGGTGATTTGTATAAAAACTCGGACACTTACTGTGTCATTTTTAAATCCCTTGTATAATAGCATGGTTTTAGGTTCCTTCAAGCAGATGATTTGTACATAAAGCAAGTCTTTTATAATTTGCCATTAATTGAATGGGAAAGTTGGAGAATATGATGTTTCGCTTGTTGCCATTAAAGCAGTGAAAAGCGTGATACCATACCCATGGTATGCTGAGAAGTTTAAAATTATTTTTGAATTTTCTTCATTACATATACATTTCTTTTCACAAGAAATCCATTCTAACATTTTAGGCCAGGTATTCTTTTCCTACAAGAGCAAAGCTCAGCCACCAACTTCTAGAAGCTTCTGTGATTCAAATATGCTGAATTTGGAATTTTTTTAGATATTTAATAACTTTTGAGTGGCATATAACAGACAAATCCTCTCTTTTGAGAAGAACTTATATAAGAGATATGGCAGGAGACAAATTGTGTTACAGTGGCTATGTTTGTTTTAATTGTCAGTGTTGTGATTTCTGACTTGCCTGTTTTTTTTTCACTGAGTGGAGCTGGAAAATAATGGAGAGAGTGAGATATATGTTTCTGGGAAAAAGCTGTATCGGTGCTGTGATTATTATTTAGACTTTGCCATGGAGCAAACTTAAGTGCCCATCAATCTGTAAATGGTCATCTTTTTAAAGAAAAAAAAATGAACAAAAACAAACAAAAAAACCTCCAAACAGAAGCAATCATTCCTGAAAATTGTCCATGATGTTTTCCCTGCCATGTTGCAATTAATTTTCCTTCTATTTTGGCAACAACATTCACTGGAGAAGCTGAAGAAGTAGCATGAAATATTTGTTTGGGAACTGTCGAATGGAAAGAGCAATAGCCATAGGTACAGATGTGAGCACGTGACACTTGACAGCATGGTTAAGGTTAAAGTAAAATTAAGATTAAGTAAAATTGGAGGCAGCTGGATTAAGATTCAGATCTCTTATGGAGCTGCTACAATCTTTTTCTCGAAGAAACATGAGTGAGGAAATACCTGTTTCTGTTTAGGCAAGTTTTTATTAATTGTTTTGATGTGTGTAAGAGGCTGTTTGATTTTAAATAGTAATAGTATGTAGTTATATTAATTGCTGAAATTGTCTAGGCTGTTTAGGATCAGTTTATCAAGATTCTTCATTAGATATGTAAGTATGTGTGTAATTATGCATCTCTCTTTGTACTACATTGTTTAATATTTTCTGCATAGGATCAACTTTTACTAGCAACAGTTTAAGACCAAAGTTGTCATCTTTTTGTGAAAGCATGCTATCAGTACTAGAAAACACTTTGGTTCTTCTGTTTAAGTTGCTTGCCTTTATTTTAAGGAAAAGAGAGAAGTGAGAAACAGGCAGATACAACATAAGGAAGCAAAAAGAGGAGGTCTGAGCAGGAATGCAGATTCTCACTCCAGCTGATGTTCAACTGCCTCTTCCAACAGCTTTGAGAAACCATTGGGTTTCCTTCTGTTGCAGTCTGTTTATGATGTGTAACTGAGAGCTATCCCCATCATGTTAGATTTTGGAGATTCAGAAAGTGTCACAGTCATAATTGGAAACTTCCAGAGCTGTCGTCCTGTCAGTGTAAAACAGACTCACAAGTGCGATGAAGCGTGAACCACTCCATGGTTTTTGTGGACCATTGTCCACCACGCTTACTTCGGACCAGTGGCTTCTGATCACATCTCTTGCCTGATGCATTGGCATGATTCTTGAGCCTTACTGGTAAGTACTTTAGCTGGACTAAACCATGTTACTTTCTAATTGGACCACCATGAGAAGCTTCTAACGCTCAAGTTTTGTTAAGTAGAGAAAGAACAAACTTTCCTGTCTCTCTGGTACCCAGACATCTGTTGAGGTGAATGTTCTCCTTGCACTGGTTAAAGTGGATATTTCTGTCAAAAAATGGTTTCAACAAACCATGGAGGTTTCAGGAAAATTTGTTAATGATATGAACTAGTCCAGCAACTCAAATTTGTGGGGGAAAGAATGTACTTTTTATGTTTTGCCTGATTTTAATGTCATATGCTAAGCATTGAAGGTCTAGATTGAAGTTATCGGTTCAAGTTCTGTTTTATCCAAATGTATTTTCTCATTCTGCCTGTAAAATTAAGTGCTGTGACTTGAGGAAAGAAACTTTAATCTCTGTGCCAAAAATGATGATACTGTTTCTTTGGTTTGAGTTTTAACTGTGGCAGCAGAATAGGAGGAGGACTGCTACTGAGTCACTTAAAGCAGGGGGTTTTGAAGAGCTGAGAGTAGAAATACTCAGTGAATCATTCCTCCAGTTTTATTTGAAAGTTTAAAAATCTTAATTTCTCCCTCAGAAATATGCAGTAGTGCTCTTCTCTTGAGTTTTCTTAAAATTGAGAGACTTCATTGCCCTAGGATGTACTCTGACTCAAGTGCTCTCTTCTGCAAAGAGATCAGTATAAGTTTAATGTACTTTTAAAATTATTCTAATGCGAGTGCTTCATGTGATAACTGCATGCACAGGAGGCTTGTCCTCTGTGTTAAATTTAGCAGAAAAAATGTCTTTTTTTGTCACCACAGGCTTTGGTGTATAATAACTGGATGTGTTCTAGCTGTCTAGATAAATTGCCAGAAGCTCAATAGAGAAGGTTTTAATCCTTTACTTTCCAGGAATGCATACACATTCGTGATTTATTGCTTTAGAGCTGGGTGCTAGTGATGAAGCTATCTTGTATGCCCACTGTTTGAGGAACAAAGCTAGATAAGGCCTTACTGATCTAACACAGCAATTGTAGAGCTGGCATGGACTTTGTTTTTCTGGAAAGCGAGTGTGGTCACCATGGCACAATAACGTTTTGTTTCATGGCAAACACTAACACATGTGACATTATGGACTGCAGGTCCTTTTGATTTTGTAGGGTGGGCGAGGGCAAGGAGCACGTCGCTGCTTGGTCTCCAGTTCCAAGAAGTTGAAGGTTGCATGGTTTATGATGCATGTCAGAGATGTTCAATCGAGTGTGGAGAGGCCTTTTACATAGGCAGAGGCCTAGTTTTAGAAGTTTGGGTGGCAATGTAACTTACCTCTCTTCCCTTAAAAGCTAGCTTGATTAATACTGCACAGGGTACAGAATTACTGGCTGAATTTGCTACTTGTGTGCTAGCTGGGTTTATCTTCTCTGAAGACAACTGGGCCTGTTAAAACTCTACCCCTAATATTAAATAAAGGATATGTGAAGAAATACATCACTCGTGTGTTACTGCATGAGTGAGGATCGGTATTGTGACTTGTCAGACTGTAATGCTTTAAGCATAAATTTGTGTGTTTTCTGGTACTGTTGCTCTAATACAATGAGAGCAGTATTTTTTTTAGGTTTATTGTCAGTGGGTTTAAAGAGCTTAACTTCATGTAGTCCTGCAGGGAGTACTTTGGGATTTACTTCTTTTTGCTTATGTTAATTTCAGGCTACTAAAGGTGATGAAAAATAAGTTGACATACACAGACTATTTCATTATCTTTAAGGTTTGAAAGGATGTGATTCTGTGTTTAGTTGGCTCAACATTGTCACAGCTAGTTTTGCTTTTCAAATTCTGAATGTTGTAATCCTTAAAACCAGCTTTCTATTCTGGTGAGAAGTTGTATCTATGAGCAAGACCAGGATGCTACAGTAGCTTTAACAATAAGGGGAGGCTTGGACATGTGCCATTCTAAAGAGGAGACATAGGCTAGCCTGTGAACCCGTGTATTTTCATTGACTGTATGTTCATTTGCTTAGATGTATTGAATGCTTTTGAAGTAAAATAAGTGCTCTGTTTTCATACCCAGTTGCACGACAGATGTTACAACATGCTGTAGTGATGACAGTCTGACTTCTCTGAACCTGCCTATATCTGACACTGACTTCTTAGTCTGTTGTGTACTAAGACAAATACCAAAAGTGGCAGAAAAGGAGTTGATTATAATCTCACCTGAAAACAAGACTTTTCATTCTTCCTAGGTAGATGTAGTGTGTACATGAGTTTAATAGGTAACTGCTTCACAATGAAGGCTGTCTGCCCAGCCTGGGATGTAAATATTATGTACAAATGACAGGTTCTTGTGTCTTTCAGGTGTCAACGGAAACAATGGCGGATAGATTTGCCAGCCACCAGTGTGGTGATCACTTTTCATAATGAGGCAAGATCTGCTTTACTTCGAACTGTTGTCAGGTATACCTAAGAGAGACCTTCATTTATGTCAGTAATGGCTTATGATAAGGAAAGGAAGTAACAATCCATTTTACTTTTCTGAACCATGTGCAGAGGGAAAGATGAGTCTTAATTTCATTGATGCTTCCAGTTCTTACATTCTGAAAAAGTGATGTTAAATAAAATTGCTTCCCTTAGCTACAATTCCATGAAAGTGCAGAACCAATTAACAGATGATGTGTGGAGTTGGCTGTATAACTAGTTTCAATAAAAAGTCAGAAGATGCATTCTTAGGAAATATTTGACCTAAAGATATCTGTAAAACTTCCATGTTACAAGTTGTCTAATGCACTGATTTATGGACACTCGTATTCGGGGATGGGGGTATGGGACTATTCTACATGTGCCTCTCTTCACAAACACATTCCATAAGGAAAAGCCAGTAGCTGTTGTTGAAGATAGCTGGACTAGGTTCTAATGTGGCTTAACAAAGTAACTGCTTGTAACACTATTATGGAAAATTAAGACTGCTTAGTGTTGAATGTTATTTTTATCTGTTTCAGTGTCCTTAAAAAAAGCCCATCACATCTTATTAAGGAAATCATATTGGTAGATGACTACAGTAATGATTGTAAGTACTTTTACAGGATTCTAACTTTATTTTGTTTATTCTGGTAAGACCTTCTGTAGATGCTAGTAGGTGACTTGCTTGAGAATGTCACATGAACAGGAGTTTGCAAAGTGTGATCCAAAACCAGGCCTTAATTCTTTTGTATCTGTCATTGTGGAAATGTGAAGAGTTCTGATAAAGGCTTCAGGTATATTTTATGACTTCCTGCTAGCTGAAGGAGCAGAGTGTATAGTTGAAAACAGCTTTTATATAGCGTGTTATTTGATGTAAAAATAAAACCCATGATGCTTGCACCAAGTGTTTTTGTAGCACTACTATAAATGAATGTTGATCTTCATCAACCTCTTGGGAGAATTCTTACTGAATCTAAAATAAATCGAGGTTTTGTGTACTAGACTATCACAATATAAACTTGAACAATTGAAATGGATCTCTGAGTAATATTTCTTAAAGGGAGTTAATGTCTACATCTGCATTGCTAGTTTATAGCTAGTTTAGGATAGATTTAAGCCTCAATGTTCGTTTAAAAGTGAGCTTTTGCATATATGAAGAAAATAGTTAATCCTAGAAAATAATTTACTCCTATAAAAGTTTTTTTTTCTTCTGCAATATAGAAACTGTCTAAAGTAAGCAAAGAGACAGTTATTAAATACAAATATTTCAAGAGTGTAAAACTTGTTTCTTAGCCTTTTAACTTTTCTTTATTTCTGGTGAGACAAGTAGACGTTTTTTTAAAAACATATATCTTATATTTAACTATTTATGACCATAAACTCCACTAAGAAAGCTTTTGTTCTCCTTTGAAGACACCCACTCTTGTGGTATACAGTGTTGGATATCGAAGTGGTTCTCATCCTTTGATTATTTTTTTTTCCTTATTTTATAAAGCTGAAGATGGTGCTCTCTTGGGAAAAATTGAAAAAGTGCGGGTTCTTCGAAATGATCGCCGAGAAGGTAGGTCTAATCTGGGGAAAGGAAAACACAAATTTCACCATGCTGCCTTATCTGTTAATCTTCATCAAGTCTTTTAAAGGAACATTCTGCTATGCATTCTCTATTGAAGGGAGGATTTTCTTTTTATAAATCAACTTACTAGTAGAAGGAATAAAAACAAAGGCATACGTGAAAGTAAAAACAGTAATTCTGATTTAATTCCATATTGCTGTGTGCACACCTGCCCATTGTTGGCTTTCACAGTGAAGGCTGACTTGAGATACTGCCTTTCACCCTCAACCGTTTTTTCTTTTTAAAGTAAAACCTTTACTTTATTAAATCCTCAGTTAAGCTGCTCCCATTGTACGTAAGTTCTCACTGTAAACTGTATGAATGTTTTAAATGATCCAGCTTAAAAATAGCCATCTTTTTTAAGTCCGGTTGGTAGACAGCCTGGCAAACAGTTTTTGTCAGACTTTAGAGGGTTTGAGCAGCCAGGAGGGCCGGGAGCACGTGTGCCAGTTTTGCTGAAGCCAGTGTGCCATATAATAAACTTATGTTCTGGTTTTCTTCTTTGGTGCTTTGTAAACTATGGTCTCATATCACTGAGCCCTTCAGTCAGCAGCTTCCTGGCTGTGGAGTTTAAAATATTAGATACAGGCAACTGTTATTCGACAGTTGTTTGAAATAATAACTGAGAGTTGACAGTTGAAATAGCTGACTGAGTTAGCAGATATGTGCTTGTTTATTTTTATAAGCACTGTATCTTAAAGGCTGCCAGCCTGGCCTGGGGAGCAGCTAGAATCATTAGATTGTCAGAAACTGGAAATTACTTGCACAAAACCTGTGTTGTCCCATAATTAAATTTATTGCAAACCTGTGGGTTCTTAGTGTTTAAACGTTTTGTTTAGGATGTACCTGTGAACTAAGGCTTGTTAGGAAAACAAGCTTCTATGACTTGCCATGGTTGCAGGGTTCTGAGTAAGTTAATGTTATTTTTCTGATCAGTACAGCACCTAAAAATGGAGATAATAATACTGGAAAAAACAGAATGAAGTAACGCTATTTTGATTTTTAGGAATTATAAATATTTAACTTTGTACTGAATATACAGATTCAGACTTAAAAATATGCATCAGTGTATCTGAAAATGACATACAATTTAACAAATCTTTTACTATGTCAGAAAAGAACAACTATTGGCAGATTGAAGACACAGTACTAGTTTAGCTGGTATTTTTTTAAGATTAAGATTAAATTATTACCCATGGGTTCTACTGTACTGTTCATAAAGTTTTGCCTAGGCATCCATATGTGCAACCGGGTGATAATTTTGTAAATTAAAATACTGTAAGATTTCATTTGATTGCTGGCTTGCTATGCTTGAGTTTAATACTCACTTTGCTTTCCATTTTCAAGTGTAGGCTGATACTGGTATCTCGGACACATACAGGTTAATATGTAAGAGAATCGGTAAAATCAACCAATGTGTAGGATGCTGAGAGTAAGACATTAGTATGAACAACAGAGGAAAGCACTGTCTTTTTAAAACAACAATTAAACTAAAGACATGATGTCTGTGGAGGGGATGATATGGACTTCCTTGCTTTCAGAAATGTGTGATAATGGCTTTTAGTCTCATCTATAAGACTCAAGTTTGTTATGGGAACAGATGTGTTTTGGAGGGCATGGTGATCTGCAGAATAAATGTTCAGGGAAACCTCGACTCTTTCTGTTATAAGGCTGAATGTGATTGTAGAGGACTCAATAACCCAAGTGGTCATCTCAATTTTTTTGGCCTTAAATCTGAAATTAGAAGTGCTACTGTGTGTTTTCTATGGGAGTAGGGCAAGACAGTAGGTTCTATATAAGAATGCAAGTTAGAAATAATAAGCTCTGGAAGGAGGAATTATGTAAGTAAAATAAACATAGGCAGAGTGCTTGAGGAATGGTTTGATGTGGAAAAACTGAACAGAACAGGTTCAAAGGTTCATTAGGAAGACAGCATAAAAATCAACAAGGTACAGTCAGCTGCCAATGTGGAACAGATAAAGTGTAGAAAGAACGGTCAGAGAGCATCAGCACAGTGTCTGTCTACAACAGCGAAGTGCTCACACTTGTGGTAAAAGACAGTACAAGGATCTTGATGAGGCTGTTTCTGAATGTTGGACAGAGCAAACAAGCTTTTCGTCTTAAGCATCTTGTATTCTATTTGGCCGAGTCATATTTTGCAGGTTTATTTCATAAAGGGGATGGAAAGAAATGAGGTTGACTCTTCTACAGTGTTTCAAATGGGGGAGAAAAAAAAGCAGAACAGATTTGGTGGGAAATAATGTAGAAAGAAAAAGAGAGTAATTACTTGGCTTTCATCTGAAGTGACAGTGAAATCAATGAATTCTGAATAGTAATAGAGAAAAGCGGGGAGGAAATTTGTAAAGGAATGAGAGGAAGCTTGCTATTTTTCTCTGAAGTACATGGTGGTATGTTCTGGGTGGTGTGTGTATGTATAGCAAGGGACTTTAAGGAGTGGTAAGGTCTTCCAATGAGCAAATATTGAAACAGAAGGAAGGAAGGAAAGGAAGAGGGTAAATTGGTGAGGGGATCTGTGAGCTGTAGAAAAGAACCTTTTTGATTTACCAGAAGTTTCTTCCTAGAGAAATTTTTTCAAGATAAGATTTAAAAAAAAACAAACAACCACAACAAAACATGACAAACAACCAAACAAACTACAAAACAAGATAATTGCAAGAAATACAGGGGAAAGACAGTTGAAAGGGGTGGGAGGAAGGCTCTCAGACATGAATTAATGGTTATTTCTGGAAGGGGTTGATAGGAGAATGGACAAACTGTGGTGAGAACTAAAACGGAGAGGTGACAAAAATGTGAGGAGGATAAGTTAATGACAGTGCTTTCCTCAGTTCTACCATAGAACTGTTGGAAAGGTGTTTGTTTTCAGGACCTGTCTTGAGTAACATCACCATAAATACCATTTTTTCTCATGCAGACCCAGCTGTACTTATGTATCACTTTTCTTGAGAAGGTGGTTTCATTCTTCTACCTAAATCAGACTAAAACCTGTAGACTAGGGTGCAGTAGGTTAGAGGCTTGCAGGCTGCTTGTTATGAAGTCAGTTCACTGAACTGTTAACTAGCATCTCATTTTGTATGTTTGTCCTGTCTGAATTTCTGAGTTAATTTAATTCATGACTTACTTGGAATGCGATAATTTCTCACTGCTGTTGATTGTTTTCCTCAGTAAGTCCTTTAAACTTTTGTCTTTACTTCTCAGGCTTGATGCGCTCCCGTGTCAGAGGGGCAGATGCAGCACAAGCAAAAGTACTGACCTTCCTGGATAGTCACTGTGAGTGCAATGAACACTGGCTGGAACCGCTTTTGGAAAGAGTAGCTGAGGTTAGTGAAGAGTTCTTCTGAAGTAATTTCCTGAAGGAGTAGCTTTTAAATTTTGAAGCCATCTGGTTTATACTACATCAATTTAATGCATTTTTCTAAGGAATCTTTTTCTCTGAATTGAGATGATGGAGATGATCGGAGTTTTCAGTCATTAAAACTCACTTTTTGTTCACTTAATCTGTGAACACGGGAATGTAAAATGTGAATATTTATTATCTTTACAAGCTATTCAAATGTATGCTGCTTTGGTTCTTTAGGGACCTCCTCAGTAAATGTTGAAAGTCTTTAGAGCAAAGTATAATTCTCCTCAACCAATATAATCTCAGTGTAATTCAGTGTACCTGAGTATTTATACCTCATTAAGATTCAGTGTGATAATAGGAGAGAGGTTGAGCTGTGAAATCAGAATTCTCACAGAAATTAGTAGGGACTGTGGGCTATCAGCTTCCATGAAAATGATGCCTAGTCTATGTCCTGGAAAAGCAATTGAAAAGATTGAGAGTGAAAGTATACTATTTTCCGGGGATTGGTTATACTTGTGAACTTGCTCTGGAGGAACTCAGTTGAAGTAGAAAGTGAATCAAGTGTGATCCCAAAAAGCACTGGGGAACACTCAAGACAAACAGGGTTTTTTCTTCTTTCTTAATTGCATTCCCTTTCTGGTAAACTCGCCTTTCTGGAAAGGCTTCCTTTCAAAATGCTGCTGGTCAAAATGGTTTTGGTAAGCTACTCTGTCTTGTTAATGGCCAGTTCTTCACTTACCCTCCCTTCACTTTCCTTTGTGTTTCTCCCCAAAAAGGAGAAGCAGGGGGGGAAAGGAAGTAAAACCCATATACTCAGATGCCAAATACATGAATTGATGACTGGCTTTCCTTATTCTGTTTGGTTCTATGATGCTTTATTGTGTATTCCAGAAACACTAAGTTACCTAAGATATATCAGCAGTTAAAATCCTATTTTGGAGTAGAAATAACTTTAATCAGCTCAAACCTGGATGCTATTAAAGTACCTAGAGCATACAAAGCCCTTGAGTAACATAGTAATTCCTTCTACTTTTGTGCCCATGTAAAGTGTTACAGACTCAGAAGGGATGGGGGATTTTCTCTATTAACTAGAAAAATAAACTTGAAGGCATCAAATAAATCTTGGAAGGAAGTGGAGAATGCTTGCAGCTAAAGCACTAATGGATTCTGGGATGTGGGAACTGTTTCCAAGCCTTTTTGTGTAAATGGTTTGAAGCATCTACCTGTTCAAGAAATCAGAAGGAAAATGGTAGTTTTGGTCAACAAACCCCTGCTTTTAGTAAGGCAGCTATTTTGCCATTTATGCTTTTTCTTGTCTGACTTTTTTTAAAGCATACTCATTTAGCTTTCTGAAGCAATGGGAGTTAGGAAAAAGAGTTACTTTTTCATCGTATCAGAATGTAAAACCTCTTACTAAATTGCTGGCAATTTTATGAAGAACCAGCATAACGTGGTGTACCTGCTTTGTACAGCGGTTACTTTTTAGCAGCACATGAATTATTAGATCCTTCAAAATTTGCTCCTCACAATTGTCATTGTGATACCCACTAATCATGCATGACATGGAGTAGTTTGTATGAATATGGTTTTCCATTCTTAAAAGCTTGATGTACGGGACAGGGACGATTTAGTGCCACTGATGTACTGTTAAATAATTGATGTGGAATTCCAATTTACTTTCATCTGGGAAGATTCCAAATCAACAGGGTACAGGGTTTAATAAAGCAGCTTCTGAGCTTTCTGCTTGTTCAAATAATTCAGGCATTGGTAGTGTTTACCTATAGTACACGATAGTTCTGTGTTAATTTGAATGGATTGATTTTTTGCTCAGAGAGCAGATGGTGTGTTACTTGATGTTAATTGGCAGCATTTTCTTGACAGTCTCAGTGACAAGAAACTGAATAGATACGAACTCACTTCTGCTCTGACCTCAAAGGTAACTTTTTCAGGTCAGGGCTACTATACATTAATACAATATTTTTTGGTGCGCTGCTTCATCTATTCTGTATGTGATAGAAAGTGTGGGGCTTTTCTTTTTTCCTTTTGTTCCAGAATTGCTCACCTGGCATTTAATTCTGTCAGAGTTTTGGGGTTTTAGTTCTGTGTGTTACAATATAAAAATGTATAGCTTCCAAGAAACAGTCTGAATTGAATCAGTTCTACAGTATTGTACCCGATGTGCTGAAACCACTTTAGAAAGCTGTGTCTTTTGACCTCTTGCTTGTGTTAGGAACACCTGAAGCATCAAGCTCTCCTTTTCAGTTGTAGGATGATCCATTCCACGGTTCTCTTCTTTGACATGGTTTCCTGGTTAGAGTATCTTTGTCTATTGACTGTGCTTGCTTAGCATTCCTAGAGGGGTTTGACACTGCTAGGGATTTTTCTTCAGCAATTTGAGCAAAGGCTTAAAGCAGAAGCAACATTACATACAAGTATTTTAGAGTTCAGAATGTACAGATACCTGTGTAACCTGGACCTGGTATATCTCCTCCCTCTTCACTCCCTCCTAGAGAAATGTTTTCTGTCTGATTCCCTATGGCTATGTTGTGCCCCCTAGATTTTTTTGTGTATGTGCATTGGTTAGGGGAGATGAAATGAGCCAATGGCGTTCAACCCTTTGATTTTCCCAAAATGTCAACATAGTAATAAGTATACACAGTCTTGAAAACATTGGTAACTACTAGCTATTTTGTGAACATTTGTTGTCTTGGCTTTTTCCATATCCAATTTCCAATGACTTTGATGTTCTATTATTATAATACATCAGTTATATGAGAAAAATAATATTCTGGTGCAGAACTGAACTAATTTGTTTTCATAGCATAGCTGTAAATCCTGTATCACTTTTAGGAAGGTATTTTTAAACAAATAAGATCTTAAAAGGAAAAAAAAACCTAAGAGTAAGAAAGAGTTGTGGATTTCTTTTTTCATACTTGTCTCGATTTTGTGACCTTGAATGAGTCAACTTTTAACTGGCACAATGCTGAAAGGAAAATTCTTATGTTTTCTCTTAAGAGTGTTGTGAAGTTTAATCTTTGAAGTGTCTTGAAATTTTAGAGAAGGGGGGAAAGCAATGTATGCAGAATCTTGAGGACAATTTCTGATGGTTTAGGAGAATAATATAAAATAGTATAACTCTCTAGAGCATACTTAACCTCCTTATGAAATATTAAAATGAAAGTCTGCTACAAATTTCCAGATGCTAGAGACTTGCAATGTTCAGAGGGTGTTTCTTTCCGTTATCCTCACCAAGAAGCACATGGTTTTCCAATTGTGTGTTCCATTATAAGTTATGGTGTCAACCCTCAGAACAAAACAGGAGATTACAAAAGGAAGAATTCCTTTTTGCTTATATTTTTGTTTAGAAAATGCACATCAGATTTCTACTTTAACCACACTATGGATACTTAAATTACTTGATTTAGGATAATTTAAAGGACTAGCTGCTTTTTAGTGTTTTAAGTGAATGAACTCCCTGTGCTTTGGAGACCCACAAGCTCTTTTTAGCAGTCTTTGCATTAACAACTTTGTAGTGCCCTGCAAAGCATCACCTTAAGACTATACAAGTCTTTCATCTGCTTTGCTGCTGAGCAAATCTAAAATTTGAAATCATGGAAGGAATATCATGTTTCCAAGCCAAGAAAGTGGTGGTTGTACATCAAACTGAATGATCACCACTTGGGTGTTTGTCTCTTGGAGAAACAGCTCTAAGCTGTTTCGATAATATGTTGGGTGCAGCAAGCGGTGTTAGTGTGGTGTCGCACTGATATCGATAGAACTAATCAGACCAGCAGTAAAAGCCTGAGGAAATCCTAAATGCATGAGAAACAGTGTGTGCTACCTGCTTACTCAGCATGGAGGAGATAAGCTGAAGTCTAACTGAAGATCTACCTGTTGTGACACTGGACAGCTTGGGCAACTTTTACCTTCGGGTTCAATTGTGCCAAGTGGAGCCATCTGAGAAAATACAAATTTTTCTCAGAAAATGTTTTAAGATCTGGACATAGATGTGTAAGCTGTCTCAGTTTCAGCTAAGGAAAGAAGGAGAAAGAAAGGAAGGGTGGTTTCACTTGTGTGTTCCATGCTGATGGATGTATTATGAATAACTGGATAGGCTGGATATCTTCTGTCTCATCAGTCTTTAAATAAAGGAGTTTTTTAATACTATCACTGTATATAGAATGCCTAAAATAAGGTCATGGGGGCACGTGAAGTGCTTTAGTAGTGTAGGAGGGCACACAAACAGTGTTTTGCAGTTAAGATGCAGAGTTGCCTCCCAAGCACAACAAAGTTAGCAAAACTGTATGCTTGCCATTACAAACATAGAATTGGGACTGTGCTACGCTAACTATATGTACTGTTGTTTGAAGACATACTTAGGAAATAAATTCTTAAAATGGAGATATTTGGGTTGGTGTGGGTTTTTTTTAACCATGAGAACTGTTTCTCTATAACAGTTACAAAAATACCTCCTGTTTGTTTAAAACTTTGTTTATATTCACAGATTTGGTGATAGTTACCTGAAGTTATCTGTGCTGTCTGAATGATGTTAAATCGTGGAGCTCAAACTTTTATTTTGAATTCAAGCAAAATGTTCCATGTACCATAGAAGTTATGCTTCAGTGTGTAAATGTAACTTTTTTCCTCCTCAGTAAATCATGGAGACAAACTAGCTTAACTGTTGTATTTCTAATATCAGATAAGTCTTTTTTTAGAGTACTGAGGTCTTGTGATCCTACTGGATGATGTGTGTGGAGTTGTTAGAAAGATTTTTGGTTTTTCTTAAACTATTCTGACAAAAGCATCAGCTATAGTAACTAACATTGCTCAGTGTATTATATGAGACCGTGGTTGGACAGAGAAATGTGGTATCTCTACCACTGGAATCTTGGCTGCTGGAGGTTAATAGCATTCATTAGTTTGGGGTGGCTTTAGGTTCTCTTTCTTATCTAAGTATCTGATTGTGAAGTGTGGTTCTTCTAGTGTGAAAAGGATTAGCATTAACTTAAGGCTTTTCTGATTGCAGAAAGGCCTGAGTTCCTTAAAGGTTGAAATAATAAGACTGTAGTACTGCAGATCGGCTGTGCAAAATGTGAATTGCCTCGATGCTTTTCTTTGAGCTGGTTTTAAAAGTAGGAATGGAAATGCTATTTGCCAGACTACCTTTAGAACTGCAAGTATGCTGCCTTCTTGAAGAGCAAGTTGGATAGGGGGATTACTTGAATATAAGTAGTCTAGAATAGAAGGAGGATTCCCAGCCATATCGTGTGGCTTCTGCTTTCTGAAGCAGTGCTGAACAGTGCTGTTCACAGCACTGGCTATTAGGAGCCATAAGTTGAAGTAGAGGGAGAGCTGGGGGAAATATGCTAATGAAATCCTGCTGAACTGTTTAACATCTTATCCTGCCTGCATCTTTATATATTGATTTCATTATTTCAATATTACTTTCTAATATTTATTTTAGGACAAGACCAGAGTTGTGTCTCCTATTATTGATGTAATTAATATGGACAACTTCCAGTACGTGGGGGCGTCAGCTGATTTAAAAGGCGGTATGTACCTGTACTGGAATATAAATTTAAAAAAAAGAAAAAGCATCAAGTATCAAAGCTCATAATCACTGCAGTTGTGGAATGGGCAGTTAACATACTGTTCTTTCCTTTCATGTATCTAGTTAAAGTTCTATAGGTCATTTGTTTCTAAGCTTGGATTTTAATTGGCCTTATTGTCTTCTGCTTTAAAACAGTTCATCTTTATTATACTAATTCTTATAAGCTTATGCTGCCTTTTACCAATGTGCAGTACTCAGGATTGTGTAAATGTGTCAGAAGCAGCTTATGGCTAGAGCTTATGATTCTCTTTTTAGATAAGACAGGCTTTAATTGTTCGCTAGCTTAGAAGCCCATCAGCAATGCAGTGTCTATGAGTTTTTTTCAAGATGCCGGTTTGCTTAAAAAATTAAATTCTGAATAAGCAGAAAGCTTTGGAATGTGTTTAAAAAATAAATGTTTTTGTTAGCCATGATCTGCAATTGTGAAGAGTAACATGTGACCTTGAAAACTTGTAGTGTTTATACCTTTACAGTTAAAAAATTTTCTGTTAAATTGAGTTTAGAAGTAGTACAGTTTCACTATGTTTAGCTAGTGTAAATAATAAAATGACTTGTGAAGCCCTCAGAAAAATATAAAACCCTCCCCTTGCTCTTCTTGCTGTAAGCAAGAATCTAGTGTTTAAAATAGCTGGTGTGTGCCCCCCCCCCTTTTTTTTTTTTTAAGTGTTCCCACAACCCTGGAAACTGAACTGTCTGCACAAAGATATAAAATGATACAGAAATTACGCAGCACTGTTCCCACAGGGTTTCAGCTTTTTCTGAATGGACTTTCCTGAGTGAAGAAGAAAAAAAAACCCCACAATTTCAAGCCTGTTCTGTCAGTTACTAGTCTCTAACTGGCCACCAAGTTCCAGTAAACTAAAATAAAAGCAATATTTGCATAATGTCACATTTGCTTCAATTTCCAGTCAGTGATCTGGAGGTGAGAGGTTCTGTATCCTTTTACTTAACATTCTGAAATAACAGCTACAGTGCATGTATTCCCAGTATGCTAATGTATAGTTCTGTGCTATTATGTGTGCCAGCTTTATTAAAACCTTAAGGCTTCTACCCAATCTATTCATTATGCCTCGAGGATGGAAATCTCTGTACCATTGTGTGGCTTTTATTGTTGTCTGCAGTAGGAGGAGGAATTCTTTCATTGAAACCTTCGATTGGTTTCAGCAGGGTTCATGCTCTTTAATTCTTCCCAAGTGAAGTGGGAGAAGATTGAGAGATCATTTCACTTGTTACTTCTTTTCATGCTTCGTCTTTGGAACTACATTTCCCTATTTTTATTATTTTTTTTAATAACTTTTTAGTGCTCACTTTCTCCTCTCATACACAATGGAAATAGACTGTGGGTTGGGGGGGGGGTTGGTTGGTTTTTTTTTTAAACTGCATGGAGTACTTCTGGACTGAGGAGTGAGAAGCTGTCTTTTTGTAATGTTAACAATAGAAATTTTGCACATACCAGTGTTTAAAGCTATTTGGGAGTCTGTTGAAACATGAAGAATATATTTCTTTTCGGTTCCCAGAGGACAGATTACCATGTTAGAGGCACTACAGCACTTGGCATCACGGGGTAATTTCACTGGGGCCGAAGTCTAAACATGGAAACCAAACTATGCTTTCAACCTTAGATACAGTATCTGTGTGGCTGAAGCATGGAGAGTTGAGACAGCTGGGACAGCATTTGTGCCTGGGCAGTTTTGAAAGGACTTAATCACCCAAGACAAGCAACCTAGCAAATGCTGCAAACCTTTTAAAGTGGACAGGGCTGAAATAATTCGCAAGTCTGGCCAATACTATATCCATACACTTCATGTTACAAGTATTTTTTTGAGGGGGGATTAGCAAAAGTGTTTATGCTGCCCTGAGAAACAATTTAATTACTGGAATAAGCTGCAGTTAACTGAGATCTAACAATTTAGAGTATGCCTATGATGCAGTTTACACTGGGTAGAATTTCATATTGGATATGCACTTGTGTTTAAAAATACCCCTTTTACAGAGTTACTGATATTATCTTATTGACTGCAGATTTTTCCCAGAGTCAGTGAAAATGGAGACAGAAAACCAATTTTTGTGGGTAGACAATTTATACACTTGTTTGGAGTTTGTAATAGTGCTGTGTTCCAAAAGAGACCCCTTGTGTTCACTGGAGTATGTGTAACTCTATCTCTACCACTTCTGCTGGAGAACAGTAGGCTTTTTTCATGTTCTCCCAGATGCAAGTAATTTTGCTGGGATTGTATGATGAAATGCAACTTTTTAACTGCATGGAAATATTGCAGCTCATTTTACGTTTCATACTGGAGGCTTTACCGTACTATTGATTTTACTGTTTTGCTACTTGGAGTTTTGGAGTAGTTAGTCTTTCATTTTTACAGCACAACACTTCATGAAATACACAAATGGAGAGAGTTAGCACACGTGCTGTAAAGAGTGTTCAGGATAATTTCTGTGTTTGTATGCGTGTGATAAATATCTTGTTAAAATGAAAACTAGTTTTCAACTCTCTGCAATCATTACTATGCACATTTATGGATGCAGCCAGTTTGTAGGACTGAATTGTTGTCTTAGCTTTTTCTCCCCCACTTCCCCACAAAGTAATTGCTTTATCTTTGTGCTGTAGAAAGAGAACTATTGACATCTGTGCACCAGAAATCTGGAAATCATTCATTACATGACCTCATAGGATCTAAATGTGTTTGGCAGCAGGCAGTCTGTGTAGGGTTGATTCACTAGGTGTACTGGGAGAGGGCTTTGGACCTTGTGTAGTTTTTTTAATGGATGTTCATGGTTATGGGCATAACCCAGATCAAAAACCACTAAGAAAATGTTTCCTATAGGAAGTTTTGTCTTACATAAGCCGTGTATCATTGCCTAAAGGAGGTAATTCACATGGTTGTTAGGTAGAAAGCTGCTATACGTGACCTGTTGGTCTTGTCAATTCTAGTGATCTTTATGTGCTTTTGTGCTTAACTCATGAAAGGACCAGACCAGCTGTTGCTGTGTGTACACATGCATGTACATACATAAGGGAATTAAGATTTTGGCACTTCAGCGTTTGTCTCAGGTTTAAAAAACAATGCACTTAAAAGCATGCAGTGGGAAAGGATGAAGTTAAATGGATGTTAATAAGAGAAGTGGGAGCTACATAACCTGTTGTGACCTTCGTGGTCGAGAGCTCCTGCTGATAGGGGAGTACCAAGGGTACTGCATAAAGCCTGTGTAAACAAAAACATGATCGTTTGATAAGAGTTGAAATGCAGTTATTTAGTAAAGACTATGGGAAGCATTTATAATGCTTGAAAGATCTTAATATGATTCTATTAGATGTAAGGATATGAGACATGGAATTCATAACAAGGCTTTTGCTTTGTCACTTTTTGACTGAGTTTCTTACTTTGTGTAATAGATGGCAACAGGAGACTTCAAAGTTATTTTGTATTTGAGATTACTTTTTTTATGGTCCTGTCAGCTTCTTTGCCTGTCATCTGGACTCCTACTTGTTTGTTTTCTATCAAGAAGTTTGTACAAGTTTAAATAACAGTTCCCAGTGTTTTCAGTCAATGTTATGTTACTGCAAGTTGAATGATGACCGCGGTCTTTTTAACATCCTACTCTCTGATATTTTCTTCTTAAAGGCTTTGATTGGAACCTGGTGTTCAAGTGGGATTACATGACACCAGAGCAAAGAAGAGCACGTCAAGGAAATCCAGTTGCTCCCATAAAGTATGTCTGTACCACCACTTCTCCCTCTAATAGATTGTAGTTTGCAACTGAACAAAGTTAGAAATCATCTTCTCTGAGTCTGAAAGGTGATCTTTACTGTAGCTTTCATTAATATTGAAATTTCATCCATGTTCATGTAGCATTATGAGACTCTCAGAAATAAATTGTATTTTAAAAAATACTTTAAAGCACACTGGTAGATTATTTATCCTTACCAAAAAGTAGATGTCACTTTGTTTAAAGTTGGTATATTTTGAGGGCTAAAACTACAGCATCAGTTTCAATGTTTTATTGCTGGCACAATTTGCTACCCTTTACATAAGGAATTTGTGAGCAAAATGGAGAATTGGAAAGTGCCTCAAAAGGCGATCATAGCACTATATATGCCATAGAAATGTGTGCAGACAACATTTGAAGTGATAGATGCAAAATTAATTGCGTTTGAAAGCATTGCAATGTTTTTCAAGGAGATATTAACCTTGAGGTGCAAGTAATAGTTACCTCCCTGTTCATGGTTCCGTAAGTATTTAATCTAATTTAATTTTTCTTGTCTGTTTAGGACACCCATGATAGCTGGTGGGTTATTTGTGATGGACAAATCCTATTTTGAAGAACTAGGGAAGTATGACATGATGATGGATGTTTGGGGTGGAGAAAACTTAGGTATGTATGTTGTTTAGCTTCAGATCAGTCTTTCAGTTTTGAAAGAAAGCAGATTTCATCATTGCCTTTATGGTCACAGAGTCATGGTCTTCCTGATTTTCTGCAAAGAGAATTAAAACCAGAGTTAAAACTTCACATGCATTATTGGCAAAATCCAAAAGGTTTGTTTCAATGAAAGAATAAAACAAGGTAGTAATTATATGATAATATGAGAGAATAAAAGTATTTGTATATTAAGCAGTGATTTTTTTTTTAATGGAAGTTGTCTGATAAAATAAAAAATTACAGGAAGTAGATAGGAAGTTACTTTCAAAAATGGTATCTTATTTGGAAGTTACATCCTCATCTAAAGTTATTAACTGGAACACTAATGTTTAAGTGCTGGCAATTTAGGGCATGTTTTAAGATGTTGCTGAAATTTAACTGTGAAAAGTAGAACACAGGATTTCATGAGTTTAATGTTCATACATAGATCTTAAGAAATCAATTAAAACTTAGCTGACTGAAGAATAATCTGTTTCTGAATGTTAATAATACTGTACTGCCTGGCATCTAAACTTAGTGAGCTTTTTACTTTCATACCCCTACTTTAGCCCTACGAGATAATTATGATTGAGATTTTTCCTGTAATTCCTTATTTTCAGATGTTTGAGTGAGTGGGATTTAGAAAAAAGGGAGGAGGGCCTCAGGGGACCTGTGCTTTAACCATTTCTTCTTTGACCTGGTTGTTAAATCTGGCTTTAGTAGGGTTTTTTTGCTGTTTGCATTACAGTATTGTACAAAGTGTTTTCTCCAGTTAAGACTGGCATACTTGTATTAAAACAAAAAATATTTGGGAGGAGCAGAACTCTACAACTTCTCAAGACTTCTGTTCTGTCATTAGTTTGGTTCTTTAGGGTAGAGATGCATCTCAGGCATTCTAAGTAGTGTGGTTGAGGACCAGTTCTAAGTATAGGAACTTCTCTACTGCACGTGCTATCTGCAAAATCCTAAAATACCTTGAACTTGTCAAAACCCATGAGTATTTTGAGCTACTGAAATATGTATTTAGCATATGCTTGGCCTACAAGGAAATGTCTGCTGTATACAGCACACTAAGTGTGAAGACATGGTAACCATATGTTTAACACTCTGGTAAGGAACTTGAACACTGGAAGAGACATCCTTACAGTCCGATTTCTGATCTTCCTATGCAGTACTTGAAGAAACTACTTCTGTATTTTGAACAATTACTTTGTTTCTGTTTTCTTACTATCTTGGGTGTATATTTCTAAATTGCATAAATGCTAATATAATAATTTTTCATTTTTTAAATGTCCTGGCAAGTCATTGGATAATCTTACTAAGGCAGTACTCTCATTCACTCTGAAAACCTCTCTTGCCACTAGAACACTTAAATATTTGATTAGCTGCAAGTATGTACCTGAGCAACTGAGGTTTTTTTCTGAAAATTCAGCAGCTGTTTTTATGCTTTGATGATTGAGGCCTTGATAGCAGGAAAGGGCACAAGCAACAGCTGCTTAATCAAGGTGAACAGACTGCATGCAAAAAGCTGTTTATGTTGCTCCTGCTGCATTCTGTTCCCTTTCTTCATGGGGAGGAGGAGATGAAGACTTTGGGGTCCCTTTCCTCTGCTCCCTGTAAAGGCAAAGTCAGTCACTGCAGCAGACAGATAGTGATTTGTTCGTAGCTGCCAGACTAACTGAAGATGGGTAAAAATCACATGGTGTGTGATTTAGTTGGCCATAAATGACAGATGCACCAGATACCAGAAATCTGTGGTGTGCAGTTCGAAATCCATGTTCATCGAGCCTCTTTACACTCAAGCATGTCTCTGGATCAGTGGTTTGTTGGTACATGCTAATAACCTGCTAGATGGACTTGCAATTGCAATACAATTCCATACATTGTATTTATGCTTCATAAAACTTAGCATTTTTCCTTTAAGTATGTACCGAGCAGGTGTTATATGAGATTTTGTTCACATGTTAGGATATTCTCAACTTTGCAAATTTCAAGACAGGCCTGCAGTATTTTGCCTAAATTAGCCAAGACACAGCTCGTACCCTGAGGATGCTGCGCATTTTCAGACTGTTGCTAAATGTGACTGGTAAGACGTGCTTGCTGTACAAAACATGGATCAGGGTTTGTTCAGTCCTGTCTTGAATTCATAAACTCTAATTCTCAGAATCTTCACAATGCTTTTTTGATAAGCATAGGAGGTTTGCATCTAACTTGAAAACATAGGCTTTTCTTAATAATTTTGCTAAAATTGGGGAGCAAGTAAGACATTCCCTGTCTTCTATATCAATGACACATTACAATAAAAAGAGCAAATCTGTTGCTGAGAGGTGTAACAATCTTACACGATAAAGAATGTTTTGACTTGCTGTTTATGCCTTTTTAATGAAAAGCTGTTCACTGAAATTGTTACAATGGTAAAATTTCTTCTCCCACTGTTGAATTTGGAAAAAAAAGATGGCTTGAGGGAGTTTGTGGCATTCTTTTACGTTTTAGTTGCTGTACATTCCTTTTTTCTTTAAAAATCCACCCAGGCTTTAGAAGCCATGTTGGTTCAAATGAGAATTAGTTTGCTTCTCCCTATTTACTAGTCTTTTCCTGTCTTTCCCATAGAGCTGTTTTTTGTAATTTTCACTTTTCTGAGATTCTTCAGAACCTAAGGTGCTGGGAAATATACATGTAGGTTTACATTTCTGGGAACTTACAGTGAGAGAATGGATAAAATTAATATACACAGTAAAGGAAGCTGTGAACAATGAAGCAAGTTGAAACAATGTATTTCCAAATTACTTCTAAAACAAAGATACTTTTTCAATGCCTACATGCATTCAATAGATGACAGTGATTTTTTCATATTAAACCTTCAAATGAGTCACTTAAAAAAAAGAGCTTTAGGCATACTGCATTGACCTTTATTTTTAACCAGACACTTAACTTGCCTCACTTCAGAGGCATGTATTTCCAAATGCTTAAATATTTAAGTCCAGTACTAGATTTTGAGTGTTTAGTCTGTACTTGCTTGTCTAATGCAAAAGCTTTTGTCTTTGATCAGCTCTCCCAGTCATCTTTCATTAGGCTGTCCTCACTGGGTGCAGCATCCCCTCATGTTGGGCTAATAACTGTATGACCTTTCCAGCAAAACTCCATAAATAATGCTTCAAAGTGGTACAAGAAAACTATTACTCCCCTGCTTTCGCAATTTGAGCAGTACGGGACCAAATTTGAGCTAGGTATGGGAAAGCCTGAAGTCTTCTATGTTTAATTTATTCCTGTATAAGCATAGAAGTGCTTTTTTTTTATATAGAAGCAGTGACCAGTTGTTTACTATGATTACCTTCTTTTTTCTTTGTGCTACTGGAAACATCCTTCCAACTGTGCTGATTTGGAATGAATGAGGAAAAGTTCTCTGTCAGGGCTAGGTGACTTCTGCTGTCCAGGTTCTAAGTTGAGAGAGTTGTATAAATATTTCTAGACTTTATTGTTCTCATTAGCTGGGTCAGCTCACTAGATTGGCTTAGAGGTGTCCTGTCCAGAACCTTCAGTTTACAGAAGCTGCATCTTTATTCGGTCTTCAAATGAAGATTGACTTGATAAAACTCTTCCACAGCCAGTGTTTGGGAGTGTTTGGTTATCTGCTATAGCAAGTTAGCAGCTCGACTCTTATCAATTGTTTTATTGTGCCTTGATTTTTGTCCATGTTTTATTCCATCTATAGATGAAAAAAAGTTATTAGACACTAGATCATAAATTCATCTGTTAAGTGTATTAGCTGTTACTTACTCTTTAAATAAAACACACTAGTGGTACATATAGACCTAACTTAACTCTGGCAAATTACAGCATGGTTTGTGAATTTGGGGAATGCTGGTATCGTCAAATAAGAGAAGATACCCAGTTTTGCTCTCAATTTGATATGATTATTTCTCTTGATCTTAGAGAATAATAAATGCTTAGACATGCCTCTGTTTATCCTGGAATTTCTCAGAAAACTGTATTATTGATCTTCCTAGCGATAGGCAATAAAACCATCTCTCTAAATGGTATAATACAAAATTACAGTGTTTTATGATGTTGGTCTTTCATTCATGTTTTTATTTCAGAGATCTCATTCAGAGTTTGGCAATGTGGTGGGAGCCTAGAAATCATCCCTTGCAGCAGAGTGGGTCACGTATTCCGCAAGCAGCATCCTTACACGTTTCCCGGTGGAAGCGGTACTGTGTTTGCAAGGTAACTGTTGAGTCAAATCTTCAGCTAAATAGCAATGTTTTGATTTCTTCAGATGATCAGCAGGTGGCAGTAATTTCATTTTAAGAATCTTTTCTTTAGAAATATTTGCAATATTATCTAGCATGGAAAAATATTCATTAAAAGGAAATTAATGACTTTGAGTAAACTACAGAGAGAGAGAAGAACCTGAAAGTTGAAAAAGGGAAACTTCTAGTAGGCACAGCCTGAGAATCTGGAAAAGAAGGAAATGCTTAGCTTGGCATTCTATCAATTTTGAGAACTTTGTGCTTATTTGGTTTTAAAGTAAGGTTTATTTTCAGAAACAGCTCATAAATCTTCATTTTATAGAAACAGTGCCATCATTCACTAAAAGCCAGAATACACTTGAGTTATGAATATTCTTTGCTTGCTTTTTGTTAATACATGATTGATACGTGATAGACAATTGATTATGTAGACTGATTCTGGCATTTGTGCCAGTGTGTTGGCAACTTCATTCTATATCATATTTGCCTTTCCTGTGCTATGTTTAAAAATGCTTTTTCTATTTACCTAAGAAACTGCAGTGTTAAGGGCTTAGATTAATATGCCTGTTAATTTTGCCATTGATTCAATATATGGTGGTAGCTGAAATACAGAGAGCACAGGTGTACTTAAATTCATAAGAATGTTCTAAGTGGCCGATATATTTGGACTTGTGTTTCATCTTAGATTGAGGTACCTTCTTAGGGCTGTAGTTCTCTTCCACGCTGATTATGCCACCAAGATGATTCTAAGCCTGCTAAAATAAATCACTGTCCTGTTTACTCCAGTGCTTATAGTAGGAATTTTTCTAGTCCCCTATTCTTTGAGATCTGTCTTTTATTCTACATTGAAAAATGAATAATAGTACTTATGGGAAAACAAAAGCCAGCAATGAAATATCCTCTCTTAATACATCACATCTCTATTCCAGTATTTATACAGTGCATCAGGAGAGTAGGATCTACCAATTGAACTGTATTAGGTAGGCTTAGGATGCAACTGTTTTAGCTTGACAGTAGCTTTTTTTACGGACAATGTTATAACAAGGAGCATGATTAATAAAAATATATATAATTCGTGCTGTTTTCCCACTCCTCTGCAGCTTTTCGGGTTTTGGGCTGTTGCCAGGATGCTACTTTCTTGTGATGTTAAATAGATACTTAAACATAGCTCAACTGAAAAGTAGGAAAAGGGTGTGGCTGTATGCATGCAAGGATACAGCAGACATCAGAAATGCATCACATTAGCAAGGGTTGAAGATTGTGTGTTTGTACTGAAAGCTTTTGGATTTTGTTGTGAAGTCAAATAATCATTGTGATTTAATCACTGAAGTGTCCTGACAATTACTACAACAGTTTTTTTTAAAGTCATATTGTTTTTCAGTCATATGTGTTCAAAATGACTTTGTAAGGAGATCCTACATGTATTTGAGTGGTAAGGGCAGCTGAAGCCTGCAAACTGGTGTCTTGGATACTTACATCCCTTTCCAGTTTTATTTTTCTCTGCAAGTTGTTTATTACCTTTGTATGACCCTAGCTGTCTTGCTGTCTCAAATTCTGAAATGTCCTCAAAGTTCTTTGTTTCATTAGAATTCTTTTTAATTAACCTAGAAAAGTTGCTTATCACTCAAAAGCAGAGTTGACATGTTGCTGTATATTTGAAGGTTTCCTCCTCAGTCAGCTGTCTTGGGTGTCAAAGCAGTATAACAATGCCTTAAAATCAATCTTAGCACTGAGAAACCTAAAGGAATAGGATACCCTTGTAAAACAGATATTATCAGATATGCGTAGGACCATGGTGCCAAGAAACTTGGTGCGTGGAGTCTGTGCTGATCTTGCAGTCGGGACTAGTTAGCTTACACCATCATCTGTCCCCTGACTGTATGCATTTTCTTCTGGAGCACTTTGGGTAGGCATCCTATTTTTAGCTGACTAGTCAGTGTGCACTGCCTTTTGGCAGCCAAAACGAATTGGCGATTCTGGATGAGAGGCATCCTGTTTCATGAGAGGGGAGACCACATCCTGGCTGTGTGGTGAGGGCAGGTACAGCTTGTCTGGCAGGATTTGTTAGACCGGTATGCATTGCCTTAATACACCACTTCAGAGAGCTGATAAACCTTGCAGAGCCCAGTCAGCTCCCTGCAAAGCTACCTCTAATCATTCAGTGCTAGGTTTCATTAGCTGTGGCTCAGCATTAAGTTCCAAGTGCACCCTGTACTGTGCTTCCCGGTACCCTGCCTTCTTTGGGTTCTTATTAGTTTAGGTGGTTCTCAGCATCTACATTGGAAAATCATATAAAAGAAGTTATTGGCTGACTGAGTTTACTCCTGTTGCTCTAAATGAACTTCTTGCCAAATGTAAAATAAGCAGAGCATGACAGTTGCACATGAAATAAGACTTAATTTTCTATGCGTAAAATTACAAACAATAGAAGCAAATGAGTTTTACATGGAAGCCATGGGGATGGAAGAAGACATTGCCCTCTTGCAGTCCAAAAGGAGACTTAAAGACACCGGTTACAAAAATATAGAAATTTTAGTTGGAAGTAAAGAATTTGGGTTAGTGTTTTCACATTTATTACAATAATTAATCACTCTTGAATTTTCAAGCATTAATATCTTCTAATTACTGGTTCTTCTCTGCTACCCCAGCTACAACAGACTCGCTTGGTTCATAGTTTTAAATGCCACGGCAGCTTATGTCTTTTTGGAACTTTGAGTGCTTTGTTGGTAAGAATAGGATGAAGATTGAAAATATGTCTTGCCTACGTTAGCATGTCTGTTTTCAGAAAAGCAAAAGACATTATTAAATATTGCCAGTTGTTGAGATTTTTGTTTCCAATTAGCTTGCTTATCCAGGTGAACACTCGCTGAATTTGGCTTCTGTCAAGTTACTCTTGTAAAAAACACAAACAAGAACATAATTTTGCAGAAGTTTGCAGAAAACTCCAAGATGTGTATTAAATTCTGGATGAAAACCTGAAGCAGTGATGAATGTGGAAAAGATATTAATTTCATGCTAAATGCATTTATTCCGGTTATGCTACTCTAATGGTTTTCTATTATTTGGGTCTTCAGTAGGGAGTCTTCTGCCTGGCTTGAGGCAGCTGACTATGTAGTACTAGAAAGGATTAAGATCAACCCAAAGATAAATGACATGGTTTAATTGCAGCTAGAGAAAATATAACCTATGTGTTTCGTATGATTGTCCCTAGAAACACACGCAGGGCAGCAGAAGTCTGGATGGATGAGTATAAAAATTTCTATTATGCAGCAGTGCCTTCAGCCAGGAATGTACCTTATGGCAAGTAAGTCACAAATGCTTCTTTGCCCTGTTCATTTATTCCTCATGAGACAGCACCTTCTGAGGCAAAAACAGAGCTAGCTCTCATGTTCTGTCTGTTTAACATACAGTGCAACAGTTCTACTGTTCTTGAGTTTTCTATATATTCCTTCATGTGTATGAAGATAGCAGCCTGACTTTGAAAACTGCTCCTTTTTTTCCCCTCTAGTATTCAAAGCCGAATGGAACTCAGAAAGAGACTTAGCTGCAAACCCTTCAAATGGTATCTTGAAAATGTTTATCCTGAGTTACGGTGAGTTTGGGCAAAATCAGAGATAGTATGGAGTACTCTTTTTTTTTTTTGACCCTTCCCAGAAATCGGCAGTTTCTTTCTCCTTCCTTGGATATAAAGGGTGTTCTTTAATTTATTTGTGAAAGCAATGCCATGTGCAGGCTTATTTGCTTTTGGGTTTTATTAGTTCTATTCCTAAAGAGCCATTTTTTTCCTAGTAAGTTGCTTTTTCTTTTTCTGCTTACTGCAACTACAGCTAGAGTAGCAGATATTTTAGAGAACAGTGTCCAAAGGACTCATCTGAACCTCCTACAGAAGCTGTTTACTCAAAAGTGCACTGTTCTGTATCCTGTTGTTGTCCCTTTAAAGCTTTTGTCTTCACCTAAGCACATGCCTAGTTGAGTGAGGAGACTGAATCCCAGTACAGTGCAAGTAGCAGGAGTCAGCAGACAAGAGCCTTGTATGTTTGCCAGACAAGGGTAGATGCCCAAGACTAAGAAGCTGAGTCTTCTGCCCTTTCTGTCTCTTGTTCTCTGTCACTGGGTGATCACTAAGTTTTCTGCAGGGAGACGGGAAGAGATAGAGGGAATTGAGAGATAACATTGCTAATGGTTTCTGTAACATGAATGCATCCTAAGTAATGAAAAAGCCTCAAAGCGAAACATTGGTATCACTTTTTGAGAGGAGAAAAGGTTTTTGTTGAATAACCTGTTAATAAGTATGTCTGTCAGATCTGAGTCTATAAACTAGTTTGTCTGCTGTCAACCTAATGTTGATAGTGTAATGGTAAGATTACTGTGTGTGGCTTATGAGAGTATTTGGTTTTTTCCTGGGGGTACTTCATGTCATTAAGAGTCAGGTAACTGCTAGTGGCATATAGGCTTAGAATGCAAAAGCATCATCCATTACAGCCCTAGTGAAACACGTACAGAACCACACATACTAAAGAGTCTCATAAACCAGGGTGATGCTGAGAAAGAAAGTTATTCTTTATTTTCTCTTAAAAGTGCCAGAGGATAATTATTATTTTTATTTGTCAGAAAAAATGCATCTTGCAAGCCTTCCTGGAAGATGTGCAACCTTAAGCATTACTTAGGTGTAATGTCATTTGACTCTGTGTCATCTCTTATGTGCTCATTCTGCTGGCTTGAATTATTATGCTCATAGTCTGAAGGTTTTAAAGGAGTTAATATGCCCTTTCTTTACTGTTTGACACGAACTCATGGTCTCTGCCCACAGCTGTACTTCGTTGAATGGGTTTGCCTAGGTATTTCCATATTATATGACCAAATTTATGTGTAACCATTAAAAAATAGGTATCAGCAAAACATTTATTTTTTTTATGTTTTGTTTTTTAATTCCTAACTGCTTTTGCCACAAGCCGGCTTGGCTGAAAAATCAAGAGGGCTTGATGACCTTAAATCGTGATCTTAAGTCATCTTTAATTTGCTTTTTGTGCTGAGTTTGCATGTTCATCCTCATTCTCTGGTACAAGTCTTTTTGTATTCTGTCCTAAGCTTGCAAGCTTACTCATGTTTGATCAGTTCCTGATCAGATAATTGCCTTGCCTCCTCAGAAGATGATTGAGATTTCGAGGTAGCAGTTATCACTCATCTTTAACCTGTCATCTTAAAAATACTCAGAGTAAAGACAGGGAGTTTTTTAAAAAAAAATAAAATAAAAAAATATAAAGAAACTGAATTAAGGAGATATTTCTGGTTTTATTTTAGGGTACCTGATCATCAAGATATAGCTTTTGGGGCTTTGCAGCAGGGTACCAATTGCCTTGACACTTTGGGCCATTTTGCAGATGGTGTTGTTGGAGTTTATGAATGTCATAATGCCGGGGGAAACCAGGTCTGTATGCCATTAATTTTTTTCTCCACAGGCTATGATCTTTCCAAAAAAGCGAAACCTATTAACTCAAGCAGATACTGTGTACTGTTGGTAAGAAGATGAACCTAAATCAGCAGATCAGGTATAATAACAGATTGGCCAAATAACTTCTCCCTCAAATATAATTTTGCATTTTCAGGATTAGAATCTGAACCCACAGATTCATTCACTATGCACTAGATTATCCCCTTCCTTTGTCTCTATTAATATTTGCTTTTACACTAGAGGCCAGCAACTTCCTTCCTAGGAGTTTTATACTTGCATGGAAAGCTTTTTCCAGTTAACTGATATGTTTGATTGGAAGTGGGTGGATGGTGTGCGTTTTTACTTAAGAAAATATTTGGGTTGTATTAAGCATATAGCCTAAGGTCAGCAAAATAGAATAATGCTTTACTGTGATGTCCTAGTAGTCACTTCCAATTTGCAGTATCAAGGTATAAAAAAAAGATAAATCTATCTTAAATCCCCATTTGGCTCTTCTAGAAAACAGAAGTGCCTAAATGTTGTATCCTATTCACTCACAGTAAAGGAAGGGTTTTAACAGCTCCTTTCTAAATCCTACTCTTAAACTAATTACAAATGTGTCAAATCTGTAAATGAGAGCATTAATTATTTCAAAGAATCTATTTATGCAGTCGTGACAATTACTGTTCATGAAATGTATGCATACATGCTCACTGTTTTGTGTGCTGCTTTTTCACTAAATTCTTTTCAGAATCAATCTGACTATCAATCAAATGTAAGATTAATTCTTCAGGTACATCTGTTAAAATAGAAGGCTGACCAATTACAAATCTAGTGTTGAATCAGTATTAGAATTTTCTTCTCTCTGATTTAAGCTAGAAGGGGAGAACCCTAAAATCAGACGAAGCCTAAAATAAAGGAGTTATTTCCTGGAAGATGTATCACGTTGATTTGAATGCATTGCCATCATACATCTGAGATATGCCTCTTTTCCCTGTTGTTAAAGAGAATATATTTCTGGGAGGCTTTTTCTGTTCTTTATGAAAGTACACTCATCTTTCATAACACCACAGTGATTTTTAGGAGAAAGGGTGAATGTGTGTCCAAATTGCCTTGGTGCAGAAATCTTGGAAGTTTCTGGTGACATTGTGTGTTCTCTATATATACACAAATTTAGCTTCCTCTTTCAAACTCCTCTCCCCTGAACCTGACCCTCTTTTCTGTGTGGTTTCTTCCGTGATGCTGACCTTGACAAACTAATACACACTTGCTCTGAACGGGTCCCTGTGAGAGGACGTTCAGACAGATTAAGAGGCAGAATGGGTCACAATCAGGTTTTATGTCCAAGCAGAATTAGATACACAGGGCCAAGCCTGGCTACATTTAAATGTTATTTTGCAAGCAATGAGTGTTTCAGAAAGAAACCATGGTGTATTTAACAACTATGTACAAATATGTAGGGTTATGATAAGGAGCGAAAGGTAAAGCCAAATGTACTTAGGTGCAAGCAGAAAGTTTCAGGTTAGTGGTGTTCTACTAAATTTATATTTTTGATTTATGACACACATTTTTTCACATATCCTGATTTTCAAATTGTTATGCAGAGCTGTCCTATTTCCAGCACATACACTGCTTGCAATTTTTCTTCTCTTCTGGTGTAGTGGAACTTAATGTTATCTCCATTAAAGCTAGCCATAGTTCCTGATCACTGGAGAAAAGCATCTATACGCTGTGTTTCGTACCATGAAGGGCCATCACGTAGATGTCTCTGGCAGCAGAGCTTGAAGTTTTTGTGAAGCAGTGCCTTTGGCTTTTAACTGTTAATTTTGCATGATTTCTGTTGTGTCTGGGACTGCTGATGGAAGCATGAAGATATATAAAGCAATAATTTTCAGGGTCTAACTTTCTCTGACTGCAGGGTTCTCAAACACAAGTCTTACCACTTCCCTGGTAGTATTTTCAGCTGTTACTATTCAGTATAAATCTTATAAGGGGCCCATCTTTTTCAGGGGCATTTGTGATACCTAATTAACTTAATTCCTTCAGTTCTTTAAAAGTGGCTGTTAATTATTTTTATTGACATCTTAATGAACTGGACAGAACTGACAAAGCAAGTAATTTTGCTGTCATCTCAGATTAACAGGGTGGAAAATATTTTATGTATTGAGAGTGAAAGGAAAAGTTTTCAGCCTAGAAGTTTGGGAAACAAATAAAGGGTTACACAGAGTTCTGCCTTTGCTTTGTTTTGCATCGTGGTCATTATTCTAGTACTTGCATAATATGGTACTCATCTAATGGCTTGCTACTTGTACGATGGCGATTACTTGTAATCATGTGGGATAGAAGTTTTGATTGTTTCCTGACCATCTGTTCTCAAAAGAATTCAATCATTGTTAAATCTGCCGAGTTTAAAAGTGATTATGCAAGCCAAAAATTCAGTTATGGTATCTGAAAATAAGTAAAAAAAATAAAATAAATAAAAATAGGATGGGATTAGTAATTTAATTTCTCTCTGAAACACTCATTGCTTGCAAAATAACATTTAAATGTAGCCAGGCTTGGCCCTGTGTATCTAGTTTTGTATTATACACTCTGAATCCTCTTCAGTTGCTGGAGAAAAGCTAACTGTGCTTTTTTTAAGTAGTGATGAGCATGATTTGGATCATTAGTGTGGCTTTAGTTGATAGATCAGCTTCCTTCCTCAAAGAATAATTAGACAAATGAAGACCAATCTGGATCCTGGAGACCAGGGGACCTGGGGAGAAAGGCATGGAGAGAATCTGAACATCAGCACAAGATTAGGCCCTGTGTAGAAGCATGCTGAGATCAAACAAACGGGGCAACAGTACACACAGAATGGTTTTCTTTGCTCTCTATTTAAGAAGTTGCATATTTAACTGCATTTAAAAGAAATTGTTATACATCATGCCTTGAATAGGAAGTAGTGTTCTCCCTCTACTCTTCAGTCTGGCCTGCTTTTGTACTGCTTTCTGGTGGTCTCTATCACATGAAGAACTGCTGCTTCCTCACTGTGGTACATACACTTTGTTTATTGTGTGGGTAGGGTGGCCAGTGATGCTGCAGCTTTCAGTGTTTTATAAATATTTTTTACATATATGTCAATATGTCCTATCATGCGTAGATGATATGAGGGGTCTGTAATACACACAGAGAGACACAGATAAAAATATAGCTGGACGAATATTTGGCCAAATACTTTAAACCCGAGGACCTGTGTGCCTACCCGCTGTACTTGTGCAAAGCCAGCAGAGGGAGCGAACAGCCTGCTCAGCCGGCCTGGGGATACTGAACCAATTGGAATTGCTCTGTTGGAAAACAGACCTTTTTGCCTCTCCTGCTCTGTGGGAAGCAGTGAACTGTTTGCATGCTCATACATAACCATTTACAGGATTTTAACCTGTGTTATATATGCAGAGATAGCACATGCATCTTCTGCGTGTGTACACAATTTTATACACTTTTTTTTCCTTTTTCTAGGAGTGGGCCTTAACAAAGGACAAGTCAGTGAAACATATGGATTTGTGCCTTACTGTTGTGGACAGAGCACCTGGTTCACTAATAAAACTTCAGGGCTGTAGGGAAAACGACAGCAGACAGGTTAGTACGTCGCGAATGCACTTTGCAAACAGTGGGAAAACAAGGGTTGTGAATGAGTGCAAGTGCATGTGCTGGTCATCATATCTGCTATCCGTTCTACACTGTCTTGCTGTTCTTTGTGTGTAAAGTCAGGATGCGTGATATCTGGGCAGAGCAGCAGGAATAAGCTTGTGTACTGGGCTTGTCATAGGCCGGTGACGATCTCTTACGAACATACAGAGGTGTTATCCCAACACTGGCCTTATATAAAGGTTTCTCCTGATGCTGTTGGTCTGTAACAGTTTGCAGCTGCTACGTCAGTTTCTAAAATAGAATATATATTCCACAATGTATTTTTGAAAGGCTTTCTTCAGTGAGGTTTTAAGATTATGTAGTCTATCTCTGGAGCATGTGGTTTGGCTTTCCTTTCTTCTTTTCAGCTGTAACCTCTTTATAACAGTATTAGACTTCTTCAATGTATTTTTACTAATGCGACATTGGGACTTCATCTATTTCCTGTGGTGGAAGAAAATCACATTTGCAGAGTCATGCCATCTTTTTGATCTAGTCGTATAACAATTAATATCTTTCTGCTAAGTCATCAGTTCTGATCTTCTGCCAGCTGCCTTGCTTCAGTATCTCAGTTTTTGCAGACAGATAACTGAAATGCTGTTCCTTGATAAAGGAAGAATATTCTTGCTACTTTTCAGGAAAAGGAAGCAAGATTTTCTTGATAAGATTTAAAGGCACAATATGTAACAGAAATGCAACAGAAACATTTTTATTCAACATCATGTATTTGGGATTTACTCTGTCCTTGGCATCACCTTGGGCAAAGAGCTTCTGACAGCACAGAACTGGTTGTCTCCAGTGTAATTGAAAGGTGTCTGACAGATTTATGTAAAGTTGTCTTCACTGATTGTTCTTGCTTCTGTGTTCAGAATTGTAGCAATGTGTGGGTGGGTTTTGTGATTTTTATTTTTTTATTTTTAAAAAATTTTTCTTCTTCAGACTGAAGGTTTCATGCAGGTAACATGGTGTGACAGCATATTTGGGAAGTGCTGAAGTAGGGAAAAATTATTTGGGGTGTTCTGTATCTATTGCAGTGTGTTAGCTGAATGAACAGTTGTTTTGTAAAGGCTTGCCATAACTTACTCTTATTCAAGGATCATCCAAACTGCATTATTGCAGTTTTCACAGCTTTCCCAAGCACAAGCCAGGAAAGTTTATGAAGACTTCAAAGGACAGGATGCAGAACTCGCCCTTTTCCTGCTTTTCCAGCTCAATAACTCTTATTTTCTCTTCCAGAAATGGGAACAAATTGAAAGCAATTCTAAACTGAGACACGTTGGCAGCAACCTCTGTCTAGACAGCCGAAATGCCAAAAATGGTGGTCTCACCGTTGAGATCTGTGGTCCTTCTTTGACACAACAGTGGAAATTCACACTTAATCTGCAGCAGTAGAAGGACTTACAAGCAAAATGCTGTTTTGATTCATAGACGTTGGGCAAAGTTTTGATTGAATTACTGATGTATTTCTTAAAACTTTCCACGGAACTTATATACCTCAGTATTCCACCTTTATCTGAAAGTAGGAGAGTGCTGAAGCAGACACCAGAGATCCAGGGGACTTGGAGCACTGCAAAGATGTCACTGAACGTGACTGCGGCACAATTCCTTCTTGGTGTGAAGACTTCAATGGTTCCTTTCTGTCTTCAGTTACGTACTTGCACAGCAGATAATTAACTCTAGGAACAACTGATGTATGATAAACAAAGGATCTGAAGAAACGCCTGTGGGGAACAGGGTGTGGGAGGGGAGGGTGGGAAAAACTTCTAGGAGGAGGTCATTTGAAATCTCCATTTGCATAGAAGTCATGGTTTGTCATTTCCAGAAACAGAAGTGTCATTTTGAAGGTTTCTTTTTTCTCCTGTGTGTACTTGGTAATTTGAATATGAACTTTTATATGATGGACTCTAAATATAAATATATGAAAGTATATATATTGTCAGTTCCCAATGATTTATATCAGTTTTCATCATCCTATAATTATCAGCGAAGTGATTGACGTATGTGGAACCAGAAATTGGATTGGAATGCTAGGAGAGTGAAACTTTATGAAGGTGCAGATTTTGTGCTGCTGAGTATGATGTCCATGCTAACACTGGATGCTTTTGCTTTGCAAACTGGATCTACTACTTAACACTTCACCCTCACCGAAGAACATGAAGCTCAGGAGGAGAGAGGAAATAGCAGAATAAGCCAGTGCATCTGCACGGATGATTGCTTGTTTATTCCCACTTGGAAATTCATTACACGTGCTCTGGATAATGTTAAACTTGTACTTGATATTTGTGTTGATAATTTCCATAGTATTTTGTCTTTAAAATACTTCTTCCCTTGTTACAAAATTGTATAAACAGTGCAGATCTTTCATGCAGCCATGTGGGTTCAGCACGGGTTTATTCTGGGCCCTAATGAGAAAAACGTCTTTGTCTCAAACTCCCCTTCTGAGTTGTAGAAATAAGATGGAATAGTAACATCACTGTTGACAGCACAAGATCTGAATTTTAATTTGCAAGGATGAGCAGCTATGGAATATCTCTGAATTGCACTTGCTTAATTTATAGACCTACTACTGGGGAATTTTCTTCCGTTTTGTTTCTTTAAATGGAACTTTCGAATGGATTCAGGCTTGGCTCTGGGAATCAGCCTGGATACCAGCAGATCCTACGTGTTTTTAAGCATAGAACCCATGCATCTTGCAGCTTCAGTCCAGCTGATGTCATTTTTATATTAAAATAATACTGTCAAAGTTAACCCCAACTTTGACCTGTCCTTCCTTAAGTTTGCATAGACTATATACTTTTTTTATTGAAAGCAAATGCTTCAATGAGCTTTTAAAATTAAAAGGAAATATAAATAAGTACTGATAAGCGAGACAGCATTGACAAAAATTAGTGCAGACATACAGCACCAGGAACTGGTTTTGGTAAGGTGATGGATCTTGGAAAAATGTAAAGGTTCATTATAAGGAGATGAAAAACATCTGCTCTACTGTGGTATGCTGTTATAGATCCCCTCTTTCTTTGTTCCTGGAAGTAGAGTAGTAGTTTCTGATTTTTTGGTTTCCTTTGGCTGCATCTATACATTAGGTATAGAGGTGGTACTCTTCTGGGCAAAATGGCTTTAGCTGTGCCCATAAATACCTTGTGTGTCTGAAGTTATGACTTGCAAGTACCTGCATACCTTCTGGATTGGGGGCATTAAATCCAATTTCTCCCATCCATCGTCTGACTTTTTTTATGAGTAATTAATACTTCTTTTTTTTTTTCAATTCTTCACAATCCACAATCTCCAAAACTTGTCTGTTTTAGAGGCCATATAGTGGTTAAACTATTTTTCAGCTTTTAGTCTCTCCCTATCTGTAGCCTTTTAACCTAGCTGAGAACTTGAAGAACGCGATTCATAAGCACAGCAGTAGATTTCGTCATATTCTGACAAAATAAATGCTGAAATACGGGCTCAGCAGCAAGTCAATTGTTTGAGGTTTTGAAAAACAGAATTTAAAAGGAAAAAACCCAACCACTCAGCTTCTACCATGGAGGCATTTCCATTTGCATCTCTGATCATAGTAAAGGTAGTACTAACTGAAATCAGCAGTTGCAATTCTGAATATTGACCTGCCTCTTAACTCTGAACCAGAATTGCTAGTAAAAAAAACAAATCCATATTCCACCTCTTAAGTCTTTAATGTCAGCTGCTATTGTATAAAGTAGGAACGCTTTCACTAATTCCCCGTGGATGCTGTGCATAGGGGTTTTAATATAGGAGCTGGGTGTTAAAGACAGCATTGCTTTTCTTTGAGAGAACAGACAAGAAGTGGTATCCTTTTGTTATGTTTACATGACAGTGTGCCAAAGTAACTTACTGTGATTTTAGGGGTTTTTAATGTTGATGAAATTTGCCCATTTGAAAGATGAATTAAGAGCCCTTGAAGCAAATCGCGGTGGAGTCTCCTGAGAACTTTTCTTACCGTCTTCAGAGCAAGAATGGTGATGTTGTTTGTTTTGCAGATTTTCAAAACATAGTTTGGAAACTGTTTTTTCAGTTGGTTTGAAAAGTCTGCTGTACAGAGCTTGTACTTTGTTCATTTTATAGATGGAAACCATCCTTGAAAAATTGTTTAACTTAAATAAAGAATGCTTTATAGATACGTGTGTGGTGGTTAATATAACTGAGTAAAACCAGAAAATCTGCCCAGAGCTTGTAAGTTGAAGTAGTTTTCAAATGCTTTAATTCGCTTGGTTGTTTCATAAAGTTCCTGTTCTACAAGTGTGTATATGTGGGTGTATATTTGCATATATGAAAAGAGAATTCGTATTTAAATTAATAAGATAACTTTGAGGAAACTGCCTTATTTTAGAAGCTACTTTACATTGGTGAGTGAATTAACACTGGCTGTAGTCACCTGAAAATGTACTATTAAGGCACTCCCTCTCCGGCCCCATTACAGAATCACAGAATC
>VZRW01001827.1:40973-54678 GCA_013398125.1 Aegotheles bennettii | reverse complement strand
ATTTGTAGATACTGTAAGTCATCAGAAAACACTTGCATCAGGAAAAAAAATCTCTGTTCTGTAACATCTTTTAGATTTAGCAATGTGACATAAAATAATTTAGATCACTGCCTTTTTATTTTAGAATCAAGGCTGTGAAGCCAAATAAATATTCCAAGAATATCCATAGAAATAGTGCAACCTCCATCTTCTGTGGAGAACTAGTATAAAATCCAGCAGCACTGGAAAGCTTCCTAATTTGCATACTGCCTTTTCGAAAGCTCCTTCAGTGGACCTTGCCTCAGGGAAGCACTTGCAACCCAAGGATTGACCACAGGAGTGGATGTGCTTGTTGAACACAGCTTCACACTTGCTATGAAGCAACCTGCTTAAACATCTGAACTTCAAACAAAGGGTTTAAGTTGGAAGATGTAAAACCTTTCTTCCTTACTCCCTATTTACCATATCACAAGAAGCTGCCAGAACTGGAATTCAAGGTAGAAGAGTCTGAAAAATAGTGGAGTGGGAATAAGGGGTAAGAACGAGGAAAAACTAACCAACCACAACAAAAAATGGAAACAAACCCCCAGAAATATACTGTTTAGCTTTTGACCTTGATTTCTGAAAGAAACTGTTTTCCCAGTGATGTGTATATCCACAGTGCTAGTAAAGATAAAAGTTTCTTCCTGCATAAAAGCTAACAATTTTTTTAAGGAAAAAAGAAAAACTTAAGAGCAAAGAGGTTTGTTTTCATCATGAATGAGAAATACATATATAGTAATACAGTAATAACAATGCAAACAATACAGTATGAAGTAACTGATATCAAGAACCTTTTGCTGCAAAAAGTGGTAGACCCTAACTGCTGAGTGTCCTTCAGAACAGACACCACCTCCAAACCCCCACATGTTGGTTGCAGTTTTCTCCCACACCAGAAACAGCAAAAGGAGACCTGAAGGGACTGCCAACTCCTTTGTGCTTTGGCTTCAGTTGTATTGCTTCCATATCTACACAAATGGCCTTGTATTTTACTTTTAGAATAGTACCTTACTTTTTCGTTGGCTCAACTTCATAATGGTACTAAGAGGAAAAAAACCCAAAAGTACAGTTTGCGCTTCTAATGTGGTAATGCATAAAACCCTATTAACACTTTCTCATTTGCGGTTTCCCCCACTGCTCCCAAAGACAGGAAGGTTGAAAAACTTGATTTTTTTTTTTGAAAACTACTGGCTTACCTTCAGCAGTTTCACTGCACATATCAAATTACTGTCCACAGGGTTAGAGAGGAGTGCATTTAGTAATTCCCGAAGGCCTTCTTGAAGAATGTCTGCTCGTGTTACCTGTCCCTTTGTTCCTTTAATCTGCAAAAGATATATTGAAAATGATTGAAAAGACCCAAGTTTTAGAAATCATCTTCTCTCTTGAATGCTCTATGATTTGGTTTCAACATACTGATTACCAATGATCTCGTGACCAGCATAGCGCAGCTCTTTTAGTTGGAAGAACATACCAAATAGTGTAAGTATTTTAGAACATAAACTACAAGTAACATCCTTACAGTTCTGACACACATACATAACAATGCATGTCTAGTGTTTTGTTTCTTTGCTAAAAAATCACGAAGAAAAGCTACCATTTTGCCTGGCCACAAGTCCACAAAATCCCAAATTCTCAGAACCCCATGCTCTTTCCCATACCGTATTTTGTGTTCTGAACAGCTGTAGTGGTTTACTTTTAGAAAGCACTCTGTGTCTGTTTAAAAGAAATATAGAAAATGGTTTAAAAATAAATTCTATACTCCACAGAATGGGATAACTCCTCTCCCCCAAACCCTCCAAAAATCTTCCTTTTTACTTTTAGCAAATGAAAAGCATATTTTGAGGCCAACTTATGAACAGAAATGTAAGTCTTATTTTCTTTCTTCATGCCAGCAGACGTTTTTATAGTGTCCACTTAAATATTTATTTTTTTAAATGGATTATTACAATGGTTTGATTTAAGTACACTACAACAGTTAGTGGACTTACTGAACTTGCACGTGTAAGAGTCAATGAAGTTTTACATGTACATACACATTTTTGTATTTATCAGAAATATAAAATACCAAACTAAATACAAGATTTCATGCTTCATGCATAAGCCAAGGACTCAATCTTCAGAAGAAATACCTTTAAAGATCTGCATTAATTGCTCATTTTGAGGATTTCCACACCTTCCTCAAGGGTTTCATAATAGTGCCTATTAGTGGCTGAACACAGATTTACGTGGGTTATTGATCCTGATCTGCTTCTCTGAGGTTGTAATCCTATGTAGGATAAGTGTAGTCATCTGGGGCTTTTGCCAGACAAAAGAAAATGCCAAAAACTTCATTCCAGTGGTGGTTTATGGTTAGTCCTTTGTATGAATTGTTACACTTTTAAAAAATCTTTATATACTTCTAATGACCTTGTTGTTTTTTGTTTATGTTTCCTGGACACACATTATAATGGAACTGTTCTAAAGTTCTTTTACTTTATTCCGCTCTCCATTTACAAAAACACCTCAGATTATATTCCATTTCAGCGTTTACCTAAACACAACAAAAAATTAATGAAGAACCACGTGACATGCTACTTTCTTCTTACCTCCAGGTTCAGGTAAAGTTCAGCTAAGAACAGCACAAAGGCATGAAATTGTTTTCGAGTAGCTTCATCTCCTTTGGTAGCTTCATCTCTGTTTTCATACTCTGTTCGACACCTGTAAACATTAAAACAAAATCATCTGCAGACATCCCAACATATATAGCACGCCACTTATTTAACAGAATGCTAAGAACTTATGAACTGCATCAAAACTGTTAAATGCCGAATGCTAGGAAGTATGATTTGTGAAGGAAGTGAGAGGACTTCAAAAAGACACCACTGATTTGTGTCCTTTTAGATGAATATGTATGATTACACGATTATGTTTTCAAGCACTGAGATACCCGAGATAGCAAAATGTAACAGAGTAAAGCACAACATGTAAAAATTAGAAGACAGTTACTTGGTTTATGTACTAGAATATGGGTCAAGGAAGTTTAATACAGGCAGCCAAACATCCACAGAAACGAACGGATACACTCTGAAAGACGTTTTCCCCCTTTCAGGGTGCTTCCACATTGTCTTAGATGCCTCTGCACTTACTCAATAAATTCTTTGTATCATCATTTTAAGAGACAGTGATGCATAATTCATGACAGCAAGCTGATTGGTGCAGCTGATACTCTAAAGGGAATGGATGCCATCCAGAGGGACCTTGACAGGCTTGAGAGGTGGGCCCCTGTGAACTTCATGAAGTTTGACAAGGCCAAGGTCCTGCATGTGGGCCGTGGCAATTCCAAACAGGCTGGGCGATGAGTGCATTGAAAGCAGCCCTGCGGAGGACTTGAGGGTACTGGTGGCCCAAGCTGGCCAACCCAAGTATTCCACACTATAAATGACACTCTCACTATATACTAGGAAGTTTGCAGGGATGTTTCTTTTTTCCTTCTACCATGGTTACCTTCCCAAGAGGGTCCCCACCCGTCTCATCAGCCACCTCACGACTGAGGCTTGCTCCTCCGCTTGCTGTGACGGTCACATTCTCGCTGGAGCTGTTGTGCTCGCAGCATTGGCACTCAGCTCTCACTGCTCGAAGCGCACAGCTCACGACTACTATCTGGAGCTGAGTATAACTTTGTAATTAGTTCATTATTATTATAGGATTAAATCTGTATTCATTTCAATCCACAGGTCTCCTTTCCTTTTCCTGATTTCACTTCCCAGGTGGGGCTGGGTGATAGAGCAACTGTCTAAACTCTGATATAAAGCACACTGGTACTTCAAAGGTTATGCAGTAAGATTTAAAAGGAAATACATGCATTTTAAAATTGTTGCATTTTTGCCAACTAGAAATCTAATCATTATTAAGCCATAAGCCCCCAGAACTCTGCAGTAACTGACAACTGAAGAAATTTATCCTCCTGCATTTTATCTGTTTTATCTATTTCCTAGATGTAAAATCAGTTAGCTGATCAATGACTAAATCTTACACAGCAGCTCCAGCCAGAAAAGTAATTGAAGAAAAATCACAATGAAGTTAAGTCCTGCCAGGAGTCAGAGGACAAGGACAGTACCTACATGTGCATGTAGTGTACTTTTGAAGTTGACTAGCTTTCAAATTTACCCTGTAATTTGGGATCAGTCTAAGATACTCAATTCAGAAGAGTCTTCAGAACCCTGGAGTTCTATTTTTATATTCAAAAATATTAAAATATATGCATTAGATATCCAGTATGTACCTGTACTTTCATAATCCTCAATCTAAACTTCTATGTTAAGTATATACCTATTTGAACATAACATTAAGAATTACATACAAAATAGAAAGACATGTAACTTGAGAAAATAACAGGCTTAAAACGAGATGCTTATACTGACCTTTGAAGTAACAACTGTCTGAAGTTCCCACTTTGTGGATTAATGGTTAGATGGTGAGATAGATAGTTACACAACCGTGCTCCCATGTAGGAAAAATTTGGGACAGATGTGGCCTTCCAAGATAAAAATAGAAAAACAAGTTTTTCATAAAACTCATGATTAGGCTATCACAAAGTAGTTTTCTAAAAACCTTTTAAAGGTGTGTTTAAGAACAGTTGATTAGACAACTGAAAAGCAGAAGATTAACAATTACTATTTGTAATGTTAATTTTTGTATCTTATCAACACCTTACTATATGCGTTTCAGCACTTAAATGTTCATTATACTGGGATTTTGCGGCTTTAGGAAAACAACCACAATTACGCCATGCATCCTCAAATCTACTTCTCTGTTGTGACCTACACCAAAGTGTGTCTTAGAAAACTGTCATTTACAAACTCCTTATACAAAAAAAAAATACAAATCAACAGCGGACATCAAGAAACTTTTCCAAGGAGCAATGAGTACATTAAAACAATATTAGAAAAAGTTGCCTTCATTCAGTCTAAGAGCTGTTTATCCCAGAATCTCTTTCTGGCAATAGTGAATGCCCATGTAAAGAGTACAAGAACATGGCAAGACAAACACTTTCTCCTGTACACGCTCCAGCAATCTGCTGATTCAGAGGTTAAAACTGCATCATTACAGTTAATAGCTCTTGACAGGCCCTTTTTTCTAAAACAAGTCCTGTTACTGTTGAACATTTACACTTTTATCATCTAAAAACAGGCGGTAGCAATGAAATTCCACAACAGAAGTTACACACAGTCTGAAAAATATTTTGCTTTAAATGTGATACCTCAGAATTTCAAATGGTGGAAAAAAATTGGGAATTCAACAGTGCCTACAAACTCTTATAGAACATAACAGAGAACATCCCCTTATTTTGGCAATTTATTATTGTTCACTTGTTTGGAACTCTCTTCTAACAACACTTGAATTCAAGATGATTTCTCAAACACAGCTTCAGTGAAAAGAGGTTCTGGTGTAAATAACTCCAACAACTCTGCCAAAAATTTAACAGGGATACTAAGAGTTCATTAAACAACAACTATGGCTTTGGCATCTTTGAATATTCCTCTTACACCTTGATCATTTAGCAGCGCTACAGATGTGCTTGCATGCTTCTGGTTCTAACATGTTTGAAAAGAGCATCTTGCCATTAGCATGTCAATTTATTACAGCTAATGACCTTCTACAGGCAGTGAAAAATGTGCACTCAATGTAACTATACTATGTGCATAAAGTCACTGGAAAAATCTGAAGTGTCTTCGGAAGGTACAAGAGGTTTCAGTAACTAAGATAATAAAATAGAATTTTGTTTCCATTAACAGGTATGTGAAATAGCTAATGAGCTTTTTGGTGCTTTGGTTCAATCAGCTGCATGGACTACAAGAGATACTCCCCTTTTTTACAAGGGAAAATACAACACTTTAATTTCAATTCTCTTTCCTAACAAAAATAATAATCAACAATAAAAAACCCAAACACATCCACAAAATCTTCAAACCTCAATTATATTTTTTAAACATTATCTTCCTAATTACTTGGTCTGTGTTTGTGGTTGCATCAAATACTGAAACAACTAAATTTCAGCTATTATGACCTAGCACAGAGAGACCAAAAAAACCCACCTTGCATCTTCTTAACAACCAATCATTACAGTGCAATATCATTTTCCCTGAATTACTGTTGCTGGTAATCCTAGTTTATCTCCAACTCAAAAAAAAAGTCACAATCTAAGCATGAAGGGTAATGTAACAATACACTTCTTGAGAAATTTTAGTTGCTGTAACAGCAACCATCTACGATATATATACACAACAGTCAAGATTCTTGAACTATGAAGTCAGAGTGCTTGTTTTCTGGAAAACGAGAGAACTGGCACTTCACTCTGTCCAGAGATATAAATGGATCAGGAAGAACAGGGGCAATTAATCCTCATGGACAGGCTGAGATACCCGACACACACATATGAAGGGAAAAGTGTACAGGACTTGGGTTTCCTTTACTTCAGTCTTTTTCCTTCAAAAACCTAACATCTGTAAATCTGTTCAGTTGAGTTAAATTAACACCACTGAAGCAATTTTAATTGTGATAAGCCAGGAAATACAAATACTTGAGCCTCTGCTCAAGGCAGAAGAATAAGCATAGTTGACTTACACTTGAATGCTATCCAATGCTGACATACAACAAAATTGAAATTGGATGTTTTTGGATACTAGCATAGCTTTTTTACACTAAGTTGTATTTTTCACATAATTTCAGACTGGTAACGTGCAATGCTTCTCAGCTGAGGAAGGCACAGCCAATCCTAACACTAGACTTTTTTATAAATAGGGGGAAAGAAGAGGAGGCAACATTGAAGACATTAAATGAGAATCAATGTATTTAACATATGTGGAGTTAAAAATGGGATAATTTCCTCTTTTTTTCCTTCTAGTAAAGTTCTATGGAATATGTTACTCTTTTTAACTATCCTCCAGGTGTTCAAATAAAGGATGGGAAAATGATGCTGCCAAACACAGCACACGTAATCTTAACATCTAACCAAACTGTTCAGAATTAAATGTGCATCAGTTCTGTATGATAAGAAACTTGAGTCTCTACAGTTCTTTCTAGTGAACAAGTTATGCAGCTTCTACATACTCCAGATTATTTTACAGTAAAAATATTCTGCCAGTATCTGCATTTAAAAAGTTGAGTAAAAGTTTGCATTCTTCAAGGTAGAATTTGAAAGCAACCAATCCAAGAAAGTGAGACACTCAATGTAATAAATAGCAAGCACAAATGTGACTTCATTCTCTACAGCAAGCCCAAAAGACAGTAACAGTAGCTCATTTGCTAAGCAACACATATTAGGCTGTTCTTTCCAATGGCTTCCCCAATTAGCAGAAAGTTCAGCTCAAGGTCTCTGTCCTCATTTCCATGGCCTACCAATGGGGCCGAAGCCAGATACCATTAGATAAGCTTTCCTTTCTTCCAATTACGCTGTTCTGAAATAGGTATATTCTAAAACAAGAAGGAAGACTGTCAATAAAGGAGCATTTCCCAAAGGATGGTGTGTACAGTAGGTAGAAATTTAATTTTTTAACGCATCACAGAATTAAAAGTACTGAAGTACTATGCAAAAATTTTTTTTGCATGATAGAATAAAAATGTACACCTCCAACATTGCTTAAGTTTCTTCAATATCTACTATATAAACACAGAATTTATGTACAACTCCCTTTAATTAAGTGCTGTAATTTAAAACTCTAATATGTGATCCAGGAGATCCAAATACACAACAAAGGGAAGAGTAAACTGGGGAAATTTATCATCCATTCAGGTATCCCACACTTGAGCTACCGTTTCAATTTGCTATGTAAAATCTTTCCATATATATCTCATTCTGAAAAGAAAAAAATCAAACCATTACAGTACTATATATATACAATTGGTATGCATTATCTTGGACACTGTGAAACAGAGGCATAATATCCGTTCTGTAAGACATAATACACAGGCTACCTGCTGATAGACGAGTTCAACAAGTTCTTGCAAAGCTTCATCCGCAGTGACCCAGCCATTCAGTGTTTCAGCAAACTGCTCTATTTCAGTTTCAAAACAACCTGGTTGCTCAGTGAGGTGATTTAGAAAGTCTTGTACATATTCTGCCAAAGTCATATAGCCATCACATCTATCGTCAAAGGAAGAATCCTATAGCAGTGAAAGAACATATCAACTATGTAAAATGAACCTAAAATGATGCTGTTACACTTACTAAGTCCAGAAGTAACCATATAACCCTTAGTCTTGAGTCTCTGCATACTTGATAGTGATCTTTATTACACAGTTCAATATTTTTAGCGAGCATAGACCTCAATGCAATCAGAAAGCTCCAGCAGTCTATCATCTTAAGAATTTGGTAACGTGTTTTTATAGAGGTTAGCGTTTCCCAGCAAAACACATCATAATACAGATTAAAGAGAAATCAGTTTGACAAGTTTGGTGCAACATTAACTAACAAACTAGTAAGTAAGTATATCTGTTAAAAATAAAACTATCAAACTGAGGCTCAACACCCAGTCCTGATGTGCACAAACTGTGCTGCAGGCATACGTAGAAGGAAAAAAATAATTTAAAGCTTGAAACCAGTTATTTTGGGCTTACACAGAGTGTATAGCACTCCAAAATTTGCAAAGGGGAGAAATTACAGAAATACAATAGGTACAGTGTAGCATTCCCCTGTAGAAAACACAGTCATGAAAAGTGATCTTTTAAAGTCAGCATCTCTTGGCAACAGATGAAAGATTACAAGGCATGAAATGAGAACCATTCAAATGGTAGTGCACTAATTTGCAGCTACTGAGGTTAAAAAACGGACAGCAAACACACCTGCTCCCTAAAGAAAGGATGAGCTACCACAATACCACTTTATCAATGTTTATACTCCTGCTGATGGAACAGAAGGCGGCTAATTTTGTCCATTCAGAAATCATGTATGCAAGAGTGTCTAAAGCCAATACCGTTCTGGATGAATACAACACTAGCGTGTGAGGGGAACAGCAAAGGAAGCAGCACACTTTGTGATGTCACTAGTAATAACACAGTACAAATAATTCATTCTGTCACACTACACAGAAGACTGAAAAGCATCTGATAATTAGATTTCAGAAGTGCAAACAGGAGCCCAACGAGTGACTGCTAAAGAAATGACTTATAATTAGTGATTCAGCACCTAAGGGTAATATACAGAATACTGGAATTCTCAATTGATCTACTATTTAACAAGAAAAAAGGTTCAATATGTATCTACTGTCATGAAAAATAGAAATGTAATGTAGATTATTGAAATGTAATGAAAACTGAAAAAACACTTTTCCTTTACTTAGTGGGCATAAACACACTGATAAAATTTATAATTCTATTCTCCGTCTCCCCACCACCCCATCCTTGATGAGGGGAAGTTGTTTACTTTGCCTGCAAAATGTCTCAGTCTCTTCACTACTGTGAAGCAATGTCAATTCGTGAAAAGGTATCTACCTGGATATGAACGGTAGAGAAACACAGATACACACTGCTAAAATCAAGTATTGACAATAATTTCATGACCTGTGAAGAATGTGGAAAAAAGGCAGATTTTCCAAAATTTTTCAAAGACCCATGTTGTAAGGGTATAAAACTTGAGCTAATGGGGGATAAATCAATCTAACAAAATGAAAAACTAGAAAGATTTTCTATAATGTTTAATTAAGTAGAACATTTGCTCACTTAATAATACTAAAGACAAAGTTATTTAATGACTACTATGAAGTTACTTAATTACTACTCTTAAAGTCTTCAACAAACTGATCTGGGTTGGTTTTGTTTTGAGTTGGAGATTGGAGCAGAGAAACTTCAGAAGCTCTTACCAGCCTAAAGTATTCTACAGTTCTAATGGCTTGGAGCTTATAATGCCAAAGAATAAAGGCTAACAGGCCTCTGTATAACTTGCTAAATATTCTATTTCTATAAAGGAAAACAACTTTAACTAAGCAACTTCAAATAGCTCAGTAAAAGTTCTGTACAATAAAGTTAAACTATTTTGTTCCACAGAACTATGACATTATTGTGCAACAACTGCAGCTTAATCACATACAGCTGAACTAGCATCTCTCCAAAAAACCTGTTTGAAAATTCCCCAGGCAGGTTGCAGGGAAAGCAATCGCTGTAGCTAGGAAAAGCAGCTGCTCTTTCTGACAGCTATCAGGTTGTTATGAGATCCTCATTCAGCAGAGGGAAGTATCTTCCTCTGATACTCACCTGGTAAGAATTCAGTCTTGGAGGAGAACATCCTCGATTTGGAAGGGACCCCAATACAACCTGGTATAGTGGTATCTTTGTATTCAAGTTCCTCTTTCCATTTAGTAATTAAGAGGCTAAACACAGAAGCTAAACCCTGTACCACATTCACCTACCTGTACACTAAATATGCAACTCCAAAAGCGGTCTGGGTTTTAGTAACTATGCCAGGGAACAGAACAAATGGGAGAGAAAAATGAAGAATTCAAGCAGTACAATAGTGTTGCATATTGCTAAATTAGTAACACTTAATACTCCAATGAAATTTTACCCGGTAAGTTCTAGACATAAACCACTTGTGTTTCTCATCGGCAGATTTTAAGATTTCACAATAAGACAGCACCACATAGCGTATTGACTAAGGCAAAACAAAGCAAATCCCTCTGGATTATTTTTAAACAGCAGTTGGATAACAGGAGTCTGTTAAATTCACACATTCATCACTGATTTATGATTCAAAGCCATCAAAGTCAATTAGTGTGCTGTATGCCTTCATGGGTAACCAATAGTTTTGAGTATCAGAACTGGAGACTACGTAACCTAATAATCAAATGTTACATGGACACACATGGTAATCACAATAATGTACAATCAAACAAGAAATCAAAACTTTATTTCTAAAACAATAAATGCTTAATAGCAAAACCACTGTGTGTTTTATAAAAGAAATGCAAGTTTTCAGATCTCAAAATTCCAGGGAACATTCTAAATGAAAGCCAAAACGTATTAATGTTAAGTCAGAAAAACATAAGTTTCTCAAAACTTTGTTTTGATTCAAAGTTTAAGACTCATGGTCAAAATCTATGTAATAGTAAACTGTGCTAAACTTCTAATTTTTAATGCAAGCGAGCCCAGTTTATGAAATTACTTCAGTCATTAAAGTAAAAAAAAATAAATAAAAAATCCCCAAACTTCATAATAGTGAGGGAACTAAAGTCTGAAGCAGTGCAATTCTATGCCTAGTATATTCTGATGAGATGAAGGTCCCTGCAACATACTTTCAAATAAATATTCTAGGTTTTGCTAGCATTTTAAGAGGTATTTTTATTAACAGATGAGTCACTTGTACTCATAGCATATTCCTACAACATAGTGACCAGAGAACTCCCACATGCTTGTGTATTTTTGCGAAACAGATGAAAAGCAACATTGCTGGCCTCAAGACTTTGTAAGTTTAAGTATATATTATGTATGCCATCTGAAATGGCAGCTTTTTCTGGTCTTGAAACAGAAATCCTTTATTTACAGTAAACATGTAACATACACCGGGGCAAAGTAGTTACTTTTCCTCTAGATTATCTACTCACTGAAGCACGTTTTGGCATTTCATTAACAGTTGTATATTGGCTATGCGCTTGTATTATTGAGGACAGTAATTCCACTCAGTAAGCTGGCAAAGCTAGCAACATTAAGATAACATCAATTTCACCGGTGAGGAAAAGACTTCAAAACGTCAAGTCACCATATTTAGAATTCAAATAAAGTATTTTTCTACAAGTTATTAAAAATCTAATTGTTCCTGTATAAAAATTTTAATCGCTTGACTGCTATTTGTAAAAGCAACAGTTCCCGCCTGTTTATATATAGTACCAGAGTTTGGCCACCTGCTAACAAAAGGATATTCTAAGACTTCACACAGATCTTCTCTGGAGTAGAATTACTGCAACAGTACCATGGAACACCATGGAGTAGAAAATAAGAAGTACCAACTTACTACCTGATGCACCTACCATATTGATCTGAGATCACCCTTAGCCTGGCTGCAAATATATTTTGTACTAGGTATGTGGGTAGGCAACTGCTAGGAATGAGCCTAGCCCTGCTTCTTTGTCCTTTGGTGATATAACACCACTGAAGGAATAAAAAGACACCTGATAGGATACACTGAGTTAGGCAGTCACAGCCAGTCATGCCCACGGCACAGTAAATTTAGGAAAGGTAAAGCCTGTACTCAAAAAAGCTGAAGTTCAAGCTTTCTCCTGTATTTGCTTAGAAAATCTGTGCATAAATGTGCAGCTAAGCTTTCACTTAAAACGCAGTGCAGATGTAACTATAGCACAGATGGTCACCAAAAAGTTAATTCTGATGTTGGGTATAATCAATGCTTGGTGTGATCAAAAAGGAACATGGTTACCTGCAGCAAACTCTAGCAAAATACCCACGTACACAGTAATAGTCACCCATTATCACTTAACATGCCGACTGTGACTCTGGAGTATACCATCAGAATTTCTGGAATATCTTCAGCAAATGCAGCATGGAAGTTATCCGATACAAGTATGAATATATCTGATAGTATATTAAAATATTGCATTACATAGGAAATAATATACTATGCGCATTATGTATATCTATAATACAGCTGACATAACTTTTTAATATAAGTAAATCAGTATATACTAAGAAGAGAGGATAAACACTCACTGTGAAGTTCTGACTGTACCCTGATGGATAAAACTCAGGTGCTTTAACAGACAACTTTGATGTTACCACAGGAGCCACAGCCACACGAGGTTCATCCATTTCTGGTCCAGAATCAGGAACTGGAACTTTATCTTGTGATCCAGATGAAATTCCTGTCTGTTGCTGGTGTTCTGAAAAGTTTTTAACAGCTTTTCTTAGAAATTACTAAACTATCCACAGAGAATGCACATTTTTTTAAGTTTAAATATATTTTTACTATAAATATACTTGTTTACATCAAATATATTTTTGTTGCTTTTCTTAAATATAAAATTTTTCATTTTAGGAAATGCTAGATGTCCTTCTGCATCAAAGAAAGTTAAAACTCTACGTTCACGTGAAGGTGATGAAAAAAAAGAGGAAGAAAAAGAAAGAAAAAAGAGCTCTCTACTCTCCCATGAAAACATGTTTTCTAAAAGAGCTAACCTGAGAAACTAGTATTTCTCTTACAGCATGCTCGTTCTTCTTGTGGGTTTTCCATAAGACTTCAGATGCCAATGCAAGACTTTGAAGGTCAATAAATGGCATAATAAATGGAAAACATCACTGATTTTTAACAACTCTATTTTTAAAGGCAATTCTCACTTAGCTATTGTTTTTGTACACGCTTGCCAAAAAATCCGATGACATGGTGTTTCTGAAACGGTATTTTCCACATTTCCCACATGTATCTGTACGGATCAGCCCCCAAGTCCCTTGGACGCAGCACCTGACACCTACCTGGGAAAGCCAACCAACAAACAGCGCTTTGTGCTGCTGCTGGGTTTATTTTCTGGCAAAACTCTAGGCTGGAGTTGGAGGGTTCTTCAGCCGGGGCAGGCTGAGCCCGGCTGCGGGCGGATTAGCGGGGGGTGACACGCACACGGGCACGCCAGGGCACGGCGGGGGCGCGGACCGAGCGGCTGCAGCGGAGTCTCAGCCCGCACCTGGGCACAGGCCCGCCGGACACCACCGCTCC
>VZRW01001827.1:0-36275 GCA_013398125.1 Aegotheles bennettii | reverse complement strand
TGCTTCGGCTCGACGGTTGTCTTAAAATTACTGTGTTCTCTAGCTAGAGAGAGGAGAGGGACGGGAGGGGTCGTCTCGTGGCTGCTGGCAGTCAACCAGGCTGGAGCTGCGGAGTTTACATACCTTCTGTCCCTGTCATTAATAACTCCTGCCTCGCTCTTGTGTGTGCAGCAGGGACTCCACGCGTGGCAGGGATCTGGCAGGGCCCGGGCGCGATGGCGAGCCTTCTGCGTGTGGCCGTGAGCGGGTGCTCAGCGCCCATGCTGGGCACGGTGTTACCGCCCAAGGTGCACTCTGTGAAGATGCCCTGCTTGCGGGTGTTCAGGACCCACCAGAGGCTCATGTCTCAGGCAGCTCCGAAGCCAGGTAAGTTCGTTAACTTATTGTGAAAAATCTTTCATTTTAAAACATGAAGATAGCTTGAATTTTTCTTTCAGATATCCGTTAGTACAGGAAAGACTTAAAAAGAATACACTTAAATCGTGTCAGTAGCATACCTGAGTCACTCTGTTGCAGTACAATTTTACACTGGTTTTAAAGGGCTTATGCAGAAGGTGTTTGTGTTTATTATGAATACTTTGGATCCAAATAGTTTTTAGGGTTTGGGGGTTCAAAGCTCTTGCTGGCACTTACCTTGCTTAGGGGAAGTATATAAACAAATGCTTTTCTTGCTTGCAAACCTAGGTTCTACATCAATTTTGGTAGCGCAGCTCTTTGTGTACGTGTAGGTGAAAATACAGACCTCACAAAGAGAGCATCTGCAAGCATGACCGCATGTAGATGCAATTATCCTATCTAAAACATCTCTTAACTTTGTTCAGGAAACTTTTGTACCACCTTGAAGAACTTGATCTACACCTTTGTATAGGCTTCGTTGGTATACTTGCCCTAATTGCATTTTAGTGTGGGTAATGCTCAGGTATTTTCAGGAGGAAAAAAAACCGAGGAGGCGGAACGGGAGTACCCTTGTTTCCAATTTATGATGTGAGCCTGGTGTATGAAAATCAGAACTGACATCTTTTTTCTCTATCCTGTGCTGTGCATAGCATTACAGCTAGAAGACTGGAGAGTATATAAAACTAGTTTAATGGTACTTTTGCCCGTTATCTTGCATGGGTCATGTCTCCCTGAAGGAGTTCATAGTCCCTACTTCAGTTGATACAGAGTCTTCTCAGTCTGCGACACATTAATGTGGGGAGTTGGACTGATTGTACATGTGATTTTTCAGTTCTTCCAAACATTCACAGAAGGTGACTACATTAGTAGTCCTGTTTGTGAACAGAAGTATCTGGTTGTGAAAACACAGGACATTACCAAATTAGACCTGGTAACGCTGAGAAGCCGTTGTTGCATGGAATTTCTGGCAATACTGACAGTGGCTGGTGCATTTTGGGGTCCTTTCAAATCAGTGACCCAATGATTTGCAGCTTCTGAAGAAATATGATGGAGGAAAAGTTTAATAATCTGTATTGCGTGGCTTTTTACCACAGTTGCATGGTGAAACCTGAATATCTTTGCTGTGGCAGGCAGCCCAGGGATCTGGGGTCTGTCAGAACTGATCAGGTAATATTTCTGCAATCCCATGAATTTGTGATGCTCCAAATTTTTTTTTCATATTAAATTTCTGAATGAAAAAGGCATCTGTCTGTCTTGATGTGGCAAATTGTCTCTTAGTTGAGTGTTAACCTGTGACAGAGGAAACTAGGTTCAAAGTTCTTTCTCAGATGTCCCAGGTAAGTGCCTCTGCTTTTGTTTGAGGTCGGAGTCAGTCTTTGTATTTGTCTTTGACCACAAATCTGATCATAAAACTGAAAGATCTCTTTAGGTTTATTGAGGTCAGTGTGCTCATCTGTGTGTGTGTGTTTCCTTGTTTTTTGAATCACTTTACAGAATTATTTCCACAGGACGGAGAATTCTGATTAGTGTCATGTTTAGGCATTCAGTGCTGTCCCTTCAGATTTGTTATGTGGAAGCCCTTATTTTAAGAGTGAGTAGCGTTCATGCAATGCAGTTATTATTAATGGTGAGAATTATAAGTTTGATAAGCCTTTTGGTTGATAATTAAGCTGTCCTTGTAGTTCATTTTGGTAACACGAGATTTGTCATTCAGTAGAGGACAAATCAAGGATAAAACAACCATTGAATTACAAATTAGTAGCAGTACTATTGCCTATGTATACTTCTTAAATGCTCTTGAATCAGAATTTAGTAGCATATAAAATAACTTCATTTTATTCTTACTTTTAGAAATTATCTTTGATATAGAGACACTTGGTAAAATCACTAATATGAAGAAAAGTAAGTTTTCTGAAAGACTAGTGTCATGGTAATTCTTATTAAACCTTCAGTTATTACTTCCATTCTCTCAGATTAGCTTTCATTTAGTCCAGGCTATGTTATGCACAAGAGTAACAGCTACTTGAGGAGTCAAGATGTCTGGAGTCTGTCGAAAAGTAATCCTGAAGGATGGATACTTTTCTTATTGCTATTTATTTTGCTACTGATTTCTTTGTTTCTTACAAACACAGGAATCTTCATGCAGGAGTAAAAAAGCATTCCTGTAACCTGTCTCAAATAGTTGCTAGCACCAGATTCTGCAGACAGAGATGCAAAAAGCCCTGGGAAAGGTGCTATGGAGTGACTGACTCTGAAGTTTCTAATATACTTGCAGATTGGTTTGTCCTACAGTTCTGAGACTCATACCTGTCTTTATCTTGGGTTTCTTGGGTTTTTTAATATCCTTTTTATTTTGATGCTTCTTTCTTAAAGTTTCCTGTTTTTTTTTTTTTTCTACTTATAAACCTGTTCATGTAAATTAATTCTCTGGATAAGCTGTACGTTATTTATAAACCATAGACATTTTTCTTTAATTTTATTGGGTTTTTTGTATCTCCTTGCTTGTGTAAGAAGAGGGATTGGGTGTTCGTTTAATCTTCTTTACCTTTTTTTTTTGTTTGTTTTCTTTTTGCCAATGGCATACTGCTGTGCTTTGGAATATGTCCTCATCTTCAGAACAGGTGAGATAGTTTGTTTAAAGCTGATATTAGAGTAACTTAGAAATTAGGCAGGTTATGTATCTTGTTTTGACATCCCAGGACATGTGGCATATAGTAGAAACTTCTCCTTTCTCTAAGTCAGTCTTTAATATTTGTTGATACTATTTTGCTACGGACTATTTCCTGAAATTAGGTTAAGGAGATAAAAACCTGTATTTTTCTTTGTTTCTCTACATACAATGTTCTGAGTTTTCTTGATATTTTTAGCTTAGGATCTTCTTCAAACACTCAGTTTATAGATGGAAGTTAAATGCAGAAAATTGCTTCTATAGTTAACTTTTGATTTTTTCATTTCTGAACCTTGGAGATGTAGAGTATGTACTTATTTAGTTTACTTGAAGTTTGAGACTGTGAATTGAGTATGTCCTCATTACACAGTTGAGAATGTTGGGAATGAGAGAGTGGCTTCTTACTAGCTTTTCTAAATTCTAATTTAGGTACATTTCATACTAAAATTCTAAGGCCTGTGAAATGTAATGAATCTACTTTCGGTAGTGGCAGAATCCTTTTGGTGGTCATTCTCTGTATCAAAAAGAGATTACTGTGTATCTCCTCAGTGAACAATACGTTCATAATCTTAATGTGACTCAAAATGCGCTCAAGGTAGCTGTAGGTTGGTCTGTTTTTGGAGAATGTTCTTGTTGTCATAAAGCAGTAAGTTAGTTACTAAAACACACTCAAGGCAGTTCTTGCAGAGATTATCTGATGTCGAGGTTTAGACAGGCCTGAGCCTCCATGTCAGATAGTCTCTTGAGGAACTGCCTTGAGTAGCTAACTAGATTCCAGCCTTTCTACACTAATGACTGAGTTTAACAAACTCAGTTGCTGAGTTTAACAAACTGAGTCTGTAATCATGGTATAGCTTCCTTCAAACATAGTATTTGTCATACCCTGGCCTAAGGTTTTGACATAGGCCTTTGCTTTGCAGCTGTAGATAACTGCTCTGTTTTGGTGCCGAATGGTGTGGCTGCTCAGTGTAGTCTGCTTGAAAAATGTCCTATACTTGCTCTAGCTGAAGGCTGGCAAACTGACATCTGTTGGTTCTGCGTTCATTTTTTTCTGTATTTACTGATGGCTAGAGATTTGGTAGTGGGACAGAGGTGAGAGGCAAATGAGACTTGTTGAATATTTATCTTGGATCTGATCTCCCAAAGCATTGGAAGAGGGCATAGTCCTCAGTATTGGTCTCTGATCATCCTGCTTACTAAATACAGTACAAATGTTTTCTATCTGAAAAAGTTTTACCTATTTTTATTGCATGCAAGGTGTAACAATGTGAAAGAGAGAAGAGAGGAAACACATTTGACATGTAGTGAGTGCACATTCTTGTCCCATCCCTCCTAGCCATTTGCTCTTCTACTTGTGTGGCACCCCGCACAAAAGCAAATGAACAAAAAGAAATCAGAAGCATCATTTGTCATTTGAGAAAAAGTAGTGTGAATTTGTTGCTTGAGAAGTGTATAAGCTTTAGTCAGGTGTCTGTGTACCTTTAGATTTGCAGTAGTCCTTCTATTCCCTGTATGCTATAATTTATTCCTTCCTCCCTTGGCATTTGTGTGCAGCAAAAAGTTCCAAAAGGAGAAAGGGAAGATAGCATTCCAGTTCTTATTTTCATAGTGCTTCTTGAAAAGGTTTTTGCCTTTTATCCTAGAGCTACTTATGTTCTGAAATTATTATTGAAATGTGTAAGAATAATGGAGACCAATCTTTTGGGTTTCATTTCTGCTTGTAAAAGACAGGAGAGCTCATTGCCACTGAGCTGATTTGGAGAAAATCAAAAGCAGTACTTTTTTGTGTAGTAATCAGGAGAAGCGATGAGGTGAAAGTTCTCTTCAAATGATGAGGGTCATTTGTATGAGTGACAGCAACAGTTACTGTAGCTTTCAAATGGTTAGTGCTGCTGGGGTAGGGATGCCCTGAGTTGTATGTATGTTTAGATGTGCTGTATGCTGGTGAAGAGAATCTTTGCAAAGCATTGTTACTTCTGTGGGTCTGTAGTTTTAGATATGCATTCTCTCTCCCGTTGTGATGTTATGTTCCTTTAAGCAAGTTTTTCTGAATTTGATTTGTATCTAAAGAATTCTAATGTTCTCCAACATAAATATCAAAACACTCGTGTCTTCAAATTATTTGGTAGCATTTTATTTCTTGAATTTCAAAGAGAAAGTTAAAATTAAAGAAAAAAAGAGTTAAAAGTAATTAGAAGTAATGCACTTCTTTGGTGATCTTTCATTCTGTCTTGTGTGTGTTCAACTGTTTTTTTTTTTTAAATGGGTTAGACTGCCAAGTGCAAGTAGATATTTAAGTGTCGGTTCTTAGCAACTCTGTTCGTATTTTCAGAATGTTCTAAGTTGATGGTATCATAAAAGTTGTTAATTACAAGATTTTCAGTTGTTCAACTATAAGCACCTTATAGTCAGTTTTATTTCATAGACAGATTTAGATTTTAAAATATAAAAATAATTCCTCAAAGCTCCTATAGTGTGGTATGTTTTTGACTTTGTTTTGCCTGTTTCTATCTTAAAAAACTAACAGGAAAAAAAGTGAAAAGAAGGCCTTCCTGAAACGTGCAACACATTACTAGTCTGGTACATTTTTTTTGTAGCACAATACATTGTATTAGTGGCCACATTAAAAGCAGATTTGTGATTTAAAACAAGCCTTTAACTGCTCTCCTCCACTTTTTTGTTGTTTTTATTTTTTGTTGTTGTTTTTGTTGTTGCTTGAGTATGAGTAACTGCTTAGGCTGCTCAAGTTGTATTTCGTTAATATAAATGTGATGTGTCTTGTGTGAATGTCACAAGCCAGGTTTAAATTCTGGATACACATCAGTGAAAGCTGGTGCACAACTCGGCCTGTGTGCTGGACTGCACGCTGTCTAGTGTAATTTAATCAATGTGGTAGTTTGATATGTGATTATTCTTCTTGAGTCTGTGTTTATAAATAATGTGTTTAAACACTTGATTGGATCAGAGAAGTTTTAACTCTCATACATTAGACTGGAAGCCTGTAGATTGTACATGAACAAAGTCTGATATTTGTAATTTGAAACCTTAAGCTAATACTGATCAATTACAGCTGTAGCAGTTTCTTGATGTTATTTAGTGGAACTTTGAACAAGACAAGGAGGTAACATTGAAGAGAACAAACAAGTAGATGCATGTTCCGATATTCTTCAACCACTCCTGAATTCACACGTTTCATTCCTGTAACAACTCTTTAAGAGTACCTTATCTATGTAGCTGTGCTTTTCAGTGTACTTTGTGGTATGTAAATTAAATTCCTTAACAGTGATCTATGACAACTGTAATTTGATAGACATTAAAAACAAGCTCAGGTAAAATGCAGTTTTGCTGTTCAAGCTCATTTGTTTATTTCTTCACAATATAGTTGAAGTGACTACAGAGGGATTTAAATTCTTCTTACCCTGGGTAGAATGTGTTACCACCAAAACACAGTGTATCGTATAAATCAATGCAAATTACACGATCAAAACTGTATAAATTCAGGTGGGTATGAACTGCACTAAACACTTGTTACTGCTTATGTGTCTTGTTGTGCTGACCTTCTGATTCCTTTGAGTACATGTGCCTGTACAACACTGAAGAGTGCTATTAGTACCAATTAATTATTCTTTAGTTCAACTAATACTGTATTATCTGCCACTCTTACAGGAATTCCATATAAACAGCTGACTGTAGGTGTCCCCAAGGAGATATTTGAGAACGAGAAGAGAGTGGCTCTATCACCGGCTGGAGTTCAAGCCTTGGTTAAACAAGGCTTCAATGTTGTGGTGGAATCTGGTGCTGGAGAAGCTTCCAAATTTTCTGATGACCATTACAGAGAAGTTGGAGCAAAGATTCAGGGGACCAAGGAAGTCCTGGCTTCTGATTTGATTGTCAAAGTAATTGCTTTCATAATATATTTCCTAACACACTTATTTTTTGAGAAACATATAGGGCAATCAATTGCCAATAGTCTGCTGAAAATTCAGTAAGTAAGCTCCTTTAAATGAATATTTTCCACTTTTGAATTCTGATTCAATTTTAGTCTGTCTGTTTTGTTTTTTGTCTTATAGCTCAGGTGTGCACCTACAGTAATAAACTAGTTAATGGCAGCATTGGAAAAACGGAGGATAATTTCTTACAAGCTTTTAACTACCTTGGAGGAGTTCTATTTTTTTTTATAGAGTGAAGTAGACTACTTCCAGACTAATCAGATGAATCCCTGCTCTAAGAAACTTTTGCTCCAAAATTAGTAGCATGTAACTCAAGTTACTCTTTACAGAGAGTTGCATGGAATTTTGAAGTTTCTTTTCTTAATCAGACATCCAACTATTCCATAGCAACAGTGTGTTTCAAAAGTACTTCTAACTGGATGAGTTGTAGCTGGTCTGGGAAGACTGCTGAAAGTGAAGTTGTATGAAAGGTATTAGATTGTGCAGAGTCCTGAAGTTAAAAAGACCTTAGACTTGATGTTGAGGCTACCTCTAACTGCTCTATTTGAAGTTGTCTTGTCAGGGTTAAACATAAAATATCTGTGAGCCAGTTTGTGAACACCGCTTTTAAGTAGGTTTCTTTTTGAAGAAAATTGAGAAATTCCAAATAAATGAATACAGATCAAGGAGAGTTTCTACTGGACTTCATGCTTGAAATTCCCTGTATGTAATGGGGCATTGCAACCTAATTAGTGATTCTTAGCCTGTAGAGCTTAATGGGCACATCTGTTCAGTAATCATTTGGCTTAAAAATGGTGGGGTTTGTGGCAGCTTTGTGTCATAAAAGACAGTAACTGCAGGCTGGAAGCTAACAGACCTTTCTGAAGGTGTGTGCTGACCATTACTGCCATGTCACCAATCTGCCTGGAGCTAGTTCTGACACGTGGACTGCGGTAAAGAAGTGCTGAACTCAGCTCAGTTGTGTAAACAGCCTTTGATATGCTTCCTACCTGGTGTACTTTGGGTGGGAATGGACAGACTGCAAGCTGGAAGAAAGGAAGTGAAGTGTGTTCTGACTTATTTCCTCTGATTAATTTGGAAACTTCTCTCTTTAGGTGAGGGCTCCTATACATAACTCGGCTCTAGGAGTACATGAAGCAGATCTTTTTAAGACGGCGGCTACTCTGATTAGTTTTATCTACCCAGCACAAAATCCAGACCTCCTGAAGAAACTTGCAGAAAAAAAAACTACTGTCTTGGCTATGGATCAGGTTCCACGGGTCACCATTGCTCAGGGATATGACGCACTAAGCTCCATGGCCAACATTGCTGGGTATGAATCGTACTTCTTTTTTTCTTTCTTTTTTTTTCTGGCTTGATAAAGTATAGCTGGATTAAAAGCTGTGTGCTTTGTTATTGGGTATTTCTAAACAATTCTGCATCTCTCTTTTCATACAGCTCTTTCAAGCAGGATGACACTGTTGGAGATGCCAAACAGCTTAAGTTTTTTGTATGGTCAGCTTTGCAGCAGGTTAGAGCAAGGCTTTTAAAAAGCAAGCAAAATTGAAGGTAGTTCTTCTAATTCCTGGACTGCTTTGTCTAGTACCTTTTTGATTTGAACTAGGATCAGAGCAGGCTCAAAGATATCCTTAAGACAGCTTGAACACGGATTGTCTGTCATTGAGATCTGGTGTTGTCGGGAGCTAACTAACAAAAACAGCACACTTGGTATGAACAGAACTGCTGTGGCAGATATAAACAAAAGACCAAATACTCTCAGACATCTTCATGCTTTGTGACTGGTATTGTAGATATAGTAATTAAAATGTTGTCATCAAGCTGACTTATATTATTGCTTTTTTTTTTAATTTTTCTGATGTTTTAACTTAGATGATGTCTATGAGGCATAATAAGCCTTGGAGAAGGCTGCCAGATTTTGTGGACACCATCAGTATTTATCCGTGTACATGTTTGGTTACTTCTCTGTTTTCATTCTGTGTAATTTTACTGAAGTATGGTAATTAATAATGTATTTAAAAATATAAAATCTACAAGCTGTATTCCAAATTAGAACTCATTTTATGGCATAGAGACCTCTCTATGTCCTTGCTAAAGATAGGAAAGAGATTGGAATGGGTCTGTTGAAGCACAACACTTCGTAAAAATGCAAGAAAACGTGCACTGTTGTTAAGGAAATACACAATTACATATTAATCTGCATTTTCAGATAACTCTACTGATGTTAACTTGCCGCCCAGACACCTATTCTTGGATGGCTACAAAGCAGATGGGGCAAAAGAAGTAGCAAAGTTAAGCTATTTGCCATAAGCCATATACTGCTGCAGAGCTGGGGTCACAATATCCCTTTTGAATGTGTGTTTGCTAGTGGAAGTGTCCTTACTACAAAATTACTCTGGGTTTTGCAATTACTTGTTCATGTTTCATTCCCTGACAAGCCTCAGGTTACAGCCTTGGAAGTTTCAAGACTAGTTTCAGAGACTACAGAGTTAACTTTTGGCAACTTACGCATTTATTGTTCAAGTAAAATTTTGCTTGAGAGAGTGAATAGTTGTGGACATCAAGTATATAGCAGTCTAAAAATTCTGTCTGAAAATGTATTCTATGATTTAAAAAAACCCAAACAAAACCAAACAACAAGAAATAGGAACAGTCTACTAAACTCAATAGTAAAATATTAATATTAAACTTGCTTTATCCTATGCATGCTATGGTCAAATGTACATCCTTTTGATTGCTGTCATGAATGTAATTGTACTGAGCCTGGGAAAATACTGGTATGTGTTTGTCCTTACTTGACAGTTACAAGGCTGTGGTACTGGCAGCGAATCAGTTTGGTCGATTTTTCACTGGTCAGATCACAGCTGCTGGTAAAGTTCCTCCAGCAAAGGTATGTGCAATGAAAAAGATACTGTGGCAGAAGAACATGTGGTTTCCTGAGTACAGCTAACCACTGCTAAAACTGTGTTAAAAGGCTTTTTTCCTGTCTTGGAGCTAGTTCTAGAGACTTTAGAAATCCCTATAGTTATTCCCATACCAAATTTTTATATTGTTGTGGGTTTTTTTTTTGTTTTTAATAACAGAATAATTTGAGATTTATTTAAGTTTGCTTAGTTTTAAACATCAGACTAGCAGGTAGGGAAAGACAAGAAAGGAGTTAAGAAAAGTCAGAAATGTTGGGATGTCTGGTGCATTGAATGCTGTGGTGGAAAGGATTGCTTGATTGGAATTGTAGGGTGATTGGGTTGAAGAGAAATTAAAGAATTAAGGAAGGGAAAAAAAGATAAATTAAGGAGAACCTGTACTTGCTTACATAAACTGTTAGCTAAAGAGGAGTTGGCTCACAGATAAGTGAAATTAGGAGTTACGGCTTCTAAACTGTTAGATGGATAGGACAGCTTTACCAAAGTAATTTTGGGTTCTGTGTCCTAAGGTAACTTAATTGGCTGGTTAATAAGATGTGTCTGCAGTTGTGAAAGCAGTGCAATGCTGCTGCTTTTCTAACAAGCTCCAGTTTCAGTTTATGCTCCAAGCATGATAATGGTAGTATTATTCTAGGTCTTGATCATCGGAGGAGGAGTTGCTGGCCTGGCTTCTGCAGGAGCAGCTAAAGCAATGGGTGCGGTGGTTCGTGGATTTGATACCAGGTAGGTGTGTGAAAATGACAACAGCAATTTGAAATTATTTTAAGATTAAGTGGTTTGTGGCTGTATTACAGTGAAAGCACTCGTACTGCACTGAATCACAATTCCTTTCCTACAAATTTTCTTTCATCAGTATTCCTCCATTTTTTTTATACCTCAAAATAATCAAACCTTCCAAAAAGTCTTTTTCATTAAATTGTTCAGAACTATATGAATAAAAATTCATTGCTTTATGAAAGTGAGAAAGTTAGGGTTTTTTAATCCTGAATTTCATGTGTCTGTTCTTGTGGACCCAGGGAACATAGTAAAGAAATAATCTTTATGCCCTTATTAATAGCTTGCTTTGATCCAGGTTCATAGCTGCATATTCTCATTCACTTCTACTCTCCTGATCCCAGAGAGGCCAGCTAGCAACTCTGCACAGAGACTTCTTTCAATCTGCTGAAGGAGAGAAAGAGATCAAGTTATTTTATTTATGAAACTCAAGATGAAAGAACAGAAACTGCAGCTGGAGCTGCTATAAATGCTGCTTTCGTCGGGTCTCTTCTTTATATTCAGAAGGATTATTTTGTCCCACAGCGATATTTTTTTTTTTTNTTTTTATTTTTTTTTTTTTTAGAGAACAGGCTGAGAAAACTACAGAGCAGAAACATTTTCCTTCTTAAAGCTACAGCAGCTGCAAACATAATATTTTTTCTTTTAAATGGCCTTCTTACATTGAATTGCATGTGCTTAATACTGTATTTGCACTAAAATTACTTTATCATTTTTTTTATGCTAAAGTGACGTCTAGTGCTACGTAGCTATATCTAATATGAAAGAATAAAAATTAATACATCTCCAGATTTATGATGTGCAATAAGGAAATCTGCATATGCGTTCAAACAATCTGGAAAGAGTTTATTTTTCTTAAAAGCATGATCAAAATCTGTTTAAGACTTCAGATTTTTTTCAATTCCCTTAAACATCCTCTCTAATCTTGGTGTGCAAGAATGCTTGTGTTAAATCCTCTGCGGGTTGTGAATGTTCACCTAACACTGAAATTTACCCTCGTTTCTTACTGTGATATCGCATGATACAGAACAGATTTACAGGATAACTGTAAAAAAAAGCCAAAACCAACCCAGAACACCACCATCATCCCCCAACTCCACCCCCCAAACCAATTTTCCCTGTGAAAATAGAACTTGCTGGTATTTCCCATTTCACAGATTAAAGACAGGGCCACAGGTTGTGTATTTATCACCTATCTTAGGGCATCTAAGTTTGAGCTATAGATTTACCTAGTCATGACAAGAGAAATGGGTGAGCAGAGTTAGTCAACAGTTAAGTTCCCAGCTTTGAGACTTTTCTTGGAGCAACTCTGCTGACTATACAGGTAACTGTAGGCTGCCTTAATTTCTTATCCAAGTATCTTCACTGGGACCTAAAAGTAGTGATCTCACTAAATACAGAAAGTTGAGGGCTGTATTTGTGATCTCCTTAATCCTAGAATAGTAAGTTTTAGATCTCTTATCTGAAGAAGACTACTAAAAAGAGCAGAAATACCATAATGGATTTTTAAAGTAGTGGTTGTTCCTTCCCCCTCAATTTTGTTTTCTTAGAGCTGCAGCTCTGGAACAGTTTAAGTCTCTTGGTGCTGAGCCTTTGGAAGTGGACTTAAAGGAGTCTGGAGAAGGACAAGGTGGTTATGCTAAAGAAATGTCCAAAGAATTTATTGAGGCTGAAATGAAACTCTTTGCCAAACAGTGCCAAGATGTTGATATTATCATCACTACAGCACTTATTCCAGGTAAGTTTTATTTGCAAGATGTTAATTTTCATTTATCTTGTGTAAGCTGGCGTGTTTTAGAGCTGTGCCTGCAGTGAGAACAGAAGTGTTAATGAATTATGTTTCTGTAACTTTATGCTTGTAACTTTCCCTTCTCTGATAAATGCCTGGTTTTAAAGTATGTGCCTTTTTTTCCAGCTTTTGTTGGAACTGTTGTTTTACAAACCAGCGGTCTTTGACTCAGTATCATAATGATTTCTTACTAAACAAGGAGTAGGTAGCAATAAAGTAAGAATATGTATTTTTCTTACATATTTATTGCATCACTTCTACTATCCATCTTGTTCACTGCAACAAGTTCAATTGAAACAGTACCGTCTTTTGTAATTGAAACACAGTAAGGCAGAGCTTAGGTTTCAGTGCTTTCTACTGTGTAGCATCTGTCTTTTAATAACCTGTAATGTAACATTTTGGTTTTTTTCTGACAACTTGAGTTGTCAGATTAGATGTTGGACTTGCCAGCATCTTTGGTAGACTGTCCATGCGTAACCTTTATGTGCTTGGCAGCAAGGTTGGTCTAGCATCTCTTCTCTGTCTGTATAAACAAACCGTCTGTGACGTTTCATGGTAGGTACTAATTACTTGAAAATTTACTTAGAAAAAATAGGTTTAGAGGGAGAGAGGGAAGGGAGAGAACTCATCTCTTAAGCTCTACACATAAAAAAAAGCTGTATTTTGTGTTTAACTTACTATGCCTTGTCTTGTCAGGCAAAAAAGCTCCCATCTTGTTTATGAAAGATATGATTGATTCAATGAAGGAAGGTTAAGTTGTTGTGGATTTAGCTGCAGAAGCAGGGGGAAACATTGAGACTACAAAGCCTGGAGAAATGTATGTTCATAAGGTGAGCATTTTACTCTGTAGATCACTCCCAGTTTGCAGGAATTCACGTTGTGTTTTGTAAGGTGTGTGCTGAAAGCGGGTAGCTGATTTTGCTCTTTGGGATTCAGTGATCCTTTAGATTTGCATTTTGTCACTAGTCATCTCTTTGTAACCATGTGGAGATTTTAAAAAAAACACCTTTGTATATGTTAATTTGGTTAAGTATGGAAGTGTTACCACTTAAACTGCCAGGTCCAGTGATCTGTCTCGCTGAGTTGGGTGTGTGGTTTGGTGAATATTTCTTGGTCTACCTAAAGAGACAGCAGTAGCAACAGCTTCTTTTACTTGCTCATCACCTCCTACAACTGAAGGTTAACAGTCCCTGTCATAGGTAAGCTAAACAGGTTCAGACTGTGTCAGTGTCTACTGCTTCAGTGCAAAGTCTCTGACTTAGCTAATTATCATTTCAGCTTGAGGAGAGTGCTGTCTTTATAATGTTCGCTTCACCAACATGAGTGTCTGCCCTAGAGTATCCAAACCACTTGTAACCCAAACTAGGAATAGCATGAATTGGTTCATTAAACTAAGCAATTTTGCTCTGGACTGAACTAACTACTTCTGTTTTGCTCCAGTTTCACTGGCTCAGTTGAGACCTTGTTTTCTACTTTCTGGGGTTTACTTTTGGTACATGTGAAAAATCTACTAGCAGTTAAGAAACCTGGATGATCAGATTTAAAGTAGTAGATTTCCAAGGCTGTTATTTGGTAATGTAAGAACATAATGCTGTTATTATGCTGCTAATATGTAGGACATATTACTACCATGGTTGTCATGAATATAATCAGAGCTTTGTGTATATATATAATGAGTCACATGTTGTACTTGACATTGTGGTTTTCAAGAGCTTTTGGTGTCATTGCTTTAAAACTGAAAGTAGAATGTGTAGAACAGACATAAGCAGATACATACGTGAAGAATTTATATGGAACACTTCTAGTCAGAAGAATATTACTCCTGGATATAGTGTACTGGCGCTGTGGAAAAGAGCAGCAGTGCAGAACTATTAGCAATGTGCCAGAGCATTGCATTAAAGAAGCCAGAGTTCCTGGAAGCATGTCTGAATATTAACTGTAGGTTGTAGGAGCAGCGTTTTAACACAAGCCTGCTTGAACATGAAGAGTGTATGCCAGCCTCAATTTCCCACACCTTCCAAAAGCTCACAAGTCTGATAGCCAGGTGTACTCATATATGTACTTTAAACAGTGTGGATATATTATGTCATGCCTTTATGTAAATGTATACCCTCCAGAAGGACGGAGAAGATGCCAAGCATTGCGCAGGATAATCCGTTATCTGGTTGCTTTAAGAAGCTAAGTTCTGAGAGAATGGGTAGGATTTGGAGAGGACAAGCTCTTGCAACAATAAGTCTTCCTCTCTGTGTAGGCTTGTTGCTAATACCTTTTAGGTGTTAGGTTTGATTGTGTTGAATTCTGTAACTGTTGTGAGTAATTCTCGCCTGACTTAAAAATGCTAGAGCTGCAGGTACGAGTTTTAGCTGGTGTTAAAAATGGAAATAAGTGAAACAGTTTGGATATGTATTTCCGGAATGATATTGGAAGAGATGCTGCTTCCTCAGGGAGTGAACTAATCCTTAATAATTTACTTGAATTTTTTCCAGGGTGTTACACACATTGGCTACACAGACCTGCCTAGCAGAATGGCTACTCAGGCCAGTACTCTGTATTTCAATAATATTATCAAACTTCTAAAGGCTATTAGTCCTGACAAAGAGAACTTCTACTTTGATCCAAAAGATGAATTTGATTATGGGACTCAGGATCATGTTATTAGAGGAACTGTAGTAATGAAGGTAAGTCAGTAACTATTCTAAGAAATCTGTGAGTACAAACTTTTGCATTTATCAGTGTTGACTCTTTAAAATGCCTTCAGGAATACTGCATTCCAATAGACTTCAGATATGGCTTGATGGCCAGTGTGAGTAATTGTGCTTGTATTCAGCTGATATTCCTTTGTCCCTTTTTGTGAGGGGAAACCTCATGGCTTTTGTCATCCTGTCATGGTTAAACAGATATCAAATGTGTCTACTGTTGAAAAATAGGAAAAAGATTAAATTTGCACATTGTATTCATGTGATAAAGCATAGTTATTTAACACATTTTTGAAACATTACTACAGGACCACAAAAACATTCTTCCTTTTTTTTTAAATAAATAAATGTTTCTGTTCTTATAAAAGTTACTTCAGAAAAAACTGATGAAACAAGAATATCCAGGATACTTTAAGCTTTATTAGGAAATAATAAAATACAAACTTAACAACATGGGCCAGTATGGGTTCTTCTCCTGCAACTCTTAGAAAATAATCATTTGCAATATAGGTAAGAGGTATTAATTTCTGTTGTTCTGCTGCATAATGTTGCCAACATTTTGTGGTGCTTATGATATCTACTCTGAAGGAGGCTTGCCTTGACTTCAGGTCTCCCAGGCCACTCGAGTGGTGTGCACAGCTCGGTTCTGACAGGTCCACCAGTTACTCCTCCAGAGGCCTGAAGAACAGCAAGAAATGCGAGACATCATGTTTGGTACCTAGCTGAGATCTGGACAGGCTCTGATTACCATTCAGATCTGTAGCAGGTTTTGCTGTTTCCAAGACCTTGTTTTATTTAGCATAAATGTTTTCCATTTAAGGAACTTTTACCTCTTTGATTTGGTTTCTGCATTCAAGACTTGTTCTGTGTTTCTGCCAGGTGCTCTTGGACACTGATGTTAAATGTTGTCTGAAAAAAATGTTTAAACCAGTATGATTAACTTGGTCAGGCTGTACTGGTCATCCATCCTTGCAAACTTCTGCTGATGCAGAAAAGGAAGATGTTTCTGTGGCATGGCATTAGGATGTTAAGACTTAACTGAGTTGCAGAATTAAGAGGAGTAGGCTCCTCTAATTATAAAGCATCTGCCATGTTAGGGGTAACTAACTGTAAATATCTCTTGTCAGGATGGCAAGGTGATTTTCCCTGCACCTCCACCAAATAACATTCCTCAAGGAGCTCCTGTGAAGCAGAAGACTGTAGCAGAGCTGGAAGCGGAAAAAGCAGCTACTATTACACCTTTTACAAAAACTATGACTAGTGCATCTGTATACACAGCAGGTAGGCAACTTCCAGAGTTGGAGAACCAGTGTAGAGTGCTCCTCATTTGGCTAATACTTTTAAGTGACACCTCATCTTACTCATTCAGTTTAAAAACTAGCTGGGAGAGGAGTTGATTGGCTGGCATATCCTAGTGCAAAATCAGTGTAGTGTAATAATTGCTTTTGAGAGGGGAAAATAACATTTTAGAAATTCAACCAAAGTTGCTAATGTTTCAAACAGTGCTGACTCATGCTGTGTGCATGTAAGAATGTTTTGGCTTTATACAAATATTGGTAAAATATTAGTCCTGCTGGGGACTGTGCTCATACTTTGCAGCAGAATCAATTCAATGCCATTGCTTTCTTCAAACTTTAGTGTATTGTGTAAGACTTAAATGCCCACAGTCTACTGAAGTACTGAGAACAGGACATTTGTCTTGACAAATAAATATTGGCTCTTCTTGTCATTTGGTATTCTGTGTGCATCAGAACTTCTGCATGAGGTAATTAATGAATTGAGTATTCTTAATTTTAACCTCTGTTCTTTATATGTATGCTTTGAGTCTTCCAAGTAGTATCTCAACATGATTGTGACACTCTTACATTTTTGCTGGAGAACAGAAGAGTGACAGGATTCAGTGTTGCTATAGAAGCTTATCTTTGCTGCTCTGTGTGTATGTATAACTAAGATTGTGCATTACGTTTATGGTTTTATTTTCTATTGTAAAAAAGACACTAGCACTGAAAGAGCCTTGCAGTTGACAAAGATAATCAGTTCATCTTGAAACAAGTCCATGCACAAAACTCCATTTTGTTTTTAGCTCAATTCTGAACTTCCTGTTGTACAGAGTTTAAATATAAGAAAACATTGAAAAGTTATAGAAAAGTTTTGTGCTTTTATTCTAGGTTTATCTAGCATTTTAGGACTGGGCATTATAGCTCCTAATACTGCTTTCACGCAAATGGTGACAACATTCGGCCTAGCTGGAATAGTGGGATACCATACAGTATGGGGTGTGACTCCTGCTCTTCACTCTCCACTCATGTCAGTGACTAATGCTATCTCAGGTAAGTATCTGTCACATGACTGCTTATTTTCTATTTTAAGTAGGCACAGCTCCTTTTACTCAAACTCCAGACAGAAGCCTGCTGATATGCCATGTAAAATACCAACTTTGTGTGTCTGAGTTTACTTTCATAAATAACAAGGACATCTGAAACGCTTTTTCTGAGAGTATGTTTTTTCAAAAGCAGGTCAGATCTTGCGCTGTGTATTTTTAATTTCTGTAAGTATTTTTTCACACTTGTTTGTTTTAGTTGGAGTGCTGCAGTCTCTCCTTTCATAGAAAACATCTTTCCTCCCATCTCTCCAAAACGTTGCCCTGAAAATAACTTGCCTTCCATATTTTCTGCATTCTTTTTTCCCTCTCCTCAAACTATGTGTTTTGAAAGGGGGGGAAAGAAAAAATTCCTAAGTGACCTGTAAGATACATAACTATAAATGTGTAAGATTTTATGTATCTGTGTGTGTATATATGTGACAGGTCACAAGTCTGATCTACTTTGACTACTAAAAGCAGTATTTCTTTTATTGAACAAGTACTTGGAGGCTGACTCTGTGCTTGAGGCACTGTACTTCGAAACTATATTCATATACTATTTTTCTTTTGAAACATGTTTGTATTGCTGAAAAAGACCATAGTATTTGTTTAAATGGTAGTGTGTAGAGCAGGGGCCAAAATTTGAGTTGACTGGTATCTGTTTGACAGCTGAAAGGAAACTTGCTGTATAGGTATAGAGCCTTTTTAAGATTCAGTAACACTTCTTTTCTTTTTGAAATAGGACTAACTGCAGTTGGTGGGCTAGTATTGATGGGAGGAAGTTATCTCCCTGAAAACACTCCTCAGAGTCTAGCAGTGCTTTCGACCTTTATCTCTTCAGTCAATATTGCAGGTAGGAATGTTAGGTTTTCTCCTGAGGATAACTTTAAAACACTTCTGTAACTGTCTTATTTCTTCTAGATCTTTAATTGAATAGGTTACAGAAAGACTATTCTGGGAATAGGATCTGAGAGCATCTATCAATAAAGAACCGCACCCCAAATTTCATAGTAGTTCTCGTATCTCGTTTGCATGCCCTGTGGTGTAACCTTTTTTTTTAGGGAAGCACTGAAATGTGCATTTTTCTTCTACAGTCCTTTGGTGTGATGATTTTATAAAATATCTTTTCCTATATATCCCAAGATGGTACTGCGTTTGTCTTTATATTCCTTTTCCCAATTGAAAAATATACTGGCAGCATAGAACAAAATTCTGCTTGTTTGAGCTTTGGAAGTCCCATTTTCATGAATAAGAGAGATAACAAAGTGAGCAATTGACTTATTAATACTGCTTTTTGCTAGAGTAGATAGGGAAAATGACACAGTCATAAACTAAGCTGTATCCTGCAATTAGCATATACTACAGAGCCAGAGCAAGTCCTCCAAGCTTTCCAAGTCCTCCTTTTATGAATTTCCTGCAAAGGTTGGAAAAGACAACAGGATCTGACCCTGATTATACCTTTGTTTACTGGTGGTTTTCCTGATTACTAGCTTTTCAGAGGCTTTATTGGTTTCTATTGCTAACCTTGTATGGTAATATGGTTTAAGCTCTCTTATAGCTTGGCATATGCTTAGTTTCAGGTTTCATTTTTGTAAAATTGTTCCTTTACTTGGCCAGGTGGGTTTCTAGTTACACAGAGAATGCTGGATATGTTCAAACGTCCTACAGATCCTCCCGAGTACAACTACTTGTACCTCCTTCCTGGTGGTGTATTTGTAGGAGGGTATGCAGCTGCTCTCAATGGTGGCTATAACATTGAACAGGTAAGAAGGTAACTTTGTGGCTCTTAGCCCACTTTTCACAGCATGGTATGGTTCTTCACTGCTTACTCTGTTGAGAGGTAAAGAGCAAATTTAGCCATGGTCTTCATCAGCTATATATTCCCACAAGGCCAGTCTGAAGCTGATTAACTTTAAGCTTGCAATCTTACCCTAAATGCTGAATCTGCAAATTTTAAAAGCTTTGGTGTTTGTTTCTTTTTCGGCAAAGCAGCAGGTACTTTGTTATTTATTGGACAGTTTTTTTAAATTACAGCTTGAATATTAGAGTGACTACAGAAATCAGTCTTTGGTTCAAATGTTTCTGAAAATTCAACTTGGCATGACAGTTAAAGTAGGTAGGACATCTGGGTGGGGTTTCAGCACAGAGGCATGCACGGGGATTGTACCTTTAGCACTTTTTTTGGTAGACTTTTGTTTGCATTTCTTTTAGTAGTAAGAAAAATTGATGTATGTTGCATTCTGTGTTTGAAGAAAGTGAATCCAAACATAATTTTATGGTAGGGGCTTGTAGTATATTTCATTTGTTTTCAGTTATCTACAAATGTGCCGCTCGGTTCACTGAAGTTTGTTTATACTTTTTGAAAACAGGAATTCAGATGTGCCATAAGCAAATTCTGAAACTATTCCTGTAATAAACAGGACAGTTTAGCTTTGAGGTTCTACTAAAGGAGAACTTGCTTCTGAACTGATGAGGAAAATTGGCTTGACTCAAGCTGAGTATTCATGGTGCAGATTAACCAAGGTCAAAGCGGGGAAAAAGTTTTAATAGATATCACATTTTAATAGGCCAAAATCACATCCTGTACAACAGTTTCTCAAAGTCAAGAGTTTTGACTTTAGTTAAGAACTGTGACTTTCACACATTCTGGTGAAATCAGCCCTTTTGTGTAATTATCAGGAAGATTTTTATGATGATCATGCACTTTGTCTATACTTCATATATGCATATTGATGTTTTTCTTATTTTGAAGATGATGTATCTGGGCTCAGGCTTATGCTGTGTTGGTGCTCTGGCTGGTCTGTCCACCCAAGGAACAGCCCGTCTTGGAAATGCTTTGGGTATGATTGGTGTTGCAGGAGGTTTAGCAGCAACTCTTGGAGGCCTTAAACCCTCACCTGAATTGTTGGCGCAGATGTCGGGTGCAATGGCACTTGGTGGTACCATGGGTATGTGTTACATGATACTATAACAAGATATGCTCTATACATACATTTATGCAAGCTATATATACACAAAATAATGTATAGCTCACAGGTGAATTGGCTAACTTACATTTATGGCTTGTGTATGTTATTTTGCAAATATGTGAACGAGGAATCATAAAGCCCAGGGCTGTTACTAAATGCATCAGGATGTGGTAAAGAAGGGAGGCTGGTGGAAAAGCAGGGGCCATCATCTCTGTTTGGGGAACTGGGTATGCAGAAGTGAATGACCTTCCCCAACTTCATACTGCAGTTCCTGACTGGATGCTGCCAAATTCTCTTTTTTACACTCTGCTCTCATGACAGAAAATGTTGAATTTTATAAGTATTTAGCGGAGCCTCTAGGAACATAATATGCTTTTATATTCTAATTTCCATCATATCCTTACTGCACAAAATACACATATGCAGCTTTCAGTTAAATGCCATAGCAATTTCTAGTGTAGAACAAATTTTTGCATTGGAGCAGGCATGTGTGTCCATGTATTCATTGCCCACCGAACCATGATACATTAATTTGTAACTGCAGGCTGGTTGTGTATTGACTTTCCTTCTGTATTCAACTCTCAACAGGTTTGGCGATTGCTAAACGCATCCAGATTACAGATCTGCCTCAGCTAGTGGCTGCTTTCCATAGTTTGGTTGGTTTAGCTGCTGTGCTCACCTGTGTAGCAGAATACATAATTGAATATCCTCACTTTGCTACTGATCCAGCTGCAAACCTCACTAAGATTGTGGCATACCTTGGCACATACATTGGTGGAGTGACTTTCAGTGGCTCTCTTGTTGCTTATGGAAAACTGCAAGGTGAGACCTTCCATGTAGAATTAAGTATTTGTTAAAGGTTCCTCCCCGCCTGGCTTTAGCTCTGACTGTAGACTGCTGTGTAATTGGAAAGAAAGGTAAAATTTATATGTCTAATTCTTACAAGTGTCCTTTTTTATTTTTAGTTATGTTTAATTTGTGTACAGCTTTAGTGATGAAAGGTTTTGTCTTCAGTGTTTGAACATACTCCTGCTATTAATGACAGAGTCATGTAAGCTTTCCTCAGTTCACCTTCTCTAGAAAGAAGTGTTGCTTTTTTTGTTGTCAAGACACTTCTTGATACTGTTTCTCTAATTGATTTTAATGGACGTTTAAGATCAAAACTTTGTACTCCTGAGCAGACATTTTAATTGAAACCCTGGTGTTGCTGGCCTCAGTGAGCACCACTAATGTTTATGGGATTTTGTTCTTAACATTGCAGGCTGCGTTTAGGTAGGTAGCTTGCAGAATCACTTGGACTCACTTCAAACCATTCAGTTCACTGTCTGTTTACCTACTCCATGTGCAAACTCAACGCTCCATACCTCTTACTGTTTTAGTAAATATACTTTGCAAGTTAAATAATCACTAATTCCTGATTCTTGTACACCTGAAGATTTCTTTATTGCATTTATTTTTGGTTTTATAAGCACACAGCTTTTGAGACACTGACATAATGCCTGTACTAAGAAGTTCTGGCTAAGAGCTTCCTATTACTAATCCTGTTATTAGCTTTGCAATAGTTCCTTTGGGAAACATCTGTTTGCTTTCTTCAGTGTTTATGAGACCAGCCATTGAAGGAGGAAGCATGACATGGATGGAAAGCTGTCTTCTCTAATAATCTTTTGAAGGATTTGTCAGTAGTATGTATTTCTGATGTATTTCTGCTAAGTAGTTACTCATTTATTTCTTCTTGGTTGTTTTTTTTTCTCTTCTCCATATTATCCCTTTCCACCCTTTCAGTGATTTGTGCGCATGTCCCTGGTGAACTTTGCTTGTTTTCAGCCCACTTTCCTGTTTTTGTTTATTTTTTTCCCCTCTTGCATTTTCATACTGGCACAATTATAGTAAGCTTGTCTATACTATTGAACTAGAGGTAGTAGGTCACACACCGTGACTTCTAGTTGTGAGACCATCAGTTCATTCTTTCCCTTGAATTCGGGCGAATTTAAATGAGACGCTTGGTAAGTTATTACTTAGACCAAAAATAACAGGTAAACTTGCATTATTTTTGGTCTTTGTGTTGTTTGGGGGAGGGGGAAAAAAGCCTAGAGTGAAAATAAATATATAATTGTCTTTTTAAACTGGACGACACAATAGTGAACACTTTTTTTTTCCCCCCCTCAACTCTCTGCCAATATGGGAAGCTGTGGAAAGTCTGTGTGACTGATGGTATTGGTGAAATTAAAGCATTTGAAAACAAGAATGTTTTATCTGCATAGTCATATTTTTCTAAGCACATGGCTTTTGTAAGACTGAGATAATACCTATACAAAGAAGTTCCAGCTAAAAGCTTTATATTACAGAGCATCATATACAACATGCAAGGACTTGGGGCCAAAGTGATAGTACATTTAAAAAAAACACCAAAACAACAAAAAACCAAACATACAAAACAAAAAAAAAAAGACTTTAAAGAGCAGAGGAGATTTTTGATTGTTCTGAAGCACTTCAGTGAGATAGGAAGTAAAATGAGTTTAAACAGGAATATTTGAGAATCTAGAGTAAGTTTGAGTGTGTTGCAGTACTGAGTCAACGCAAGGTCTCAGCTTCAACTAACTTGTTTTATCTTCTGCCCCTCCCTTTTTTTTTCTTTAATATTTCTTTTGCTGAGATATTCAGTCTTCTCTGGGGCAAGAGACAGGCTCTCCTGCGTGTATGTGTCAGTCTCTGAATACACATTTGATTGCAGGTATCCTGAATTCTGCACCACTACTCTTGCCTGGTCGACATGCATTGAATGCAGGATTACTAGCTGCCAGCATTGGTGGAATGGTTCCATACATGATTGATCCTAGCTACACTACGGGAATTACTTGCTTAGGTTCCGTATCAGCACTCTCAGCCATAATGGTACGTTGGGGAATTGTAGCAGGTGAAACAAATCAAACAAGCAGTTTGTTCTTCAGCTTTTCAAGTTTCCTCTTAATGATTTTATTTTACCATCCAAAAGGGGTTGATGAGGCGCTTGAGGCCATGGACTAATGGTCTGATGGTTGGGAATATGATGGGATAAAGGTTGGACTTGATGACCCTGGAGGTCCCTTCCAACCATAATGATTCTATGATTCTATGATCCAGAGTCACGATCATCATAGTGCCTGTATACTAACTTGCAGTAGCAAGTAGTAACTGACTTTCCTAAATCTGGTTGTAAACCAGAACTATTCAGGGAACAGGCATATATGTATGTAATTACTTTTTGCATCTATGATTTAATGGAGCCTTTTATATGACAAACTGGTATTTTTAAAGACTTTTTGGAAAGTTTATTCTGAAAGTACTGAAGAGCACTGGATCTAGAGGTTATCATGATAAAACAACGATAATACCCTCGTGCAACTTCCCTTGTTCACTCACACCAGCTGTTGTAAAATTGACCCTGAATATTACCATTCTGAAAATAAGTCTTGCAAAGACTGCTCAATATAAATCCTTTAATGGTATTAACAGTTCCATGGAGCTGGTAAGATATTTTTGAGAGTAAAAAAACATGTGACTGAGCGCAGGATGAGGACAGTGATGTGCCATCCTGTCCTCTTGGAGAAGGCAGAATTGCTAGGTCCAATACTAAGGCTGCGGTTTGATGTCTCCTACATTGAAAATACTTGAATAGATTTTGTTAAGTAACTTGATATTTATTTTTCAGTGCTGCAAGCAGACTGTCTTTTCTGCATGTTTATCTTAGTCATAGCTTATATTGAAGTATTTTCTTTCCTTTTCCAGGGTGTCACTTTAACAGCAGCTATTGGAGGTGCTGACATGCCTGTAGTTATTACTGTCCTGAACAGTTATTCTGGATGGGCTTTGTGTGCTGAGGGCTTCCTACTGAACAACAGCTTGCTGACCATCGTTGGTGCACTCATTGGCTCCTCTGGTGCCATCCTCTCTTACATCATGTGTGTGGTAAGAAGTCAGCAGAGATCGTGCTTGTTTTCAAAGTAAAGAAAAACATTGCTCAGCTTGTTTGCTGAGAAGATAAGCAACTGGAAGATGAAACTGCTAGGTGTTTACAGACTAGAAAATTCTTGATTGAAACTGTGGACTAGCTATCAGTCACCTCTTTGGTTTGGAGAGAAAGGAGGAAAGCCTTTGCGTTGACTTGGACGTTGAATCTGGACTCAAATAGCTGTGATTACTTGGGCTCAGCTGTTGTTTTTTAGTCATGTGACTCTGCATTGTTGATAAATTTAAGCTAAATTTAAAATTTATCATCAGGAAATACTTTTAAGTAGTGAGTTCCTTTAAGAAAGGAAGTTTAGTTCGATTAGAGTAATTTAAAGTTGTTTTTTTGGAGTGTAGGAAGATGTGCTGCTTTCTTCAGAGCAGTTACATTGAAATAACCACGGGGTGGCAGCAGGCTTGCACTAATGCGTTGCTGATATTAATGTCTTTGTCAGAGCAAACTTGAGCTTCAACTCTGTGTGTAAATCATATTGCATTACTAATAGTGGTCTCCTTTTTTCTGGAATGTTTATACAAAAGTCTCCTGTGTCTCTCGCCATTTTGTTTTTAAAGATGGAGAGGTAATGACAAAGAAAACTGTGCACAGTGCAACAGCTGCCAACCTCCTGATTCTCTGTCATGTAATTCCGTTTCACTTCTGCTCTTGTATGATCAGTGTTCCTGTTCTCCTGTTCTGATATTTTCCTATGGCCAGCCAAAGCTGTCTACTTTTGCTTTGTCTCTGCTGATAAATAGTGTTGTTACCATGTTAAGAATGTTCACTGTCATTCATTTTTATCTCCCTTGAGGAATGGTTTCAGAAAAGCTCAAAGTATTTTTGTACAGCTTCATGGAGCTGAGTTCAAATGAACAATCCCAAGTGTGACTTTTAAGTGATCTTATTATTTCTTGAACATCTTGTGTCTCCTTATCAAAAGAAATCAAACTATGGGACAATTTTTATATATAAAAATATGTATACATATGTATTTGTATCCAGTCCGCAATTTAGTTCATATCAGTAGGAAGGTGATGCTTATGAGCAACACAGATGTGCAAAGTACATTCTTTAAAGATCAACTACTTGTAAGTCTTGGTGCAAATGTGATATGTTGGATATTTACCAGTAGGCATAGTCACTCTATACTTTTTTTTTACTGTCCTCTTTCCTTTTTAGTTTATTTTATTTCTGGCTCCTCTCAGCACTCAGTTTTGAGGTACTTGCATCTATTGGTTGGAGAAATCTAGGTAAACAGGAAGCCTGGGGAAGCCATTAGCAAAATAGTTACGCAGTGACAAAGGAGCTTTCCTTTATGTATTTCTGAAATTTCAGGAAGTTTAATTTTTTGAGGTAGTACTCTAGAAACCTTGTGCTGCTTTACGTAAGTCTTGACAAGTCTTTACATAAGTCTTGAAGTTGATCAGCCAATAAAATTAAAATTATTCTGTATAATTTCAGCATAATGAGCAGCAATGCTTAGCATTTTTCTTTTCTGCTTTACTTCTGTTAATGGAAATAATTATTACTAAAAGCATTGTTACAATCGGGGATTCAGCATCATTGTCTTGAAGCTGCATTACAGGAGAAAAGATGCTCGTTTCAGTATGCTCTGCTTTAGGCTGTTGCAACCCGTGTTAATGAAGCAACAGTTTCCCCCTCCTTTCCCTGCCTCCCACCCCTTGAGTATGACTTCCACCCAAAGCAGTGTATTTACTGAAGCTTATCTAGCACAGATGAGAAGGTGTTTCTGGAAACATCTTAATGGTTAAAACCTTCATTTTACAACATTTCCATTTACTTTTTGTCATAAAACTGTAACTTAATCATCCAAAGCATACCCAGATAATCTCTTAAAGCTTGAGCTGATAAACTTGGCCAACGTGTGTTCAGACGACCACTTAATTTTTGCACTCACATCTGCTTGATTTCCCACCCATCCCTCTTTTTTGTGCTTATTAGTAGGGTGGATTAAGGACAAAGAATTCAACTTAAAAACAAAAAACCAAAGGCCTGTACTGTTCCCTCATCCTATGAATTGTTTTCTGTTAAAATGCTAACACAATGTGTCTTTTTCAGAACACTTGGTTGTATTAGCATGTCCTTTTTTTTTTCTTTTTTTCTTCTTTGCAGAGTGAATACTTGATGATTGCAACTGCAGTATTAGAATCGGTATGCTTAGGGATGGGGAAAATGCTTCAGGTCGAAAAGGAAACATTGCTTGGGATGATGAAACAGTGCAAGAGAAAGGACAAGTTCTGTTAGTCTTATAAATTATATGCTGGCCCATCACCTGTACTAGCTGTGTCTTTCCTGGAAGGAGTTGGATTTCTCAGAGATGAAGGGTTTGGTTTTCTGTGGGCTTTAAGCTTGTGGCCAGTATCACCTTGTGTACACAGCAGAGAGGACTTTTTGCTGGTAGTTGGATTATCTGTGAAGGGTGAAGCCTGCACTTTATTTCTGTATGTTTGTGGCAGTAAAGAAGTTGAAAGAGGCTATGGAAGATTTTCCACACTGTCCCTGTGCTGAGTAGGTCTTGGCTGTATTGGTTAATTGTTGCTTGATGAGGTTTTGACTCATTTTGAAGGTGGTATAGATACCACCCCCTGTTTGCCAGACTTCTTCTCTTCTTTCATTGGTGTGGAACCAGGCAAGTGTGCTTCAATTTCATGCTTGCTTTATTTGGATTCTAGATTTCTAATAATATTTGAACTTTTCTTCCTTTGGCCTGGTATTAGTGTTGTCTTTTGGTTTAGATGTGGATAGGAGGTGCTTTGCTTCTTACAAACTTGGTGTGCACAACATCTGAAAGAGGGTATTCTGTCTGGGCTGTCTTACCTGACGCTTAACTGCTGTAATATACTAAGTAGTCTGTTTTCCTGTTTGAAGGTTGAATATTGTGATACACATCAAAGGCAGTGTTTTCTCAGAGGTTATGAACTACTGCAGAGAGTAGAAAGATGCTGATTTCACTGCATTTGTGTGCATTCCTTACAGTATCTGAAACAGTGATAACATCAGGATAAACAAAAGTTCTTCTAAAATCTTTGTGCTTGTTTGTTAGATGAGTTTCACAGAATGATGTATCTTCTCAGGATATAGCAAAAAACCTGTGAAGCTGCGTGGTTTGAAATGTTATTGGAAAGTAGACACTTGGAGGCATACTTCTATTTGGGTGTTCCACTTGTACTGTGTGTTTCTCAAGATCCATTCTTAAATTTTGCTGTGGTTTCTGAGCTAGCACAGCAGATGTATGGCACACAAGTTTAATTAAAGAAGCAATATATCCGGTTCCTTTCTTGCTTCTAAAGTTTTGTTTACTGCAGTTACAAGTTTTGCCTACTTCCAGATATTGCCACATACTGCTTTGGGAACACACTCACAAGGATACATGCCAGTGAAAGCATTTAGCCAGTGGCTTTTCCTGGCTGTGTGTCTACAGAGCTGAATTTTCAGGATGTGTTCTTCTCTCAAAGCTCCTAGTCTAAGACCTCTTGTTCCCTTTTGGTACTCAGCCAGTAAGTTAATGTCCCCCTTCAATTCATTACAATTTGTTTTGAGTTGGCATTTGGTTAGTTTTGTGTGGCTACTTGGCTTTGTTGTGTTGTTTCCTGTCTCGATGCTGTTCGAGCTTTGCTTATGTTACCTGTGAGAGCTCTGTGGTTTCTGTGCTGTCATACAGCAGTTCTATGCTTACATGTTGAATTGCTCAAGAAATTAGGAAAATATCTTGCAGAAATTGTGTGTCTGTGTGTCTATATATATATACACATGTGTAAAAGATAATTCTGTCATCAGACATGCATTCTTTTGTAGCCCTCCCTCTTAGAACACAGAGAGACTAGAATTTGCTGTTTGTGGTGGTGTGTTTTGTCTTGGATAAATGCTGATGCTTTCTCATTGCATGTGTGATGTTAGGTGTTAGAAGCTGATGTTTGGCTGTTGTTTAGTTAACCTGGGTCTCTAAAGCCTGTTGTGGGAAGTTTTGAGTTGTAAGCAGCGAAACCAGCAGATAGAGACTTTTATCAGGAAGGCTTTAATATTTTCAGAAGTTTTCTTTGTGGACATCTCCTCCTTTGTTTTGGATTTCATCTTCAGCTGATCAAAAACCTCCTGTCTTTCAGGCTATGAACCGTTCCCTTGCAAATGTGATACTAGGGGGCTATGGCACCACATCAACAGCTGGTGGAAAGCCCATGGAAATTACTGGAACCCACACAGAAATCAATGTGGATAATGCAATTGAAATGATAAAGGAAGCCAATAATATTATTATTACTCCAGGTAAGACACTCTTGACTCATACAGCAAGATGTTCAGAGGATGTATTATTAAAAAAAACCCAAAACAATAAAATCCAAGCAAACAAAACCACAAAACAAAAAACAGTAGCCTGTTCTGCAGTTGCAACATAGCAGCAGCATGTCAAATGCTGACTGGATCTGTGGGATCTGTTTTTATTCCCAGGTTACTCATCATTCCTCTGTGTAGACATGTGTATGCCACTTTATTTTTCCTTATGTATGTCTCTTCAGACTTTGTCTTATTTATTTAGATTTTAAATTCTTCAGGACAAAGACTGTCTTTTGTAAATGATGTTTACAGTTAATTTTGTGTACAGCTGTTGTGGTGTGAGTTTCCAAGCACTACCACAGTATCAGTGGTACCAATAACAAAATATCTGTCAAAGTTACTGAGAGAGGATTTTGTTTATGCTTCTCATCTACTTGCTCAATTCTGCATTGTTTTATTTAAAAAGTGTCAGTAAAAAAAATCTAAAACTTAGTAATTAAAGTAGAAAAAAAACCCCTGAAAAACAAACTCCTGAGTTGTCTGAAACTATTGTGTTGGTTTTGGGCTCATGGTTCAGCAGCCTATTCCCTGTTAGGACAGGTCAGGTAGGAAATAGCTCAAGACTTGTTTTCCTTCAACTGAATGGCACAACTATTGTGTACAATTTATCTTAGCACTGGAGTGAGAAGAATGCTAAAAAACAAAGTTGTCATTTTGCTTCAGCTCAAACAAAAACATCAGAGAGGTAGGGTTCTAATTTGGGAAGTTACCTTAGTTTCCAACAAAGGCTGCAAACATCTTCAGAGGATTTGCCTCTTCCTCTTGTGGTCAAACTTTGAGGACACCATGAATAAATAATTTATACTCTTCATTTTCTTCCTGGGCATTATTACTCTGAATTAATTCAGACAGAAAGAATCAAAAGAATATTTCCTGCTAAAAGCCATATTCATCTATGAGATTTGCATTATGCAGATCCAAAATTTTTTTTAGGATGTGGTGCTGAAGTAACTTAAGGTAGCCTTTATAATTTTTTCATTATACCTCTCTGAAGCATCCTTTTCAGAAAGGAAAACGTGCTTTTGTGAAACTGAAATAAGTTCATTAGGGTGGTCAGGCTGAAACTCTGTTGGGAATATACATCTGTTTATTTTTAATTACGGAAGCTTCTGTTTGTGTGGAAAATATGCTTACTGTCTGTAATTATTCTGTCTGCACAGAAACTGAAAAATAGCTTAAAATTTGGAAAATGTTTCAGGTTATGGTTTGTGTGCAGCAAAAGCTCAGTACCCCATAGCTGATCTGGTGAAAATGTTGAGAGAACAAGGGAAAAATGTCAGGTAAGTACTTTCCTTGATGAAAAATATTACAGTTTTGTTGGTTTTGTGTGTTGTGGGTTTTTTTTTTTGTTTTCCTCCATGTCATTAAAATCCCCTACAAGTCTGTGTTTTTGTTTAATTTTTCCTCTCGGAAGTCATTGTTGTGCTGATCTCTCAGAAATAGCAGCTGGAAGAATGCTCTAGTCTTACTAACCTACAGCTGAATTTGTAGAAATGTCATGCTCTCGTGTTTTGGGGAATTAAGATTCCTTACTCCCTTACACTCTTACTAAATTTGGGGTTTGGAAGTAGCCCCAGCAGTGGGAGAGTATTTGTTGCTGTTGTTGTTTTTGGTTTTGTTTCATTTGCTGAAGTTCAGTTAAAAAGAATGGCTTTAAAATGTAATACTTCTTTAGTGTAGCAACAAAATTCTACTTTTTTGAAAGGTAAGTTAGCTCCTTTAGATAAATATGCTCTGCCTTTAGATGTAGTAGTACTTTTCTACAAAACATGTAGTGAAGTTTTTTGAAAAATAAAACTTTAATATAGCCTTTTGTATTATGGTTAAGAGAACAGTTAGCAGCCTACACTAAAGGTGGAGGTTGAATAGCTCTGTGAAAGCAAGCACTTTGGAAATACATTACTGTGAGGAGTGATCACACCAGCTGACTTCAGTGCAGGGAAAGCAAGGAGAATAGTTCTTCTTTATGCTTATAGTCAATGACAAGAGAGCACAGGCCTGACCTTAAGTGCTTTGAATTGCCTCCTAGAAAAATGTCCATTAAGGGGGATAGTTGACTAGGCTGAGTAGCTTTAATTTTTATTTTTTTAAGTCCTAATTTGCTAAGGAAATGGATCCCTCTGCTTGTGAAACTGTTGGGGAATACTTAAAGAGGTGCAGTGGGAATAGTTGAGGCTCCTAAGCAGGAAATGAGAGCCTTCTGCAGTATAGAGAAGTGTTTGCTGGGGTCAGTCTGGTATGAAGTGAAAGAATAGATTAGGTAGCAAGCAGCCTTTGCACCAAGAACATGAGACTTCTTTCCTGGGATAAATGACTTGCATTAATAGAAGTAATGCTTAGTCCTGCATAGCAATGTTTGCATATTAAAAAAAAATACAGACAGTACCATCCAATTCTGATTGGCATGTTTGAAACAATGCTGAAAAGAATTAACCACACTATAATGTTATATGCCCTCCTTAAGTTAAAAATCTACAGTCTGCCTTGCCTTTTTAGTCTTTCTAAAAATTTGAAGACCTGTTAGTTGTACAACAAAAGAGCCTTTCTTGGCTAATGTGATGACAGTGTCGTGTGTTTTTCGCTTTCCTTTCAGTGCTCCTGTGAGGACAAGCTTTATTTTTAACCAGCCTTGGTGATACAAAAGATTATTAGTTTTGCCTATTACATTGGATTTGCAGGGGAGAAATGTGAAAGAATCCTTGAAATAGCTGGCTTATACTTGAAATGAGTTAATTTCAGGAAGGGATCACTGCAGTGGTTACCTAGTATTTTAATGAAAGAAATCTGTATTTACAGTTTGTGGTAATTTGGGGCTTTCATCACTTTGCGGAGCTCCCACGGTGTTCATTGAGTGCAGCTGCTGTCCCTCTGGTTTCAGTAGGCCTGTAGTGCCTCAGGACCCTGGTATGCTCACCATCACACTCACACATCCGCTGTGGAGGGATGCCAGCACAGACATACGATTGTCATCAATTTGTAATGCTCATGCCGTGCCAAGAAAAATTGGTCTGTCATATGGTCTTTTGCTTCATGGCTCATGATTGATCCAGAGGAGCTGTTGTTTTCATTTACTTTGCCTATAGCCATAACATTGTCAGTGAAGAGCGCAGATTATATAACATGATGCATAACCTTTGGCTAGGGTTTAAATTTAGAAATACGGGGGAGTTTGGAAACTAAACAGACTGTTTAGTTATTAAATTGCATAGCTAACATCATGGCTTACTGGAGATGGTATTGCAGCAGATCACATCTTCACTGCATTAGTAGGATCACATAGAAAGATGGATATTGCTGAGCCCTTATTATAGCTTTCCTTTGTTGTGGATGGATAAAACAACAATACTTTTCGTAAGCTACATCTTGTAGTCCCCAGAATCTGTTGACCTTAAGAGGAAATGCTTGTTCTACTACAGGTGTCATATTTCTGCAAAGTTAAACTGTTCAACAAAGTTCAACGATTTACTTTGAAAGTTCTCGTCTTCCCAAAGTCCTTCAGCTTGTGGTGTTTGTAGGCCCCTAGTTGTGAAATTTTTATTTCTTCTGTGTAATTAAATTATATTCTATAGTAATTCTATCTACAGATACATAATTATTCTATAGTGTTATAGTACAGTTTAAAACTGTACACACTCATATGTGTATGGGTAATGGACGCTGTCCATGTCCACTTCAAGTTAACTGCCTACTTTTCCCACAGTGTGACTTTTCTATCAATGTGTTTTGTTTTCCTGCATAAGAAGAAATTCTTGATAAGAAAAATGTATTGCAGGATGAAAGGACTCTTAAAATAGTGCTTCGTATAGACTTTCTAAGTCTAACTATGTATTAAATAAGGTGATTTTCTGGTAATTCTGATAGTTGAGAGAAATGCAGATTACCTCTTTTAATAGCCTTTTGAATTAGTTGCTAATAAGTTAGTGTTTTGGTTAGTATTTTTAACCTAATTTATATAGGTTGATATCTTAAAGGACTGATTTCTGTCTTGTGATGCTAGAGAATCTAATTGCTTTTGAGCACATGGAAACACTGTTTTCTTACACTTTTGAAAATGTGATAGCATGGATATAGTGTTGGACCTGCATTTTTTATTTTTTATTATTACCTCTGTGACTGAGCTCTAATCAAAGGTGTTTAGGGTCCTGCCTGTTCCTCTCTGTTGTTTTGATTGCTTGTGAGTAATAGAACGTGGGTGGGTACCACCTACACATTTATCTACAGCTTAATAAATGAAACTGATTAACTTCAATAATTTAATTATATCAATTTACAGTGTCTATCAATTTTTCTCTATGGGAAAGTCTGGAAGAATTTTAAAGTATGAGCTGTTAAGTTGCTGCCCTAACCAGTCTTAACATACTGCATATCTCAGGTGTGTATGAGATGGAAATTACTGTCACTGCTGAATGGCAGCATAAGAACAATGTCCATTGATGCAAGTTTCTAGGAAGCTGAAGTATGGTTCCTAGGAAGACACTAAGTCAGTTCTCAGATTGTTTCTTACAGTAGAATAAATTGGGTGGATTCTGTTTTATTAAAATGAAGTCTGAAAGATCTGTTAGCTCAAGTGCCATATTGGTGTAGCTAGAGAGAACCAGCAAGACTTTAGGAATATCTGATAGAATCATTAGGGTTGGAAGAGACCTTCAAGATCATCCAGTCCAAACACCTACCTACATCACCACTAAACCATATCACCCAGCGCCACATCCAGGCACATCTGATCTGCCTCTGCAAGGATGCAGCTATAGCTGTGTGCTTCTGGGAGTGTATTGTAGGTATGTTGTTGGTTTCCTATGGGTCAGCTCTGCTCCGGTTGACCTTACTAGGTCAGTTTGTGATGCTTTGTGGAGGCAGACTCCTCTTTCTTCCCTGCAGTTCAGTTCTTGGGAGGGTTATTGCATTGAGCTAAGGTCCATGCCATGTATTTGCATCCTGCCCCTGCTGTGACAAGCCATAGTGGTTGGAAATAGGAAGCCAATACCAACCCTCACTTAAGCATGCTCAGTTTGACTAATTTAATTAAGTTAAATTTAAACTGACCTGACTGTCACGAAAAAGGATACGGTCTGCAAGGTGGCTGGGGAAAGGTCCTCCTGTTGAGTCACAAGGTTCAGACTGAACCCCTTTGCCTTCTAAACTCCTCAGAGAGGAGCCTAGGTGCGGCTGGATCCAATCCTAGTCCCAGACTTGGTCAGTGGTTTATGTCTAAAGGATTATTTGTGTGCGCAGTCACCTATCAGAGTCAACGTTTGCCTGTTTCAGAGTCTCACCAAGGGCTTACACCAAAAAGAGATGTGTAGAGTTGTAAAGAAAGAGAATTTATTGAGGTGGCAGATACAACAAGTTAAAAATTGCTGTTGATAGATACACTTACTGCAAAAATTCGAGCTTGAGTTAGTAATTCCCCGGTAAATATCCGACAGGGTCGAAGGCACAAATCTGACCAAAGAGATGTCCTTGTTTCGGAGGGAGAGTGGATTCAGGCCCATTGACCTGTCCAGACAGTTGGAGTTCTTTTCCTCTGAAAGCAAAGGATTCTAAAACCTAATTTATACTTATTGATGAGGTGGGACTAGATCATAAATCATGTGCTGATTGCTTTTTTTCCTGGCTAATAATGCTTATTAATTGAGGGGGCTGGGGAAAACCCAGTGCTTGCTCTCGATGCAAATTTCTTCTCTGTCATTGCTGAGCTTTCATTTCAGCTTATCACTACAACCCGTGGCCACAGAACCTTAATTCCATTTCAGAAGCTGTGCCAATTGCCAGCCATAAAGTTTGCAGTCGAGCCATTCCACTTCTGATACCCAGGTTATAGCTTAGCTAAGCAAATTGTGCATTTCTTCTACCCGTACTACTCATCCGGTGCAAGATAAGCACGCTGAATTAGCCTACTGTCTTGTCCAAGGCTGTGTGCAAGATAAATGGCCTGCATCCCTTTGTAGGAGGTAGGCAGACTGATCAGCTTGCATCCTTGTTCAGTTACAGTTAGTCCTGAAAGAACTAGTGCATCTATTCTCTCACACTGACCCCAGCAGAGCCGCTGAGCTTAGTCCATGCGTCTGAGAATGTTACTGCCTCAGGCATGACACCAGGCTTAAGCTAACTAACTATGTGCTCTGGTGCTACTAATCTATAGTGTGGTGAGAGCATTTTACTGTGACACTTAAAAGTTGTGCTACACTGCAGCTGTTTTTATATGGCAGGATTCAAGATGTGGAATATCTGAATGGTGTGCTTCTCAATTCACCTAGGTCTTTTTTTCTCCTAAAACCTTCAATAATAGATTGTCTGTTGTGGCAACAGAGGTGGAGAGGTGTCAAAGCACAAATAAAATGAATGGGACAGGAGGAGGAGAAGGTGAGGCAAAACTCTTGGGCAAATTATTCTCTGTATATACAGCTGTTGAGTAAGCCAAATTGCTCACTGGCCGTATGTTACTTGCATTACTCTGTCCAGCTTTGGCATGACAGGAATCCTGTCTTTACATGGATGAAGTGATCTTGAAATACTTCTGCAGTGGGTTAGGTAGGTGCTAGCTCTTTCAGTATTGATTACAAGAATGTTATCTAGCCAGTTGTAATAAAAGTAGATGCTGACTTTATGAGCTGTATAAAAAGTAATTTCCATTCTGGATTTTTCAGTAATCTTTCACGCAATAGTTGTTTTTTTCATACTACTATAATTGTCATACTACTTTAAGTAACTTACTGTCCCCATAAATTTAAATGCTTACTGTGCTGGAAATGGTGTCCTAGATATATGATGGGTATGTTGGACATTTAAGAGTTTTAGTCTGAATTTAAAAGATAATATTGCATTCTTTGTACTACAAGAAAATATGAACTCATTTTTCATTGGGCAGTGTTTTTTTACGAAAGCTAAAAGGTATCCGAAAGAGGCTGACTAAAAAGGATGAATGTCCTTGCCTGGTACTCACGCTGTTCAGGTGTGAAGTCTTAGTAGCAAGGAAGTGTATGCTCATGTCAGTGTATCTGACTATTGGACGTGATAAGCAAGCCCCGCGTTACATGGTCTGGGTCAAGAGAAAAAAATCCTGGTGAATTCTCTGTTTCAACAAACTACCAGAATGAGTCTTCAAGTCAGACACAGCATGATTGTGAATCCTTATTATGGATAAAGTATATGTAGACTAAAAACTTAATGTCATGTAAACAGAAAGTCAAAAAGTGTGAGATTTCTGCTTGATGTAAAAAACCAACCAACCTAAGAGAGTTCTCTCATGACTGATATTAAAATTGTATCCAAAAAACCCAGCAATATTTAACTTTAAAACATTTTTACTGTAAAGCATGTCTATCTTAAATTTTTTTGAATACGAATGAGGTTCATATTTTGAATGTCTGGCAGAGCATATGTGACAAAATGTTTAGAGTACCTAGCAAGACCAG
>VZRW01001826.1:77573-120264 GCA_013398125.1 Aegotheles bennettii | reverse complement strand
TCTGTGATTCTGTGATCTCAGTGAAAGAAAATAATGTAAAAACAAAAATAGTATGCTCTTTGCTCCCACATGAACAAACCAAGTAATATTTACCTCTGACATGATAAACAAAAGATCAGAAAGGATTATAACTAATGGCTTTGTAAATAGTATATTCGTAAGAGAGGAATCCTGCTAGAATCACAAGAAAATTGTATCCACTTTCAGCTGCCAATTTTTAAGGAACATCCTGATTATTTAACTCTGTATTTATGGGGCAGTGTATGATGGCAGCAACTCTGCCATCACCATCATCATCCTTTTACATTATTGCCAGGATTTCTCCTGAAGAATTATTAACAGTCTCCTGTGCAGAAGCAACTAAGGCAGATTCCACAGAGGTCATTTTCAATGACAGCTACATTTTTGAGAGCAGAGTAAAAGCATATCCAGCAGAAGAGCCTGCCTTCTGAAAAGAACACACACGTATCCTTGTGTAGCACTCCAGTCAAGGCGTCCTTGGACGGAGAAGACTAAATACCCATTTCTCAATATTAATTTCTCTCCAGCTGTGGGTCAAATGCAGGATAAGAATACCTAAAACACAGCACAGGTAAGTCAATACTCTACAGTTGTATCTGAATGCTTGAGAATCAAAGACACATGCCTGTTGGATATACCTTGTACACACAAGCATGTTACTTTCTAGTAAGGAGTACACCAGGTAGGTTACGCCAAACTACCTTCTGTTTATAAACAAGGGCTGATCCAGTACCTGGATTACAAGGACATGTAGCGATAGGACAAGGGTAATGGTTTTAAACTGAAACAGGGTAGATTTAGAATACATATTGGGAATAAATTCTTTCCTGTGAGGGTGGTGAGACACTAGCCCAGGTTGCCCAGCGAAGTTGTGGATGCCCCATCCCTGGCAGTGTTCAAGGCCAGGTTCGATGGGGCCTGGAGCAACCTGGTCTGGTGGGAGATGCCCCTGCCCATGGCAGAGGGGTTGGAACTAGATGATCTTTGAGGTCTCTCCAAATTCAAACCATTCAGTGATTCTATGATTTGCAGGTGATAACTGTCAATGCAATTTTACACTGTTGATTTCTATTGCTAATGTACTAACCAATAACTTGGCTAGTTTATGCTGCTACAGTGATTGCAGAACCATTCTGGCTAATAACAGTGAGCTACCCTAAAGTCTAATTTCTGCCCCATCTACTTGCATCAGGAAGACTACAGACCCCTGACACTGCCATAGCCTCTAGAACACACATCCAGCAAACGGTCTACTACAGTGCGTATCACTGCAAACACACTGAAAATAGCCATGGGAACCGATCAGCCAGCAGTACTAAAAATTCCTTCCTTCTGACCAACAGATACCTCACAGGAAGCTTCACAGAGTCTGCTGATGTGCTCTGCCTGGCTGTAACTATTCCTTGACCATCAGTATCATGGCTGAGGTGAACTGGGACACATCTGCTAAGAGTGCTCATAACAGAGCTCCGGGGAAATCACACATAGTACTTTCTTAGTGTCACTATCCTGGCATGATCTCACTCTGCTGCTCTGGTATCACAGATTTACAACACAAATTCCACTTGCTGAGGTCCTATGGTGCACTGGAATGGAAGAGATGCTTCCTTAGCTGTTTTTCATTAAATTGCATGTATTTAAAATTTAAATAGAAGAGACAACAGCTGAACATAAAACCCAGGCACATTCTCACTTCTAGTACATGTATATCCTTTCACAAATTTGTTTAAAAACAAGAAGTTAACAAAATTCTGGACAGAAAATAATTGTTCTTAAATTACAATAACCCCAAATTAACCCTAGAGCTCAGCAAAAAAATAGCCTAAAGTTTATCTGACCAAGTCTGGCTTGGTGAAAAAACAGGTGAGCATCAGGGAGGTCAAGGAGAGAATGTACTTTAAACAACTGCAGACACTCAATGAGAAGTGGAAAAATCTTCCGAAATTCTGCCTTATTTATATGAAGATAAACTCACAGCACCAAATTTCTGAATATTTCATTCTCAGAAAATCTCTCAGGTGAGTATCCCCCATGAAGGACATTTTTGTGTTAGAAACATGCATGATTTCTGACCACTGCACTGGTGCTACATAGGCCAGTCCCCTCCCCCTGAAATCGGAAACTCACTGTGATATGAATATGTCCCTGCTTCTACATGATCAGTTCTAGTTGGTATGGTGTATTTCACTTTTCTCTACTTGGCGCATTATTTAAGAAATGTAAGTTGGGTAGAGTCTGTTTCTTTCTTTCCTGCAATGCCAGATGATTAATAAACAGACATACTCAAAACCAAACAAAAAAAATGCAGTTGTGTAAAACCTGACAACACAGCTTTGCATTCACCACAGATGGACACAAGGTCTTCTCACAGCACTTGCAGTATAATTAGAATTCAACACTAAAGAAGAAAATTCCCTGAATAAAGAATGCAAAGATTACAATCTAAATACAATGTTGTTAGTTGAAAGAAATGAATGTAGAGTATTGAATGTTCAAAATTGTGTTGAATTAGATAAGCAAATCCCATGTAGACTTTGTTAATGATTCATAATCAGCTAATAAGCTCATCTCTAGTAGAATAATGATCCATGGACCTGTTAGCTCATTTATCACTATGTTTTACAACACCGGCAAAGAAACTAATTAAATCCCAGCATCATTACACAGAATTCCTTTTAATAGAGATACAATGATGCACTAGAGGCTACAGATTACACTGCAAATTGTACCAAGAGATGCTGGACTGTGAGTTTTAATTAACGTGTTAGCAAGAAGCTGATCACTTAATAATAACTAACTAGGAAACATCTGCACACTCAAAAACCTTGAAGGAAGGAAACAGTAAGGAAAGGAGCATCATGTGAGGTATTGAAATTGTAGCAAAAAGCTGTTGTACACCGACTGCATTTGTTATCCAACACAAATCAGAAGACAGAACTCCGGCTCCTGGCAGACTGATGTTGAAGATGCCGGTAAATGCATGTATCTGTGCAGCACTACCACTATGCCAGTGCAGCTGGAGCATCCCCCAGCATATGGCAAGAGTTCATCAGGCAGAGTACAGCAAGTTATCTCATTTTGCTCACTGTGGGAGAGAAGGCAGATAGGTGACTACCCAGAAGAACTGTTCTGTTATGCAAGAAAGAGAAATCACGGAAGAACTTAGAGATAGCACAGAATGAAGAAAGAGTGAAATGAACAGTCCACCAATACTGGCATTCAAAGGAAAGACCACTCTATAGTGGGAAAACAACAGAAAGCAATCACTAATATTCCCTTTTCACCTGAACAACCCAACCTAGAGTAAGAAGGACACACAAATTCTGCAGTGAATCTGAGACAAGAAATGGTGTTTGCAAGTATCTTTCAAATCCACATGTAAAGGAATATTCAGCCCCAAAATGGTGAGTAGGTGCTATGACTATTGAGAATCAAAAAGGCACAGCTCTCTAGAAAAATACCAAAGGCTTCATTGTTTTTACCTCTTTATTTCTGAGAATAGTGATTAATCAGAGAAGCACAGAGACACATCTGAAAATGTTTAACAGGTCAGGTACACCAGACAATATTGTGATACGGTTTGTAACACAGGACAATGAGCTGCAGGTCTCCAGAAGAAATAATGATCAGAGAACAGGCAAGCAAGATGGATTGGAGAGAACATCTTTTGCACCTTTCTTACTACACCTGTCACTTGATAGGACACAGGCGGTGTGTGCTAGTGTGCCAGTACTGCAGGCAACCCATATTCTTTCTTTTTAAAAAAAAAAAAAACAAAAAACAATGTACCAGTTTAATACTGGGGTATGAGCTCTACCACAGCCTGTGTTCCCACACACCTTAGGAGCAGGTTTTGTAGTGTGGGATCATGAAGCTTAGCTTGACTTTGTTTCTTTAGCTCTGAAAGCTGTATTCCTCTGTTTTGGGGTTACCTATCAGTCTCCTTTCTGTCTATTCTCTTTTCTCACGCAGTGTTTGCCAGCAAAACTGACTGCAGTTCCCTCGACAGCATCATCCCCTTTCAGCTCACACGTTAATCCTCACCCTCAGATCAAGACCTGTTAGATCAAGATGAACAGACTATCACTCTCATCCTTCTCACTTTAGTGTAATGGAAAGGGATTCTGTCCAAGCTCAACATGCAACCTTTCACTCTGTAAGTACTGTTTTGGTTTTAACATTTCAAACACTCTACTTCCAACATACCTCCAAAATTCTACACATCAGCTAATGTAATTTTAGGCCACAGGCAAAAATAAACATCTTTGTCGATAACTGAGCATAAATTCAACTCTTTTGCTATAAAAATTACTTCAAAATGGGAATAAATTCTTTTTTAATTTAACCTTAAACCATTCTTTGCAGTTAGGAAAAGGAGAATGCTTGGGCAACTCCAAAATCCAAGTGGATTTCACCTGCTGCACAGATATCCCGAGCACTATTATTCAGACAACCTTCAAAACAAATTCCTAAAAGAGGAAATCCCTAAAAGAATAATAATACACTGTTATGAAATAATCCCATCTGGTTCCACAGCAAGTTATATGCTGCCTGAATTGAGAAGGATCTACATAATTCTTTACCCTCTACAACCTAGCAGTTGTCTAAGTAAAAGTACTACAAAGTTAATATACTAACAGCAGAAGACATAACCAGTTTCTCCAGAATAAATCTAGGCATTTAGTGAAATTAAACCACATGCTCCCTTTCACTGAAAATAATAATTAAAACTAAAAACATTAGTAAACGTAGACTTACACTTGGTCTTGTGCTCTGTCACAAAAGCCACAATAATCAGAACTATGTTGCAAAGTTCTACGCTTACAGCAGATTTTTTTCTTCTTCTCCCTTGTTTTGCACAGTCACTTCCACTCCTGTTTTTTTCATGGAAACCCTGGAATAATGCTAGGGTGCAATGATGCGAAACAAGAATTTTTTGGGCTTGTAAATCTGAACCCAGTACAGCATGGGAGTCCATCCCAATGGTAGTATGGCTGCAGCAGTACTGAGAGAACTGCTAGAACCCCCATAAGCTGCTGCATATCCACCTCTGGCACTGTGCAGAAGTGTTCATTTGCCTCATCCCTGAAAACATCAGTACAACAACAGTAACTGTCCAAATGTCACTACAGGTGATGTGGCTAATGGACATAAAACATTTGGGGCAACAAAACTCATTTTTCATTCCCTTACATGCTTCTGCTTGTTACTTTTTTTTGGTATTTTTTAAGGACTTTTTCAGTCAACCTGGATTTTGCTGAGATAGAGTTCTTTAAATTATTTAAGTGTCAACATTGAATTTACTGCTTATCAACCCTGAGTCACCCAAGGTCAACTTGAGTTTGAAGTGTTAAGCCTCTCTGGTTTCCTCCCTCTCAATGAAGTTCTCATTTACCAGGCAGCAGAGCAATAAAATATTGTGACATCACTTAAATCTAGAATGGACAGGACGGTAATTTAGAAAAATAGTTTCGGCATTTTGAAATAGATTCTTAAAAATATTTTTTCTCTTAAAAATACACTTATGTAAAATTCAATCAGAAATTATAATAATTTACACAAAGAATTTGAGTGTAACTAAATTACATTTCAATAAGTAAATAAGAATGTGTTGTATCAATGTGCCTCCTCAAATTTTAACGAGTTAAAAGCTACTAGATTTTTTTAATTGTATGAGGGAGCAGGCAAAAAATCACCTTTACTTCAAAGGCCAACTTGAGTGTTAAAATGTATCAACATGTTATATACAACCTTATATACTATTTTCTGTGCCAATCCTTCAGGGGTTTCGCATCAATAAATGTTTTTGGTTTAATTACTTTGGGTTTCAGTTAAGTGAAAAAAAGCAAACAGATTTTTCTATGAGAAGAAATTACAGAAAGTTGAGGAATTTTCCACAAATTGAAAAAGCAAGAAAGCTGGTTTTCTGCTTTGTAGGTATCCATAATATGCAGTTGAGAGAAGATCAGATCTACTAATTCTAAAGCCATAAGCACAGGCCAGATTTTGAAGACCATTTAAGTAACAGGTATCTACAGGGATTTTTTGAGAACTGCTAAAAGGGCCTAACAGTTCAAGTATGTTATGCCTAAACTGATCTAACTACAGGTTGCCATTAAAACATATTGTCCTGCTCTCCTTGGATTCAGACTGCGTTGCCTTGTTTTCCTCACAATGCGTCAAATTGCATGATTGTATGATCAACTGGACTAGCTCACTGATCTCATGGAAAAATAATCCCAGGATCCAACCCAGACAGTGCTAAAAACCTTTGGCTACATCTGGCAGGCAGAGAACTAGAAAACCTATTTGGCAGTAGCATGCAATTAGTTTGGATTACAAGCTGCATACTAGTTCCCAGACCATGACTGAAGTTGGGGAAAAAAGCATATAGGTCCCATACTGGTTAAATTGCCCCATTCCTTTTGGAAACCTGCTTTAAGATAGAATGTCCTACCTTCTGGAGGTATCTGACTCTTTCCTAACCACAAGCAGCCCAGAAATTCACCTGAGATCACATGCCTAATTTTCAGATGTCCAAATGAGAAGAGAAAAGCCCCATTCCAGTTATCTACAAATCCGGACTATTATGACCAAGGGAAACACTATTTGTTCCAGTTAACATTTCCTATTTTATTAATGAACATAGTTTGAAAATATCAAAATAAAAAGCTTGGCAGTGTCACTTCTTTTCACAGTTGAATTAATGGGAAACAAAGAACAAATGGGAAAAATCCAGTTTTGAGTTGGGTTTGTTTTTAAACTAATTCTCAAAGTACTTTAACAGGAATTTATTACTTAAGAGTGTAGCAGTCTGATGGACCGAAGTGTCCATCAGAGCAATTGGTCTCTCCAGCAGGATCACCAACTTCTCATTGATTTCTCCAAGATTTTTATTGTTTGATGAAATGTAATTAAAGACTCTGGATGGTGCCAATTAAAGACATGAAGAAACTGGAGTTGGTGTCACATTATCACATGGTAAAACGCAGTGATGCTGTAAACATCCATTAGCCATTACAGTTCTCATTAGTCCCTGAAAACAACTCATTAGTGTCCTTAGACATGACAGTTAAGTACAGTAAATGAGATAAATCTATCAATATATTGTGTGCAAAATCAGAGCTTCCATCATCACATTCCACACAGTGACAATCAGAAAGTTAAATACACCTTGTGCAAGAAACAAACATAAGATGAAGAGCGTCTAGCCCGAGTGCCGAAAGATGCTATGTGAGAAACTAACAGAGACATCAGGCATTTCATTTACACATAGCATAAGTCCATCTGAAGTTCAGGTTGCTATGAACTGTCACAGTTGTTTAGCCAAGGCTAAATTTTACAAAACATATTGATTTACCTTAAACTGCTGTTACAAAGTCATTTCAGAACTGAGGGTTGTTGTGGAATTTGATGCAGGCTTCTGGTTACCTATATGAAACCTCAGTAGATCGATTAAGAGCTAGATACACACATCCAGGCATGATAAGGCCTACCACAGTGCACTAGTCATAACGCTGCCCATTGCTAAGATGCCAGTACCACCTTCCAACATGAGATACTGAAGCTCTAACCACTACCAAACACATTCAGAGCACAGACACATACTTTCTCATACAAGTATCTTTACTTACCAGCTATTTTTCATTCTTCTTTCTCCCAGCTTCTCTGGACTTATGCCAGCTTCACAAACTCTTTTCACAAAAGTCTGTAGTTAAATCCTTTTCTTGTACATATGCTCCTTACCACCAATTTCTGTATCTATTTAACATTACACAGCCACTTCTTCATAGCGTTCTCAGCGTTCTCAGTTGAGAGCAACAGCTTTGCACATCACCATGTGAAACCTCTACAAAGCCTTCTGCTGAAGTGCAGCACAGTCAGAAAAACAAAACAAGTGTTAGGATCTATCCAGAATGAGATGGAAACCAACAGTGCTAATATTAATGCCACTGTTTAAATCAATATCATGTCCTTGCCCAGAATACTGGTTTCATTTTTGTTTGCTTTGTCGCAGAAATAACACAGCAGAAGGGAAAACAGAAAACAAGGAGGTGATTGGTGACAACTGATATGGCTTCAGCAGAGGCAAATCACGTCTGACAAATTCCGTGGCCTTTTATGAAGGCATTACACAACTGGTGGATAAGAGAAGAGTAACTGGTGTCATCACCGATAGCATAAACAAGACTTTTCCTCCTGGTTCCCATGATTGCAAAAAAGCCACATGACGGGTATTTCTACATACATCTGTTAGCTTGTCCTCTGTGCTCAAATGGCAATAAATTGGATTTTTGCCATTCTTTGTACAGTGGAATCTATTTCAAATACATATCATGGTTTATAAGACATTTGAAAAGTACCACCCCCATGTTTCACAATGGTCTTATTTATTCTGGGTGCAGACAATTTCTACACCTTGTCCACCACTAGGTCTCCTGCAACAGCAGGATTTCTAGCAACAGTCAGCTTATCACAGTATAAGAGGCAAGACCTGAATCAAAAGTAAAGATGCAGTAATTCTAAATAATTTTAACACTACCTACTCCAGCAGTAATAGAACAAAAACTGTTCAAGGGATACTGTGACCTTACTGCCCCCTATTCTGAAGCTTAGAAAATTACAACTTTCCCTGAACTATACATTCTGAATGGTTCAGCAGGGACAGGAAAGAATTTCCCTGAAAAGGAAATGACAGGACAGATATGGTTTTTCTTAGTTCCATAAAATTGTCATTCCTACATACTATCTATATTCCCTGATGTAAAAGTTTGTGGCCACTTTATGCACAATGCACTGTGGGAAGTGAGCTCATTTTTATCCTGAACTAGTCTTTGTAAGTCTTTGGAACAATAGGTTAGCAATGTTCAACCAACTAAATAGTCCCAAGATGCACAGTGTATATCACCCAAACACTTCATATCATACTGGGGTATTTTTGTCTTTTTGACACACAGATTATATTATACGGTAATTCATGCAATGAGGACCTCAGGAAAAAGTCCACAGATTATACATTTTCCCGTATTTGCTTTTTTCCCCCCCACTCTGCAAATACCTGCTAGCACATCAGCTGCATCCGTTACTTCTCTTCTTCTACCACTGTTGGTCCACTCACTCAGTTCACGTGGCCAAAAGGTAACAGGTTAATATACACTGCAGCAGAGGTATCATCAGAGTAGTTCAAACAGGAATATATGGGACTATTCTTTTGAACTACTGAGTGCTCTATGCATTTAAAGAATTGAGGGTGCTCAGGAACACCCAAGAAAAAGCATTCGAGTCTAGCATCCACCTCTTGTATCTGTCTGTAACAATCCTCAACCTCTGAACAGTGAAAGTGAAATATATATATAACAATATATAACAATACCAAAACATTCACTAGCATTTGCTCAGCACACTGCTTAGACCCTAGTTGCAAGAGTACCCGGACTAAAAGAATACATATAAGAACCAACAGGTACATTTGATATTGTGATTAATCAGAATAACCTTGGCATTATGGGGTTATTTCTTTCTAAGTGTATCTATTAAGTGTATTTCCTTTAAGGTATTTCAGACTCCAACATGGCAATTCTTCACCCCAAGTTTCTTTTTTCTTCCTGTCCAAATTACAAGTGGAATGACATCAATGTTGTTGATTCTAGATGCAGTTAACTGACAGCAGTTCCATTTGCTTCCATAAATCATGGTAGCAGCAACTGATTTTACACTCACATTGAATTGCTTCTTATTTTTCAAATTAAAAGAATTAGCTTTTGAGTAAAATTTGACTTTTTCACAAAATCTAAGATTTTTTTTAATACAGAAACAAGTCCTCCTCACTCTTCTTTCATTAAAGTCTTAGATTTTAAGTATAACTCACATCAGAAACAATTCTACTGCACAATACTAATTCACAATTAAGCGATTAATTAATACCAAGTTAATTAGAATGCTTGTAAGACCAATGACAAATTCATTACTTTTCTTTTTAACTAGTAAACATGTTTACTCTTTCCTTTAGAAGTTTTTCTTGTTTTCTGTTTTAGAGTTTTTCCTCATAATGCAAATAACCCTCCTCTTCCCTGCTACCAGTCTCACATATTTTGCCTACATTACTTACACACAAAAATTTCTATGCCACTTATCATCCCGTGAACAAGAATTTCCCAAATAAAGTAAAGCACGAACAAATTACTTTTCTTATATCAAAATACATTAGGCAGACCTCACAGCCTCTTTGTTGGATTTTGAAGGGGATTCTGGAGGAACAATGAAGCTTAGGTTTTGAGCAAAGGTAATTTCAGAAGGTGGAATCACAGCTTAAGAAACTCTCCAGAGAAATTTCTTGATGCAAAGCTAACAAGACTTTGTAATAATTTCTTAGGAACTGGCCTCATTCCAAGTTGGATTTTAAACACAGATTAGAAAGCAAACACCATCCCCCACAAGTATTAAGAAAGAAGAAAATAACAGAATAGGGGCTGCAGAAATGGTCTCTATTGTGGGACCAAAATCTGTCAATCAAGCACGTTGACAGGCATCAGAGATTGACAGACAGGCCCTCTCTCTTGACTTCAGTTATCTGGGGGAATGGGAAAAGTGTCTGCAAGAACATGTTAAATTGCCAAAGTCATTACCACTCACCAATTACCAAAGAAAAGATAACAAGGTGTATTTTAGAAAAATCGATGCAACAACATGCATTTCAATAAAGCCAGTTTTTCAGAACTTTAAAAAACAAAATGAACTATTTAGGGAATACATGTTTTTTTCATAGAATACCAAATACTTTACTATGCCAGCAGGCTTTAGCGATTCATCACTATTCTCTCTATATATTCTGTACTGGGGCCAGAGGTCAACCAACAAATATTTCCCTTTGTCTCTTCTTAGGCTTAACCTAAGGAAAGAAAGTAAGCTCTGGATCACAATGATTAAATCTAGGTTCTACACCTGGAAAACTACAGTCCAAAAGCCATTTTGCTTCCCAAGTGCATTTATTCTAGTTGCGGGAGTAAATTCTATTGTATGTTAATAAGTTACACAAAAAAAAAAAAAAAAGACCAAAGGACATTGGTATTTACTGCCAGATTTGATTTTTTCATTCACCCAGGCTGAAAAGGTCCCTTCTGAATTGTGCTGGACCCACTGTGAGATCTTCTCACAGGTTGCCTAAGCTTGGAATACCGCATTTCTCTCACATCACTCTATTCAAACTTTTTATTTAGTTATAACCTAAGTCAAGTGAAATGAAATTTCTTCTAACAGAAAAATTAAGTGGCCTGCTACTAAAACTCTGAAAAAATAAAGTCTTTGCCGTGATAGAAGGAGACAGTCACATTGCTTCTGTCACCTTCCTTCTGCCAGCACAATCAAGAGAAAAGCAAGACAAGCCCTTTTCAATATAAAATTGAAGTGTTCACTTATTGTGAATTGGAGTGTACTTGACTTCAGATTTTCCAAGCTCTCATAACAGTAATTAAAAATTTTAAAATATAAGCAAACAGGCAACATACCAAAAGAATCAGACTACAGCAAGTAAAAACAAAATCCCCCTGAAAACCACAAAGTTTGAATGCCTGCACTAACTATGTATAAATCTGCACTTACTGGGCTCCACTATACCACAATCCCTGGAAAAATCTGTGTATTTGAGGAGCACCACTACTATACACATAGACAGAGTAGTTATATTTCATATGTGGGCCTGTCCTCTCTGATTTTACCCTGATTTAATCTAAATGAATCAATTCTACTTTCCAACAGATTAAGGGTAGAGTCAGTCAAAAGCAGCCACACTTCAGTTTAAAACGTTCAATAGCTCCTAGTTTTAAAGAAAGAGGTGTTTAGCAGCATATTTCAGACTCGTAGCACAACCTTTGCAAATACTTCAAAGACTCATTTGGAAGACCTTAACTTACACTCTTGATCCTCTGCAGTCTCCATACCCATGCAGGCTGACATTTGACTTGGGTACCTGTGCCTTCCTGCAGAACCCTCACACCACATAACGTGATCGAATCAAAACTACTTTCCATACAATTATAACAGGCCACAGCAAAAAAATGTAAAACCTCCAAAGCAGCTCAAAGCTAATTAATTTCTACTCCTAGTGAAAGAAGAACCACTTAACGTGTCTTTTCTTATTTAAATTACCATTGACAGCACCTGCTTTTTTAATTTTGGGGAAATCCTCCTACAATACTAGTTCAATTATGTAAGATTGTAGAATTTATGAAGATAAGGCAATTACCATTACAAAAACAATTCCAGGTTACAATTTATGGTAAAAAGAAAAGAGTTATGATGCTCTGTTAAATCACTCAGCGATGCATTACATACTTAGTTAATCCTTCTAGTTGTGAAAATTTAGGGCTAAGTTGTGTCATTGTGTTCAGTAATTATTTTGTTTAATTTAGTGCATACCTCATCTATATTGCTAAGAAATAATGTAACTAAATGAACAGCTAATACACAAGCCATGTAATACATCTAAATGACCAACAGGAGGCAGAAGAAATTCCTGAATTCCCAACAACATCGGAAGCAAACTTTGCTATTAAAGTACAAGGCATCTCCTGGTACCCAGACATTCTGATGTCTCTGACAAAACAAAGTTTATTTAAAATTTTCTGCATGTTCTGTTCTCACAGCAAATCCAAATACCTCTGTTGAAAACAACAGGCCTGGACTCGCATCTGCTAACCTGCCTGTCTTGAAAAAAGACTGCCCACACATAAATACACCTGTCCTGTGGAAAATGGATCTACATAAAACAACTGGAGTGTTTGCACAGGCTTTGTTTCCAGGCTTTAAAGAGAAAGAACTTTCCAAATAGACAAAATGCACAATTCTGCAAAGCTTTGATTTCCTTTCACAGTAACAGCAGAGAACTCTTCTTGGAATTTTATTTTTTCTTTCTTTCTGCCACAGACGTTTCTGCTGCTGAAGAGTAATTTCTAAAATTTCCCTTTTGATCATTTTGTTTGCAATTGGTCAGACTCTAACAATACAACCCAACTGTAAGTTAGGTTTCAAGTGAAACGAGGAGGTTGCTATTTCCCACCAGGAGGGTAAGCCGGCTGTGCTGGCATGACTTTTACTTGAGGGTATTAATAACAAGTAAGATGATGGGATGTGTTGAATTCAAAATACTCACTTTTCTATTAATGTGCAACATCCCTGTTTAGTAAAGTGCAAACCTGCTACTGCACTGAATCCTTCTGTAGCATCTTACAAAATGTTTACCAATAAAGCTCAGATAGAAGAAGTAAGGATGTGTCACTTTACTTCGGTTTAGATTAGTCTATTTATTAAGATTTTAAAATTAGCTTTTTCCTTATAATTTGTCTCTAAATTATAATTTGTCTCTAAATAGACACAAACTAGTGTCTAATCCATTGTATACTCTCTAGCTTGTATGTCCAAATCATTCCAAACTGATTTATGCAGACAGGTCACAGATTTTGCACTCTATAGGGCACTACTACCAGTGTGTCCAAACTCAGTTACAAGATATTTCTGATAATAGAGAATGTTTCTTTTCTGTCCTCTAAATTCTACATAATTCTCTTTAACCCAAACATCACAAAGAGAGAGACCATAAGCTAGAGAATCTAGACAAAAGTACCATGTATATGCCTATCAACTCTCTCGGGTCCTCAGACAACTGACTTTGGCTAAAATAAATAATATTCCACAACTGTAATTGATTTACAACTAGTTTTAGAAAAATCAAATGGAAACAATATTTTCACTTGTTATTTCTTGCTATTTTTTCTGTTGCTCTATTGCAGCAAAGACCCAGTCTGGACTATGGCAAATGCCATGTGCTCTGCAGTCCAGACAGCAAGTGCAGAGGGAAGAGAAATAAAAAAAAAATCCACCATCAAAACCAACATGGAAGATAACCAACAGATTCATTCTCCAAGATGAGTCTCGCAGGGCAAATGAAGTTAATGTTGGAATTTCAGATTTAATCCATTCCTGAGCAGGAAGAGCAATCACTTTGGCCTTAACCTCAGCTTTGAGAACCCTGTTTTGCATACATGCTGTTTCAACATTTCTGGGTTGCAATTCAGCATCAAATAATCAATATTCAAGCCTGTTCCCCTTGCAGCCTCTCTGACACACCAGACTGAATTGTACCTTCTACAAGAACGCCGACATCATTTGAAACTGAAGAACGATTTTTGCCTATCTCCATGTCTCAAAGAACATTTTTGTGAAATACAGATGATATGTTCTGGAATTTTTGCAAATTGCAGGTATATGCACACCTACAGATCTGGTTCCATTCTCTCGATTAGTACAACTACTACTTCCTGTGTTTCTCAGACATGAATAGGGACACAGCACAGTAAATACTATTAACACATGAAAATTCAGTGATAAAAATTACCATGTGAAGAAACAATTGCATGATTAAAGTAATAGTCTCTGTATTTATTTTTTAGCAGACTTTTTGAGAGGTTTTTATCAACCTTTGGTGCAGCAGAGCTGCCCTGATCAGAAACCCAAATATTTTCTGCCATTTTAAAACAGATTTCCAGTACAATGGTAGGTATATACCATCTTTTTACAGCTGGCATGCACTGGAGGCAATCTGCAAATATAATTCCATGAAAAATTACTTTATCTTCATTCAGATAAGCTCTTTGCTATCTAGAACTCTACTGTAATGCCCCCAAACCTCAACTGGGAGTTCATTAGAAAATTTCTGTACAACACGAACATACTTGAAAATATATTTAGATGGGTGTAAAACAGCCAGAATTTATCATCTCTGCTTTTTTCAATAAAAACTTCTCAAACATACACAGAAATAAACCATAAGGGAGTTAAATTTATTCTATTTACTGCAAAATCCTACTTCAAATTTTTATGTCCTCATCTGGTGACATTAGTGCATTTAGTAGATAAATCTGACTACAAACTGTATGTCCTAATTAAAGAAGGCAAAATTCAAGGTTTACAGGGAGAATCTACGGAGACAGATGTAGTGGCAATTACATTTTTTGTGTTGATTGAGCATATAAATAGCTTAAAAAAAAATAACAAAAATATCAACAAGACAAGGCTATGCTGTGGCTTACTCCAGAGATGTACCCAGGCTGCATCTTTTTCCCCACACTCTTGGGGTTTTTGCGGTAACACTGAAGGCACCTGTGACAGTTTCCTGGACTTCATGAAAAACATAAAAGAATTCCTTTAGAGTAAAACACAAACTCTGTGACCAGCTCCTAAAATACTAAAAAAGAAACAAATAAAAAAAAAGGTAAAAAGAAACACAAACAAGAAACTGAACTGGAACCTACAGGAGTCAAGGTATCAGCAGAGCAGAGAAAAATCTGCCCTCATGCCTGTCAGACATCTCAGTACATGGGCTCTTTATACATCTTCAGCCTAAAGGACATTTTAAGGCCTTCTAGAATTTATAGCAGATGAATAATGGAAGACATTCCAAATCAAGAAGTGTGCTGCATCTCCAACTCCCCTCAAACAAAAGAAAATATCAAAGGATGTGACTTAATATCTGCCTCTCAACCCTATAAAGCTCATCATTCTTTCACTATGTCCTTTGTTATCTTGGCCTTTGACTCATCTTTGATAAAAAAAAAATTCCTTCCTCTTTACATCTTAGAATGAGAGTCATTTGGTTTGGAAAGGGCCTTTAAGATTACTGAGTACAACCATTAACATAACACTGCCAAGTCCACCACTAGACCATGCCCCTAACAGTTTTAACATTTGGACTCTATGACCTTAAAGGTCTTTTCCAATCAAAACGATTCTTTAAAAACACCACAGGTGTCTGGACTAGCTGTTTTCAACCATCCTGGAACAATACCTTCTTGTGGAGGACAAACAGCTGAGCATGGTCAAGTCAGAGTGTGTTAGCAATTATCGAATCTTGTCACTACAAAACTTTGACATGTCAGTAACTAATACTGGAGCATCTGCAGAATATTCAACTCAGTATTCACTGTTTTCTAAAATAAAAAAATTCCCACGTCATTTTAGTTCAGTAGAGAGATACTACAACTCTTTGCACAATGGCTTTTAATACAGGGTCTCTAACTATCCTACCCATACTCAGCCTGCAGAAGCTCCTGTAAATGTGGTGCTGCCCCATGGTTCCCTTCAGCGGTACAGAAATAGTTAAGGTCACAATTGAGCGGTGCTATGTAAAGGAGAAATTTCCCTGTCCTTGCCTAAGTGAATGGCTGGGATTAAACTGACAGCCCACCTTAGTGATGGTGGAATAATTGGTTGTTCAGCTCTGTCCTTGTCAGAGCTCTGACAGTTCTGCAGATGTCCTGCTCAGCTCTCCAAAGGTTAGCCTCAGCTGGAGCTGGTGTTCATTAATCATTCCTTCCTGACAGGACTCAGAGCAGCCCACATCTGCCACTCTGTCCCCTGCAATCCCTGTCGCACCCAGCTTGTGTGTAATCACTGCTGGTTTTCTTAAGAGGACACTTGATAAGGGAATATGCATTTAACTGCAAGACACATGGTGTTGCCTTCTCTCTTGGTAATTCTTTCAGCAAAGGGCCGGTAACATGAATTTGGTGTCTTTTCCTAAGACACTCCAGTAGAAAACAGTGAACTGTGGACTGAGGTGCAAGAAGTATACAGTATCACAGTCTTTTTACAGTGTCTCTAGTGACCTCTTATAACAACAATTTTCAGTCTCCTTTCATACTCACACTGAAGATGGAATAATGTGGCATCATAGTAACTTTGCATGGGTATATGACAGCTACAAAGTACACTTAATTTAGTGGAAAAAGAAGTCATGCAACTATCTCACTGAACATTTGGGGAAAAGAAAACCTTCAATGCATTCTTCTGATCTGGTCATTTTATCCAACCACTGGATGTACCTGGACTATAACAGTTGCTTCACTGGCTGCTTGTGTACACAGTGACTGAAAAATCCTGTCACCAGCATTGCCTTAACTCAGGAGAACTGGATACCTTTCAGAAGTTCACACACAACTAAATTCTTTGGATTATTCTGGCTGCTTTTATCGGTTCCCATAAGACTGACCCATGATTAGGAGGCAGTTTAGAAAAATCAGAGAAAGAGAACTATTAAGATAATTTCAAGTATACACAGCACCTAATGTCATAGGACCAATGCCAGAAGACCTCCAACATAAACAATTTGGCAGCATGGAACTTCTCTATTTGCACTACAAAGATATGAAAGCAGCTGTAAAGCAAACAACCTTAACAAATGACTCTTTAAAGTTTTTTTAGCCATAAATATATAGGTTTTAAAAAGACAAATACAAAGCTGGATTGTGGCTCTGCCTAGCTCACGCCCTCATAGCCCACAAGAAAACCTAAGTGGGTTCTGAAACAGAAAGCCAAGTGGAAAAAAAAAAAATCAGAAAAAGCAAAGAACATAAATCATAGCTACCCTCCCCTAGAGGTTCTATGGGGATTTTTTTCAGTTTAACTACTAATTAATATGTGCCCCAGAATAAACTATGCATCCTACAGTTAGCCAAAAACACAAATACATTACTTACGAATCTTGATTAAATTAAAATAAGCATCAGCCCACAGACTGCCAGTGCATTATAGTTGTCAAGATTGTGTACGAAATGAAATTATTACCCACTTCACAATCTTATTACAAGATTGACCACTGACTTTTCTTAGGGTGCTGCTGTTCGCATGTGAGCATTTCAGGAATTTCAAATAATTGATTAACTGTCTAGTCTAAAGTTTAAAAAGGAACAAACAAGGACATTAAGTAATTAGCATTCCTTCTTTTAATTTGCAAATTCTGTCTTCACAGCTAAAAAACCAAATGCCTCAAGGCTCCATCTCGGGCACACAGGTCCCAACAAGCTTTAAAGTAGAAAGAAGGTGTTACAGACACACATAACTGATGCTGGATTAACGCAATCATCACATTGACCATTAATCACAACTGAAGGCTTTCCAGTGCACTTACAGAAAGGCAGTGGGCCTGCTTCAGAAGGTAGCAGCAACAATGCTTAATTTCAAACTGTTTAGCCAACCCACTAATGTGATTTGGTCTACATTAGCAGTTACAGCTGTGAATCTTCAATTAACTCAAGGAAACTTTTAATTTAGATGAAACAAACAAACAAACATAATCTAAGCAATGGACTGGCTTTCGAGTTTGTCTCACGTTAGTGGTCAGGGGCAACTCAGAGAGCAGAATTGCTTTCTATTACCTTCCCCCAGGAGGGTGGAGGGGAGTAAAAGGGGAATAAGGAAGAGAGGCTTAACAGTTGGAAGTCAAAACTGTAACAGGTTTAACAGAACAGTAAAGGGAGAGTAACAGGCGGGAGAGTAACAAAATATACAGGTTTATATGCAAAACCTAACCTCGGTCATCGCTGATATAAATGCCTGAAAGTCCCCTGCAGCAGAGCCGACACAGGAAAAGGGTCCAAAGCTCTTCCCAGCAGCCGATGGAGTTGGATCCTGCAGAGCACGTGGCGAGCTGATGACAAAGAGCAGGATCCTCTCTCTCCGAGACGCCGAGAAGCATCAATGGAGACCGGAGCAGGAAGGGGAGGGCTTCCCGGCCTCCTGGCTTTTATAGGGTATGGCAGGAAATGGAAGGGACTACGGACCCCTCTCTGTTCTGCTTCCCTCCCAGCCACACACTTCACTTATCAGTAAAATGGACTTGCAACGCTGACATATCTGTAGAACACTTTTAGATTCTTAGACTACAGATAAAGTAGAAAATCTGCAAGTTCAATTACTTTTATTATTGTGCTCCCTCTGCTGGTTCTAAAAAAATCACTGTTGGGAAAAAAATATCTGCAAAACTATGCTCATGTCTAGGCTTACCAACACACAAAAGCTGGAAACCGAAAATGTCCCAATATCTTGGCTTAAGTTTCTTAAGATTCAGATAAAGAGACTTCTGGGTTTTTCCAAAGACTGAAAAAGACAATCTTGAGAGCCAGGTGCTATCTAATGCCTCGGGAAAGATTGCAAACAGCTGGGGAAACTTGCTCCACAGAGGACACATTATAAAGACAGCTCAGCACGCAGGAGAGATGACTCTGGCACTTGTGATCTCTGTATAGATAGAGTTTCACTGATAAAGACTTCATAAAGTGTTAAGTGAAGAAAATGGAGAACAAATATACCTGTCTGATATGGTGTCCCTTTAAACCTTAATTGCATGGCCTGTGGAAAAGCAGCACTATGAAAAAGTAGACAGTTGCACTGCCAGCAATACAATTAAAATCACTGTGATGCAAGTAAAATACAAGAGATTATCTCCCGTGTTCTGTACCTGCATCTTTTCCTTTACCCAGTCCTTCTATCCTTTGAAAATAGATGTAGATCTGTAAAAATACAGCAAAACACACAAGTATAATGGTTCTTTAGGTAGTGATGAGAGCTACTTGCTTCCGTACGCTGGCAAGGCCTGTCATGTTTAGACATAGACCATCTTGTCACTAAGTAACACTTGACAAAAGATTCATCTCAGTGTAAAATGACGTATTAGCACGATCAGAATGAGCAAGCTTGCCATGCTAAAATAAGTTGTCTCCTTGCTGGTAAAGAAAGTTTTAAAGTCCATACAGAAAAGGTAGATGACAGGAATATTACAAACTTAGCCCTTTTATGTGGAGTTGGGTTTTTTTTGTTCCCTCCTCTAGTAAAAATGCCAGTTTCTTACTGCCCACCCTTCTTCTCCACTTTCACTTAGCCATAGACAGGCATCAGAGTCTTCATGCAGAGCTGTCACTTAATTATTTTGGTGATCATATATACTACTCTGAAGTGTCCCAAAGCATCAGCTGAAAGAATTCAAGTAATACCTGTTCAAGTAAAATGCAGAGCATGAACTCAATTTCTCAAAATACAGAGATTGTAGAGCAACAAGCATCATGCACATTTCATGTTAAGAGGTATCTATATTCCGTAGGTTTAATACTGTATTGTGTTGTCCCTACAGTTCATTCATGGGGAAATTCAGAACTCAACTGGACCTAGCCCTTCAGCAGCCTGATGTACATTGGACCATCTCAGAACAGTGGGCTGGACCAGCTAACCTTCAGAGGTCCCTTCCTACCTATATTATTCTGTGATTTTATGTTTTGTTGAAAGTTCAGCCTAGGTTGAGATACTGAGCTGGTGAATTTTCAGCACACTTTTCCTGATCCCAGAGTAATGAGATTTATTTTTTTTAATTGCAATTCATTATTGATATGATGACTAAAAGCTGAGAATATGGGAAATTATTTACCCATATGTATTGCCAGAAACTGCAGATCTGCTTCTTGTGTTGAATGGCAGAAGAAATTTTTTTCTTCACAGAAAAGTCCTCTGTTTTGCAAATTTTGTGGAAGACAATATGGTTTTAATAGCTTCTAATACAAAAACTGGTTACTGATTTTCTATGAAAATAAACCTGATCTGACATTCAAAGAAGCGTAGACATAATCCAAATTACAAATTTTTGGATGGCTATCTAACATCTTGTCTATGCAAAAATGTCACACGTTAAATGGCTTGGAAACCATGACAACACTAGCTGTCTATAGCTCACATAAGCTCAATCAAGCCATAATCAAGGATTTTCTTACGTGATTGTCCATTATCTCCTTCTCAGTCAGAGATGCACGTTATAGGAGTAAAAAGAGTGGAATCACTAGCATTAATTACATGCTACACTAGATCTGTCTTCCTTAAGGAGCTGTCAGAAAGAATCTGGAGTACATCTAGGACATTCAGAGGAGTCCTGTACTAATTCTGCACAGGCTGTAAATCTCAAAAAAAAAAGTATTAGCACAAGTCAGTGTTACTGAAAATATATTAAAATCTTCATATCTGATGCTCTGGCAGGGGGGGTGGACTAGATGATCTTTCGAGGTCCCTTCCATCCCCTTAGATTCTGTGATTCTGTGATTCTGTGAAAGAGAAAGTCTATTCAACTATGTGAACACAGATGCATACCATAATGACTACTACGTCCTAACAATTAAAAGGTATCTAAGAATATAGCACAAGTGATATGTGTTTACCATGAAGAACAAGGTTTTAGACTAGATCATTCCTGTGTATATTTGTTAGACTAAAGGCTTGTTAACAGCAGCACAGTCATTTGAAGCCTGTGTTGAAAAGAAGTAAACATTTTTTTCTAAGTTTGTTTGAAAAGGCACAGCCTTCTTCAGTCTTCAGGTAAAATTCCTGAGGCAATTCTGGAAGATCTGACTAAGTTAAAAAAGAAAGAAAGGTCTACAAATACCTATTTTTTCTATGTCCAAAGAGAAAAATTTATTTTTTTAAAAAATCAACAACTAAAGTACGGATTTCCTTAGTAACTCAGAATCCTTAAACATTGTGAAGTTCAGTAACACAGGAACACAGCTTTTGAGGTAAAAACTGAGAGATGTTAGTAAAGATGATAAGAGTATAAAAAGTCATGAACCAGTTACATGCCTTTCTTCACAGAAGTTCCAAATATCTAATCCACCTGTCCTATCTTCTTCACAAAGGTTTATCCTACAACAGGAAAACAAACAAAAAAAAGTAGATCTCAGAACCAGAGAAGAACCTCATTAACTGAAATACACAGATACAGCACAGAGCATCCAGATGGAAAAAATATTAAGTTTAGTGAATGCACTGTGGATCATGAAATGACCAGATGTGACAATGAAGACCCAAGGAGACAAATGCATAGGTACAGAGAAGAGCATCTAAGAAATATATTCTGCAAGTGCTGAAACTGAGCTATTCAACACACAGACCTCCAGCTGCTCAGTATTTAATATGAATGTACAACCAGGCTCAAACAATGCAAGTGAAAAAGAAAAACAAAAAAAGAACAAACTATACCATGTGACTTATACAGCCGATAAAAGCTATGCAAGAGCAAATAAACAAATATGAACAACAAATGTGAAAAGCTCGTGAACCACTCATGGATTTTTCATGAGATGAAAAATAAATTTGTCGGACAAATTATGTGCTCTGAATTATTCACTCAGCTGTAATTATGGCCATTGGCAGGCAGAGAAACCAATAAATCAGACTGACGATTTCCGAGCTTCTCAGCAAATCCTTCATCAGAAGACCATGTTCTCGAGAAGAAAAGCCTTTTTGTGAAGCCATATATCATTTCATTCAGGCCACAGCCACTGCTCTGGACAGTGACTCTAGGTCAAGATTTTGTTCTTGTTGAAATCACAGCCTTAGATCATTTGGTAATTTCCTTCCTTTGCAGTCTACGCTCTGCTCTCTGAAGGCAGCAAATATTTCAACACTGGGTTGCTTTCTTTCACCTGTATTATACTGCAATTATATACTGCATATATGTATATATATGTATTATACTGCAATTATACTGTATATTAAAAAGACACTGAAGTTTTCTCCTCTGTTTTAGTTTCCTAACCATTTTAGTTGTCTCGTTCTCTGGGTATGGCTGTACTGGGGTGCAGTGCAAGAGACACAAGGCCACATTTTATGTCTTGAAGTAAAGCCATGGCTTTACTTTTTAACATGCCTCCTGATGACAGTGGGTCACAAACGAGCCTTCACCATTTCTTCCAAGAAACCAGGAAACAGAAATTCGATAATAGAAACAAATTAAAATCAACCAATAAAATGGTCACCTTGGGTTAAAAATACCCTGCCTGACATTGTGAGGGTCTTTTAATCATTAATTGGATACATTTCAGAGCATTATATAGACAAACCATTACATAAATGTGTAGAGTCGTATTTCTCACCTGATCTGCTTGTGAAAATGCCCCAAAGTAACTTCTCGTTGTCTACTTCAAGCTGATGCTCAGGCAGTTTGTATGTCTTGTCAGTTTTTAAATGGTACTGTCAGGGCTTCAAACTGACAGGAATCATACCAAGTCAGAAGCTGCATTCATAAACCAGAGTAAAAAGAAGCAATTTCAGGCAGCATTTGGTTTCTCTGAGAATTGAGTGACACAGTGCAGAACTGTATCACAGAATTTTTCTCTATTCTGGCAAGGAGTTTCAGGGCATTTACAGAGTAAAATAAGAGTGAATACACATAGAAAACCTGATGGAAATGTTACATAAATAAGCTTACTGTGGTTTAAATAAACAATCCCATAGCAACATCATAAAACATCAGGTTTGGGAACATACGATTGTATTAAAATATGACATATATATCTACACATAGGTACATATATATTCACACTATGCACAATTAAGTTGGTTCATTTACATAAGAGACTACTGTGTGTAGTTATCCCATCAGCAGGAGGGTTACTCTAGGTGACACCCTCTAGGGTAAGTCAGCTGGAAATAAAAGCTGCTACGTTTTTGTTGCTAGGTTCTCATCACTGTAATAGTCTACCACCACTGCAGCTCCAGATAAATACGCCTCAGTTTGTCTTCCCATAGCTTTGAACTTAAAACTTCAGCATGCTAGGATGTCCAACCACTCTGATTCACATCATTTTGAATGCACCACTAACACTTGATTTAAAATCCCTCAAAGAGTTTGTCATAGGCTTTTTAGAAAAAAACAGAAAAAATAAACATTTGGGGTTTAGTTTCTGACTGAGGAGATAAATCTATTATTACCTACTGTTCAGATGCCAAAACAGTCTATTGGCACTGCTAAGATGCTCACTGCAAATCACACTTACTTCACACTCACATACTTGAAAATCCAAATGATGTGATGGGAGGTGCTCTTTACCTAACACTATCTGACTGGAAGTTCTGGAAAACTAAACTTCTCAATTTTGTGCTTAATGCTCTTAAGTAATAATGGGTGAAAGAGCTCAACTGAAAGCAATTAAAAAGCTTTCCTGTTTTGTGACAGTTTTACTCTATTCTATTCCACAATATTTTAGCCATGGACAAAATTATCAGTACTCACAGAAGAACTGTTGTAAAGAGTGTAGCTTTTACTGAGCCACAGGTGAGACTACAATATCAAATAATTCTAAATTCTTTCAGTAGATGTTCTGGAAACAACTGCCAAACATCAAAGGCTGTTTGTAGGAATGGCAAACTTCACTGTTTCATAAATATCTACTTCAGCAGTACAACTTGCAAAACCTACAGATTTAAAACTCCACATGGAACTTCCCAGAGCTTCAAAACACTCTGATTTGTCTGATTTTATCTACTTCATCTAACGGTTATGCAGTGTAACAACAGATGACGGGTTCTTCCTTCCCCTCCAAGAAAATAGAAAAAAAATAATTAAAAAAGAGACAAAAATTCAAAAGCTATAAAATAAATAATTTTATGGACTCCGAAAACTAGTTGGGATATAGCTAAACATTTGTGGCCAAATATAATCACAAATCGTAATTCATTAGTTCATAATTCAAAATGGTTACTTTAATAAACTGTGCTCCCATTCCCTTTAATGCCTTGTTCAAATTTGTCAGAAGTTTAATCTTTTGCTATTACATGGACATGTCTTCACTAAATGCAATCAGCCTGCACCGTGTGTCCACACATTCTACACACTGTCAACTGTACGTGTACGTTGGCTGCTGAGCACAGACCATGCTGTCACAAATCTCAATCCACATCACAATGTCATGCTGATTATGCCATAGAATATATTACTTTCCTGAAATGTATCAGTTGCATAACAACTTTTTCTCAGGACACGGTTAGCAAAACCAGCAGAGTAGGTGTTCTCAGGGCACAGACCACACAGGAGTTGTAGGATTACTGCTGCTGCACGTTTTCCCCCTAACACAGGAAATTGTGGGTTTGATGTTTGTTTTTAACTATTTATCAAATGAAAATTCACCTCAGTGCTAGAGAGTTCAGTTTTCCAAAGAGAAAGCCTAAGCAATGGGTCCCTAACAAAGGCAAAGCAAAGCAAAATACAGAGAAATGATTCATTAGGTCCCCATTAAATACCACTCAAATGGGCCTACAAATTAAGAAAGATCAGTGGATTCAGAAATGGGATCGCTATAACCTTCAGTGATGCATTCCATTCAATTTAAGTGAAATTACCTTCACTTCTTCTGGGATAATTGACTGCGTTCCATACCACACCCAAACAAACACCACTTCTTCTTGTAATACTGATTTCTACTAGCTTCCTCTTATCAACTGCTGTCACATCTGCCAGAAAGCTCCCTGATTGCATTAGTATCTTTAGACAAATCCTTCCCAGGAGAGGCCTAGCTTTGGTTAAAATCTTGGGTGCATGGATGACGGGTTTGCTGTAAGACAGGCAAAGACAATCCCCAAAATACAGGGTGTTTCAAAAAGAGGGACCCATTTGAAATAGACTTTCAACTGAAATAGACCTTCAACTGAAATTGGGTCCTTCTTTTTGAAACACCCTGTATTTCTGCCAGCTTTATACACTACGCTGCCTTCCCAGCACCATCTTGTTCATGTGAGCTGTTAAAACCGCCATAGCTGGCAGTAATTGCTGTTGACATTGTTCAGAGCCTTGCCTCACTGCCACAGACAAATCTTTCATTCATGAAGAAGTGCTTGTTAGGCCAGCACGGGACTCCAAACCCACTTAATTAAATTGAAAAAAAAAACCAAAAACGTAGTTTAGCTCTGGTGGGAAATTTGCACACAAAGACCTGGTGTCTGGGTCTTTCTTCCACTATTGTGTTTCTCAAAAAGTTTTACAATATAACAGCATCTCCTTCCCCCTTGTCCCTTTCCTTCCAGCCACTGCAAAGGCAGTAGTGACCCTCATTAAAAGACCAGTTTGTTATGGAATGTTTTCCCAGTGATTCACTAACAGGGCTTTTCTCCTCAGCAATCAAGGGCTTGCAAGTGCTGTGTAAGGGCTCTCCAAGGGCTGATTGCTTCAAGAATTTCAAAAGTAAATAGTGTAAACAGGTACACGAAAAAAGCCTCTTTTGAGCAGTTATGTAAACATCCCCAATGTGATTTAAAAACCTCCATGCTGAAACTGTCGAGTCTACTCTTCTCTTTAATTATGTTCACACACCCCCTTCTGCACATACCTACCAAATATCACTCAGTCAGATACCCTGAAAAGCTATGGCAAAACAGACATTGCAGAGCTATAGAACAGCAGGCAGTGTGATTAAAAAATAAACAAACAAAATCTCAACACCCTCTCCCAAACAAAGCTTACATTTTAGAAGTAGCAGACTCAATCCTATTACCCACACCAAATTCCAGACATCACAAGCTACTTTGTGAAGAGGGAGTCAGGAAATGAAGAACTAACTGAATGTGATACTTAAACGGCTTTGTGTTTAGCCTTCTCTGGCAATTTTTGGTCTTTGACTTGGCTTTCAAATTTACATGATTGCTGGTTGTTTTGTTGGGGTTTTTTACATCCATTTAATTTTAAGTCTTTTGGGACAGTGGCCACAGGTCTGAATACTACACAAAATAAAGCAAATTGCCATTATTAATAATAGATTGCAACAGTATTTCAGAGAACAGTACATGAAAAGTATCACTAATATTTAATAACTGCAGATGTTGCTTTTCCAGTGAGTGTAATATTCCTTTCTGTATGAATAACAACAATTTGTTCTACACAAACAAGTTATCAGTGAATAATTCTGCTATTATATGGTAAACCATGTTCAGAGTAAAATTACCTAATTCCATATGACAGCTACATTCAGCTATTTCTACACAATTCTCTGCCATAATTGAATATTGATTTACATAAAGCAAAATGTTTATGTCTTTATGTGAAACACAATACATTAATAGGAACAATACTGTCTTATTTTTTGAGATTCTGCAGGGTCAATATGAAATTATAACACTAAATCATTAAGAAAAGTTAATTAAGATGGTAAAGCTACAAGTCAAAGAAAAACATCAAACTGTCCCATGACTTACATCAGCATCATACTAGATGTATTTATCTTATTGTTTCTGTCCTTACAAAATCCATAATCCTTTTTTTACAGAAAAATAAGATAAATACTTTTTTGTTGTACCACTTCAGTTGTCATTAAATGAAATATGGAAGTGATATGAGCAGAAACATCTTTAATACTCCAATATTTTGCAGCTGTATCTGTCATCCTATAAGTCACAAGAAGCTGAACTGAAATCTGTTGTGTCTTACACCTGTGATTTCTGCTTGGCACAAAGAGGTTGGGCTGTACCTGTGTTATCAGCTCTTAAAAATTCAAAACACAGATCTTTCTGAATATCTTATGTTGAAGTTATAAAGCTCTTCTTTCTCAATTGACAGATTAAAAGGCAACATTGTGTAGTGAGCTCTCTTGTTGCAGAGATGCTTTTCTGACACTTGTGCACAAAGGAGCTGTATTGTTGTCCATTGCATTTATATAAATGCAAAGGTGGTTGATCAGACAAGCTGAGGTTCTCAAAAATTCAAGTATAGATCTCCCAGATTGCATCTTTCCTTACAGTGTAAACATTACAGCATCCCATTTATTCATGCCTGTATTAAAAATGTTATTTAATATTTTTAAAAGTCAACAAATCTGAAATACAAGTTTTATGGTTATAGAAAATCTGAAATAGTATCAGCATTAACTATCTATACTTGAAGTTAATGTTCCCTTTTTAAAAAGTTTTAATTAAACTTATTACAAGATTACTCATAGCTAACAATGTAACAAGTACTTCTGATGGTTTTAACCTATCACCTTGGCCTTGTTTTATGTCTTACTGTAGAAAACCCTACAGTTATCCAGATGCAGAGAAACAGCAATTCTCCAGAGTAAAAGTACGAAATCACCTTCTTTGACTCTAACTGAACCACTAAAAAAAATAAAAATAATTGGTTATTCTACTCCTACTAATGTAAGCCTTTCCATCTTTACAACTGAACAGTTTATTTTATGAACCTCAAAATGTAATTTTCATCAGGTTAATTTTTAAGTTCTCTGAAACTAACTAGAAGACAGATATAACCAAACTCATGGTAATCTGAATCTAAGATCTGAAACTAGTTTTTGTGATGAATGTTTGAGATTACTCATTTGTGACCTGTGTAAAATCATGTAAGTTTTTTTAAGCAAAGCAAGTTTTTGTTAGCAAGGAAGTCCATAAATACAATAATATTTTTAAGATAATGAGAACTGAGCAGGAAAATACAGGTATTCGCAAATCTCCACTAGGGTCAATTGCTTACTATATTGCTCCTACACTTTAACATAAGAAAACCAGGATTATCCAAAGCTGCTTGAAGACTACAAAGTCCCCACTTTTAAGTGACATTTCAACAGACTTTTGATCAGGTTCCAAGGCACTATGTAGGTGAGGTATTTAATATATTCTGATCAATGAAAAGACTATTAGTCACATTACTAATTGATTACAACAGCTCCCTCCACAGGGATTTGTAACATTAGTCACTGGAGGTTTCCAAAATAACAGTTTAATGAAAGCATGCTCTCATCAGATACCTAGCAAAATTAGCTGGATGCTTCATACTTTGTGAATTAATATTTCAGTTTCGATAACACTAATTTTTAGATGTTCGATACTGTATTGATATTGTATGATGTTAAGAGGAAATAGATGTCAATAGGCTTTATGTGACTCCTCTGCAGAACTGAATCCATCAAAAATGGAGTAATGTTCTTAGTCTTCCTTGATTCTTAAAACAATTATTTTGCTGTACAGTCCCTCCCCTGCCTGTTCTTTTATTTTTCTATGAGTTAGGCTACATTACTACTTTGATTTGTTTTCATTATTATTAGCTTTTAGCAACAGAATAGTGTTAAAATTATTGGTTTATAGCGTGCCTTTTGTACTTAAAATTCATGTATGTTGAGCAGAAGCTGAAAGCATTAATTTGTCAATCAGTCCTGCTCTATATCTAGTCTCACTTGAAACAGACTAAGCACACACACACAAAAAAGATCACTACACATTTCCCAGAGGTAAATGAGCTTGTAAACATTCAGGTATATTATGATTTACTGAAACTATTAGCTATAATTCTGAAGCATATTGCACATATGATATTATATAACAAAATCAAGGAGGTTTCAGTATAGAAACCTTCTTTTAATCTAGATAATAACATGAAAATTTACTTTGTACTGTAAGATTAATTTTAAATTCACAGATCAGATCCAAGAGTTAAAACTAACCACTGTAAAATATTTTTTGACTTTACACTGAAAATACTCTGGAAACATCTATGAAGAATCTCAGTGCACATCTGATACTGGAAGGAGTTTTATACAATCTCACAGAGTTTTGTACAATCTCACATGCACAACCTCACATGCAACAGCACATGATGGACCACAGAGAAAAGACACAACATCTAGAAACAGCAAACTCTCAAAGACCCAGATTCAAATCCTACTGTATTTAAACCAATGAGGCCTAGACAACAGCGGGTTTGATGATAAAATCAACAGTGCAGAATACCTTAAGTCTAACCCAAGTGTTGAAACCATCTTTTCTAAAATGTGAACAGAATTTGAATTTTTTTCCTTCATCACTTGCCTTGCTGTGAAATGCAGATAGAGTTGTATACCCCAAAGAGCAAATCCATTGTGTAGGAGAAAGAGGAGGGAAAAAAAGAAAGCTATTTTGCCAGAATTGTTTCGTGACAAAAATTATTTTTTCTGCCTGTGAAAACTAAATGCTAATTTTAGAAGTATATATCTATTTTTAAAAAGTCTCTCTGAATGTCTGTTTGTCTGTCTATGTGAGGAAAAACACTTCCCTACCACAAGTTAGAGAATAACAAAGAGACCCAAACCCTTTCTTGACAATTCCCTTCACATCACTGAGGAAAAATTACAAAAAAAGTGTCTGAACATCCAGCTCCCCAAGGCACATATGCAAACCTATGAAAGGTTTTTTTTTTGTTTGGTTTGCTTTTGTTTAAGATAATTTACCTTACCTTGTGTTAAATTTCTGTGAGTTCTGGAAATGCACGTCTCAAGCGAGTTTCCCTGAAATCAGAGAAATCATATCTGTCCTTTGACCACATCAGAACAAATGCTACACACCAATGTTTTTTATACCAGAAGCACAAGCTGCAGATGAACAGGTGCCATTCTCTTTGTAGAGTTCATTTCTTCTATTGATGTTCATCTGATGACACATTTGCTATCAGTTAAGCTGAGTATAAGTATATTTTTATTTTATTCATTTGATAGTTATTTATATAGCTGGATGCCTACTGTGATCACTGACATAACAATCCCCCACTAACATATTCACTGGAACTTCTTTCATAGCTCTTTCAGGAAAACACATCTACTTAGAAGATGTCTTAGAAGATGTCTTCCCTTTTTATTCCTCTTGCTTCCTCCACAGACCACAAACAGGGAGGACAGCTGCACACACTGGAAAGGAAAGAGACCTGGACAGTAAGTCTAAAACCCTAGAGTAGAAATGGATTTATCTTTGTGCAAGGATACGATTTGGTAAATGAGAAGTGTCCAGGAGAATGAAATGTCTCTTCCATTGCATCACATTTCAGCAAAGCAAGAGTCTGTAAAACGCCAAATAATGGACACTTTCACTGTAAGAGTAAAAGCCTGCACTCTACTCTCTTCAGTTGAAATAAATCCTATTTGCACTGTCTGAAAGGCCCAGGAAGGCTCAGAGACTGGTGTGCACTGGTCTGGGTACGTACCTGAGGCAGAGGAGCTGGTGTTTGCAGAATAAATACAGCAAGCATTTCAGCATGCCGTAGAGCCTGTGCTGTCTCCTCAGTGGCTACATGGCTGAAATGCCAGATTAAATCAGAGTAAACTCCTCTAGGTAGAAACCTTTTCTTTACATAGGGCTTCCACTTGCCATGCACACAGCACTGATACTCCAAAAATTACCTGCAAGAAACACCATTAAAGGATACTAAGAAACACTAGCAGAGACCAACAAAACTCAAACCTAGTTACTGCTGTTACAACAGTTTAAGCCACCCTATAATTGTATCCCTTATTGTAATTTCCTTTCTGTGCAGTTCCGGAATCTCAAATTACTAATTATGGCACTTGCATGTAAAAATGACCTGCCCACAGTATGCAGAATTCCCACAAACCAGGTAAGATATGCTATCATGTCTTTAAAGTCATTGGCTGGTAGTGATTTCATAAATAGTATTTCTGTCCTTAAAAAACAAAACCCAAACCGCCACATAACTAATAAAAAGCTTTTGCCCATGGCCCTTAACAATATGATAATTTATTCAAAACAGATACAGTCCTGAAAGTGACCCACTTAAAATTATTAAAAATATATAGTGTTTATTTTTGCTGTCCATAAAACAGGCAATGGCTTATGAATATGCAAACTGATCAGATGTAATTAACATGATTGGCTCCTACTGAAATACAATCTTCTGTGTTTAAGGGAGTTGGATATAAAAACTAATGAGGTCAAGTTAACATGCTTGTGAAGAAAGCATCAGTTGTCAATGAAACTGACAAGAATGCCAGTACTAATCCCCTTTTCTGAGAAAATAATTTAAGTTTTCCTCCATAAACTAGGAAAGAGCATAGAGTCAACCAATGCTAACAAATGTGGGACAATTAACACGAAAGAAATAAAAGCTTGTGTCCATTTATAGTAACAATAAACATGGCATTTAATTAAGTAGAAGCTCTTCAACAAGTGTTACAAGCAATTAGTTGACCATCACAGCACTGGCCTCATCAATCCTGTCCAAGATGCACAGTTCCAGCAGATGACCTGCAAATATCTTGCTCCACTGACCCTAAGGGAAAGGTAAAATGTAACTAAATGTATTATGACATCACCAATTAAACTAAGCAGGTTTGACCTCTTAGCACAAAAATCAATACCCAGAAACTGCTGAATGTTTAAATGTTTACATTTTTCTTTTCCAGTGGTTAAAATCCCTTCAGCCATCTCAAAATACAACTCCTGTCCTTTCTTTGTGACTCCTTGCAGCTTCTACATAACAATAAGAAAGAAAATTCTAAAATCACAGGCAAATAAAGGTGAAAATTAAACTTTATTATAATAAAGACCTGGGTTATTATAATGCTAGTTTAAGGGAAGAATTTGTCTTTGAGAGATATCATGGGCTCATTTAATTATGAAACAACTGTAAAATTCCAGTTTGGAGTGTTGCAAGCATTTCTTTAATTCTTTGTTTGTATTTATTACGTAGGTGTAATCATAATAATGGCATATAGAGAAATATTGTTTATATGATAGGAAAAGTATCTCCTTGCCCAACACTGGTGAAATCTTAGATGGAGAATACATGTAGGTTTTGGTGCTATGCTTCAAAGGCAAGCTGCAGAACTGTGAGACTGGTCAGAAGAGAACAAGACAAATGCTGGGGTGGGGTGTAAACAAAGAAATCTTTCTTCTATAAGACTACAGACATGATAACACTATCCCACTATGCAAAGAATTTTCAGTGCGTAGTTGTTCTTCTGGATTACTTTGATTTTTTTCCCTCCTTTCATAAAATACAGACAAAAATCACCACTTAAAAAGTCATAATCACTATTTAAGAACTGTGGTGTATTACTTTGCTTGCGAAGATGCCATGACTAGTCTTGTAAACTTCCAAGCACTCCTGATGTACATATCTGTTTGATTGTTAGGTTAAATGGAAGTTTAAAATGTACTCCAAATCAAAAAAACCCCAAACACTTAAGAGTCTGTAGCAAAGTGGAAAGGAAGATTTAATTCTTAGTTCCTGCTAGGTGGAACAAGACGTAACAACTGAATTCCAGGAAAGCATACCAAGGTTTGTTTTTTAGAAAACTCTGTGAGAAGAGTGATTAAGTACTGGAAGGGATCTCCAAGAACACTGACCATCAATGCCACTTAAAAGAGCCCCATTAGTCAGGAATAGTTTAAGACATAATTGACCTACTCAGGGCAGAGGAATGGGTGAGATGTTCTCTAGCAGTCCCTTTCAGGTTGACCTGCTACGATTTGTATGTTGTTTAGATTCTTTGGAATATTGATGCATACAAAGAACAGGGAGCAGCTCTCTACTACTCCCAGTCACTGTGAAAAGCACAGAAAAAACATCACTTTTGTTCATTCTCAGAGCTCAAATATGGGCACATCAGGAAACGCTATGGAGTTTATAAGCATTGCTGGCAGGTTATGCAAATACCCTTTCAGTGTATTCTTTACATTTAAGAGGTTCCACCAACACTATGTGCCTCTGCCACTTGTACTTGACAACATCTGCCTTTAAGACCTTTGTAATTCAAGGCCAGAAAAATCCACTTTCATCCAGATTCCTGTGGTGTAACAGTGACACCCAGTGACAAGTTTCATACTGATCTCCTGTGAGCCTCCAGAAAAATATAATCACACTTCTGTTTAAACGTAAAAGGCAGGTTTAGTTTGTCTGCGAGGTAGGCAGTATTAGTTGGTCTACACATTTCCTCAGTGTGCATCCCATGAAAGTCTGGGCAGGAGCTCAGCCTGGAAGCAAGCTCTCTGCTGCATTCTTTGCATTAATTCTGCATCACTGAGAATTCAACAGCAAAAACCCTCCCCCAGCACTATCACTTTGTGCTGACTGAGCTGCAACAGCCTAGCAAGAAATAATACAAATGCAAAGCACATTTATTACTGTCTCAAGAAAAGTTAACGCAATTTACATAAATAATTTGACTAAGGCTCAGTAAGTTGGAAGCATTTTATAAAGAGCTCAAGTAAATACAGTCCTGCACTCCATGAAACTCAAATGGATAGTACAGTCAGGTACTAAAAATGACTAAGTGCAGAAGCATTCAGACCCAAACTTAAATTTGGTCCTCCCTTCAGTCATCGAAGCACTACTCCACGTTCTCACAGTACTTCCTTATGATAACTGGACATGCATTCTTCGCTATCACAGCCACATGAACAACTAAGACAAGTTTTTTGTGTTCTACAACAGACACCTTTTCTGAGCTTAATCATCTCATGTAAATATGATATCTGTGGAATAATCCCCAGGCTGCTAACAAACGTTTGACTTTACTGCATGCTAACACAGAGATGGGCTGTCATAATCCCATTTCTTGCGTAGTTTCAGACCCAGCAATAGAGGATAAGAATATTGAGATGCTAGTTCAACATAATTCTCATGTAGTTTTCTCATGACTAGGCAAAGGTAGATATGACATACATCATGATGACAGCTCACATGTTTAACCAGTGTATGAAGTTGTAGTCTGAAAATTCATGCTCCTTTATGTAAATTTCATTACTTTAGAAGAGGGGACCAAGACCATAATACCTAATGGGTTGCAGAGAACTAGTGAGGGAGAGGAAGAGGGAAAACAAAAAAAACAAGAAAGAAAACAAAGCCTTCTCTCCTAAACTCTCCAAAAAGCATTGATGGTTTTATCTACTTATTTAAACATACCAAGCAGGACCAAGATAAAATGCCTCTGCCATAAATGCCAAAATTAAAAACAGCCTCTGCTCTGCTGTCTGAACAGCCCCTTCCATACCAGATCCTAAAATCTTTCCCTCCTTCTCTCTGCCAAAGCCTCTGGAGCAGTTTGTTTAATTTTCTACACACATTACTAAGAGATATTTTACTCTACAACACAGTGTGGTACAGTCAGTACAGCACAGTGCTGTACAGTGTGTACATATTTAAACATTATTTAAACTATTATTACAGAATATACATATAGTAGTAAGTATACTTTGCAAACAGCAGTAGTGTTAGCTTCTTGTGCTATACACCTCTCTTCCAGCTGCTGCTGCACAGTGGTTTTTTTGCCGTTCTTAAACATGCTTTCACAGAGGCACTACCACTGTCACTGACGGGTCCATCTTAGAGCCAGCTGGCACTAGTTCTATTGGACACAGGGGAAGCTTCTGGCATCCTACCACAAAAGCCATCCCTGCAGCCCCTCCACTACCAAAAGCTTGCCACACAAACCCAATACAATTAGGAAACCCTGCTGAGTAGCTGCCTATACCAAAGCTAGGCATGCAAATTAAATGTAAGCTCAAGATTGAAAAAAATCTCCAATGAATCAATAACTTCACAGCACTGAGGCTTTAATCCTTTTTTGAAGGGTGGGGTAAAATATCTGTAAGTTTTTTCCTAATTATGCATTTTCATCCATTAGCTCCTCAAGACACCACTGCTGAGAAGATGGTGTAACAACCAGGATTAACTAGGCCAATTGACTTGTTTTTTGAAAGAGTGTCTGCAGGTGCTAATGAAGAGCTCAGGAGATAGAAACTCCATGTACTCAGATAAATTTTTCCCTAGTACTAACTGCTAGTCTAGCAGCAATACATGATCCCAGTGATTAGGTATATGACACTTTAGCAAAGGTTACTGGCATGTGTATTGTACATTATGGGCAAAACATCCCTGGTGTCTCAGAGAAGAACAAACCTCCCAGAACGTGGCACTCAGAAATGGTAACCGTTTCTCATGAGGATGCAGAGCTAGATTCTAGGCCCAAAGAAAAATGCCATGGGTGCTTTTCAGCTGATGGTGGCAAAGAACAGTTCCAGAGCAACAGAACAGATAAGAGCTCTAATTCAGATACAGATGACTGGGAAGAATTGGACAAAGACCAATAAATGGAAAGAACTTGTCTCTGCTCATAAAACATAAAGGCATCTGGAAGATGGGACATTTTCTCAAAAATGGGCCAGGAGTTTGACAAAGCAGTGTCACTAAGCCATGACATACCCAACATACCCAGGCAGACACTGCAGACATGCTCGCAGTGAACTCATAAAAGTAATGGAATGAAACATTAACTAAAGCCTAAAGCACTGCCCTTCACAGGGAAGCAGTGCAGTAACTGGCATGTAAACATGCCCATGGTGGATGAAGGAAGTAGTCATAAGATGAATCAAGCAAAATTATTTGGCTCTAGAAAGCATGATTTGCATGAATAAAATAAAATTATTGCATGTTTTGGAAATTAAAAGCTTTCTTTACTGATTACAGTGCAAAAGCTAATTATAGTTACTTTTTTCTCATAATGAGCACCTTAATGCAGCATAATTAAAATGACTGTGAGCTCACTGGTGTAGGGACCATTTCCAAATCTGTGAGTCCTTGGAGACGAACAGCTGAGCAGGTTGCCCTCCTGCATGCCAGAAATGCTGAGCTCACACAGGATTTCCATTCATACAATAAGAAGGATGCATCTTTACTGATGTTTGAGAATTGTGATCAACACAGAAAGCATTCACTGACCCACTGGCCAAACAGTATTTCAAGACCATACTTAGTGACACAGCAGTGGCAGCCTCTGCTCTACTGAAAGCCTGCAATCAACAGTAACCCACAGTGAGGAGGCACAACACCAACAGGAACAGACAAGTTCAGGTACCCCCCCAACAGCACAGTGATTCTGGCAGCACAGAAGGTTTAACACCAAAACATTCATGATCTGAGAGAGGAGAAACTGATTTAGGTACTACCTGCTACTACTTCAATCAAGGATTAAAGCAACAATGAAATCTCTCTTTAGGTACTCTGATAATTTTCCTGGCCTCATTAATTACAAGGCCTTCACAATTACTTGGCCCACACAAACAGAGAATGTGCATCAAGTTTAATTCTTTAATCATGGCTGTAACAGTTACTCGTTTGAGATGAAAGTAAAATGAAGGAGCAGACCATCCATTTTGCCTAGACTACAAGGATTTCTAATCTGTAAGAAGCCCATTACGAATTCTCCCTCCCTCTTTTCTCTTTGTGTATTAAATAAAATCATAAATCCCTACAGACATATGCACTGGACTTGCAGTAAAGTTTCCTTCCACAAGATCAAGAATTTTAATAAAAGACATAAATTCTATTTCAGCCTTGAATCACAGTGGCAGCTTCTCAGCACCCAGATCACTGCATGGTTAAAATGGAAAATATTCTACTGCAAACCTGTCTAGACTTCACATTAAATATCAGGCTGTTGCTTCATTTTGAGACTAGGTTTATTTTATTCTTCAATAATTTTTAGCAACTTGGAAAGTCTGCTAAAGTAAAATATATAGTACTTTTGGAAGAAAGTTAAGCTGTCATTTTTAAAAGCACAAGCAGCATGCCATAGGGACACTCAGGTAAGAGTCTACCTGAGGCCAAACTGTTAAAGTTTGCACTACATGTTGAAAACAGTAATTCAGGAGCTTTTCACCTGTATTTATTTTTTTCCAGGTTATATCCCTCCTTCTCCCCCACAAATATTACAAAATAAACTACTAATCTGTATTTTCAGAGTTTCACCACATCATTATGAACAATGTCAGTTTGCATATCAAGAATCATATAAGCAACTCTTCAGCAAATCCCTTTTTTTATTCCTATAGAACAACAGTCTATCTTAAATACCATCAACTTAAAAATTCAAGGGCCTGATAAGGTTTCATAGAATTTTACTTACAGAACTCACGTCAGCTAGAAAGCATAGTATTAACAGAACTCATTCTCACTCTCTTACTGGGAGCTGGGAGAAGCTGAAATACGATCTTTCAAAATTATTTGAGTGTCAAAGTAAATCCGCAACTATTTATTTTCCTATTTTAAAGTCATAAATGATCTCACGGAATCATGTGCTTCTCTTTATTGTCTGGCATCATATGCCCTGCTAACTGTAAAAAATTAAAAAGTTTACATATGTTTTATACATATTGACAAGCTCCAAAGTGGCTACTTTATCACTCAGGAGAAAGATCTGGGAGTTAGCTGCAGATGGTTTTATGAAAAAGCATTTCTGTTTGCTTAGCAGCAGACTGAAAGGCAAGTAGAAAGTTAGGAATTGTTATAAAAGGAACTGAGAACAGGAAAAAAATTACTATGTCACTTTTTAGGAGTTCTTACTGATTTATCTGAAAATGGACATAGCAGAACTAGGAAAGACACAGAGGTCAATGAAAAATCATGAATACATTAATGGCTTCCAAAATCGACTGCAAGCCTGCAGAGAAGAATTACTCACTGACTTTCCTGACACAAAAGTCAAAGAGCATGGAATCTTTGAATATCAGGAGGCAGATTCAATAAGAGTGTGGCACATTCTTTGTATGAGGCAGAGCTACAATGTGGGACTCACTGGCAGAAGACTGTATCCTAAGATTTTATATACAGACACAAAAAAAGCACCCGGACAAACTCACGGGAAAAAAAATAATTCCTTTCATCTGTCCTTGACACTTTTCCCTAGGCTTCCGCTACTGGCCTCTGATGGAGATAGGATGTTGAGCTAAACAGATCTTTATGTTATACTCCAAAAAAACGTCAGCCACAGCTGAGTATGTAGATTCCTGCCACTAGAAAGACTTATGACCATGTTTTCTTTTCCTTTGAAGACTGACTGCATACTTATGATGTCTCCCACAACGTCCTGCAATCACCTGCACACAACTCTCTTGTAGAAAGATGTGATAAATGAGTCTCAACAGCAACAAATCAGTCTTATGGAACTGCTTTTGCCTCTCTAATACATGTTTTCACCACGTACACAGAATATCAACAACTGCTACGTGGCAACACTTTCTCTGCACCAATACTCCAGATAGACTAGTGTGCTGTAAGACATCTACCAAGCACCATCCATTCAGTCTTCTGTGATACTGGGCTGCATTCCAGCACTAGTTCATGAAACCAATGTATTAAGCTCTGATTCATAGTCAAGTCTCTCACACTTCTATCTACAGAAAAGCTGTAGAAGCATGGTGGCTTCAATGGTTTTCAATGTAGGTTACTCTCTTCCCTGCAACTGAGGAGCTTAGGCTAACTTTTATTTAAACCAGTTCTGAGACATGAGCTTTTGCTGGGAAATAGGGATGTTGGCTTCAGAACTCACTTTCTTATTTGACAATTCCTATTTTTGGTTTATCAAAAAACTAGGTGTCTTTATGCAATTTGTACTTGAGAATTGAGCATTAGTTTACAAGTTGCAAAGAATTCAGACATAGACAACAGAGGACCCTGCAGTTAAGGATTCTTAGCAGTAATTCTGGTTGAGGCAGTATTCGCACTGTCTTATTACACCCTTATTTTCACAGTAACTTAAAAAAAAAAAAAAAGTATTTTTGGCATTACTTTTTCTGGTTGCTATATACTCATCTAAGCCATCATGATTTCATTTAATTTTGCTATTTACTATAGGATTTCCCTCAATTAAAAAAAAAATCACATTTGACCTACAGACAATAATTTAAATAAAATTAAACAATTAAATAAATTAATTTAAACTAAAATAATATATTCTCATGGTGTCATTGATGAATTAGAATCAGCAATTCCTCTTCCCAGTTTGTGACATTAACAAGATATTATCCAGGTTAATCCATTGACTGAACCAAGCACATAGCCACTTACTTCCCATGATGAATATGACACTCCAAAATGAACAAGAGCAATCCTTTTTCCTTCATATTTAAAGATCAAAAACCCATGCAATTTCAGTACCAAAAAATCCTCCCTTTTCAATGCAACACTGTTACTGGGATTTTTCATACGAAAGTCATGATATGCAGCTGCAGCCTAATAAATTTCAGACAGAAAAGTTTCACCCAGTTGTATAACTTACTAGATACATTATATAACAAGTAACAGAGATTACCACTTCATGCATCTTAATTTCCCTGAAAAACTTTTAACAATATTAAAAGAATGCTTGGTTTTGCATAAAAGTAAAGTGACTTTCCTTATGACTCTTAGGGAGAAAAGCATTATCAGGGCAATCCTTAAACCTCTATCCTTTTATAACACATACTAGTTACAATTTGTCCATGATAACTTAAGTGGGATTTTTTTGTTTTGGTTTGATTTTATTTGGTTTGGGTTTTTTTTGCTTTTAAAGTTAATGCAAAAAAAATGCACATTACTGATAATAGCAAAAGACAAAAATGCATTTGTCTGGTTTTGCAACTCTGAAATCATCCTAGCCTTGGTGAAATAAGAAAAAGCAATACAGATTTATCCCTTGATTTAACAGGTTCGAAAAACCAGTTTCAACAATGCAAGGTTAATTTTGTGCTTCAAGACAGAATAAACTATTGTTACAAGAGATATTTGCCCATCACATTATAAAGAACTGCAAGAAATGTCTGAACTGCGGTTTACTGAAAGCTCAAAGAATAATCGGAGAAAGTATCACTCCATGTTTCTTACACTTGTCTCTAGGCACTTGCTATTATCTTTTGCCACAAGTAAGTTATGCAGTTAAACTGACCTTTGGTCTGATTCAGTATGGCTGGAAGATGGAAGTCTGAAGCTTTGCCAAATGTGGTGCCAGATGGGATCCACCCACGTGTACTGAGAGAGCTGGCAGAGGTGTTCACCAATGATGCTTTCCATCAATCACCAGTTTTGGCTAACCAGGGAGGTCCCAGTTGACTAGAGGTTAGCAAATGTGATGCCCATTTACAAGAAGGGCCAGAAGGACAATCCAGGGAACTACAGGCCTGTCAGTCTTACCTAAGTGCCAGGGAAGGTTATGGAGCAGATCATCTTGAGAGCCATCAAGCAGCACATACAGGACAACCAGGTGATCAGGCTCAGACAGCATAAGTTTATGAAAGGCAGGTCCCACTTGACTAACCTGATCTCTTTCTATGGTAAGGTGACCCGCTTACTAGATGAGGGAAAGGCTGTGGGTGTGATCGTCTCCTCATACTCTGCACTAGTGAGGTCTCAATTTGAAAACTGTTCAGTTTTCAGCCCCTCACTGCAAGAAAGACATTGAGGTGCTGGAGCGTATCCAGAGAAGGGCAACAAAGCTGGTGAAAGGTCTTACGAAGAGTGGTTGAGAGAACTGGTGTTATTTAGTCTGGAGAAAAGAAAGCTGAGGGGAGAGCTCTCTCTCTACAGCTACCTGAAAGGAGGCTGTAGCAAGGTGAGTGTCGGTCTCTTCTCCCAAGTAACAAGTGGTAAGACGACAGGAAATGGCCTAAAGTTGCGCCAGAGGGGATTTAGACTGGATATTAGGAAAAATTTCTTCACTGAAAGGGTTATCAAGCATTGGAACAAGCTGCCCAGGGAAGTGGTTGAGTCACCATCCCTGGAGGTATTTAAAAGGGTAGGTGTGGCACTTAGGAACGTGGTTTAGTGGTGGACTTCAGTGTTAGGTTTATAGTTGGACTCAATGATCTTAATGGTATTTTCCAACCTAAATGACTCTATTCTATGATTCTATGATGTGATATTCCTCTGATAAAGCACAAGCAAAGTGGGGATTATTTGACTGTCAGTTAGGTTTTCCTCAGGGGGAGAAAAATGCCTTAAAACCTTTATGTTTCAAATCTTACTACTGGAGAGATAACAGTGAGGCAGATACCAAAAACCTAAAACACCTCCGATGGATTTGAAAAAAAGCCGAGATCAGCTGATTCCACATGAATGCCCACTAACCTCTCCACTGTACATAATGTGCCTGCTGCCAGTTACCATTCTAACAAATGCAAGTTTCTCAGAAAAACAGTAAAAATAAATAAAGTTTGGAGTTCAGGCAACTGCCTCTGTGCAGCCATAAGCAAATGAAACTGTAACAACATGACAGGCTTTATGTCTGCCTTGGCCTACATTCCACAGTCCCCTGATGAGACCTTGTGGCTGTCAAGTGTTCCCAATCATGCCCCAGTTGATCCCAAACCTCTTCAGCTCAGTGGGTGAAACATCCAAACTGCAGTCAGCAGATGTCTGGCACACAGTCAGCAGAACAAGACAGCACCACATCGTTAGCAACAACAATGGAACAATGCCAGCACAGAAGGCAATGAGTGCAACTCTGGCCAGTACTACATTATGTGCACAAACAAAAAGCCAGCAGGATCCTATGAAAGCATGTTCATGGGGTCACACTGTAAGAAAGAGATATTCTGCTACTGTAGCTCACTTGGAAGACCCTGATGGTTTAGGTTCTTCTATTTTGCAAACCAAAATTTTCCATCAAGTCCTTCATGTTTTGACTTCATGTGGTGGATAATTTCTTCTAAAGTTTGCTTAAAACAGCCACCACATCTCCACATTCACTACACTTTCAACAAGTAGAAAGTTCTACACCAGTTCAACACTGGAAATCACAAAAAACATGAAGTGTATTGTAGCTGCCAAATCACAGTCAGTTTCCTAAGTCTATGGAACATGCTAAAATCTTCACACATTGCACAATGTGATATTTATTAGTGTCTTAAGTCCACTTTTCTGAAGTTAATCTATCAGTTGTCTCAATCATCCCATTTCCTAAATGAATAACTTCACAGACAACCACTGTATTCTCCCTCATATGCCTACAGCTTTCTTTATGTTGCTGTCCCCTTGTACTGCAATTCTGCCTTTCATCTATATTATCTAAATTCCTCTGGTCTTCTCACAGGGCATATGCAGGAAAAAAAACCCGTTGGAACTGGAGTTTTGCCAAATCTAAATTCACTGACACCTAGAGGAATTCCAGCTGTCCTCAAATCAGATTGAAAAGAATGTCTAATGATGGCGTATTTTTAATTCTTCTTAAGTAGAGGACTCTACTGAATTTTCCTCATTTATTGGGGGAGTAAGGCAGATCTAAGTTTTCAGAGATTCCTTCATGAATATTTCTCACTATATACTGGATGTCATTATTCTAATGAGAATCAATTAACCCAAATGTTGTTATGACAGCTACAGAAAAAGTGTATTTTTGGCTACAATTTATAGTGTTCTGTCTCTTCCCAAGCAATCTTCCCCAAAATGTTGAAAACTTTAAACCTAATCAGGTAGTGAAAGAAAATCTCTTTGATGAGAAAGAAGTATATGTGATTGGGAGAGCTTTTT
>VZRW01001826.1:18709-77556 GCA_013398125.1 Aegotheles bennettii | reverse complement strand
AAAAAAACATAAGCTTTTTATTCCTAGATGTACCCTGCTACTTTAGAGGAGTCCAACTGAATGTATAAACAAGCAAAAAGCAGCAAAAAGAGGATTTAATTTATTTTCTCTGTTTCATTTGATTCAATTGTAAACATTTCACAAGAACTGACAAATAAGCAATACTCTCTTTGGCCATTTAATACAACAGATGCTGAACAATCATTTTCCATAGGCTGTAGCATCACAAATTCATGATGTCTGATGCACATTCATTAGNACAACTGCCTTCAATATTAGAAGAAACATAGCAACCCTATGAGGTGGCTTAAAAGGCAAAAGTCATATTCTGTGTGCTGCAACACATGTTCTTACAGAAATTGTTCTGAGAGGCAGTCAGTCTCACTGTCATACACATTGGACACCTGTGGCCTAAAGCAAAAAAACAACAGTGTGAAGACCCCCCCTCTTTTGTGAATGTATTTCCCCTTGCCATGAGGGGAACTGAGAATAGCAATATGAGGCGAGGCAAGTAAGTGCAAAGGACAGGGGAAATAAACAGAACAAAAATATTTTTCTGCTGAGAAAGAATGCTGAATTACCTGTCTGTTTCAGTCACAACATGCTAAGCCAGGATTATTGTTTTTCTTTCTCTTTGGATTCAAAATTGAGGGGCACTTAAGAAAGGAGTACTACTTCAGCATCAAGGCTCTGGAATATAATACTGAAGACATTCATTCACCTGTTTCCTTTACCATCGGTTAGCTTGAAACTCCAGAACTCCTGAATTTTTTAAACACAACTCTCCTTCTACAAGTAGAAACAACAATGGTTTCTCCCTAGCTCTCATATATGGTCCTTAATACCACAACCTCCAATCTTTGAACTGTTGATGGATATCATCTCTAGAAGACCTCTGCAAGTCAGGAATATATTAGCTCCGCTTTGCTAGTACACAGCAATCATGGAATACAAGTGTGACCTTCTGTGCCAGTTCAGGTCACTGTTAACACTGTATCTTGCATGTCATATGTCTTCCCTGCCCTTCCTCAGTTATCTTTTGGGTTTAAGCATATTGAAATGAAAGCACAGTGAAGCCAGATTGCAATTTCCAGACTTCCTTGTTTGATCAGTGCAAAAACTGATGGTTTTCTTGTGGTTTCCCAAAGAGCTTGTATACATTAAATCCTCACAGACTCCTAGATCACACAGCAGCAAGCAAAACAACACACAAACACGTTGGTAGACCTTCCAATAGTTAGTCTTTTCAGCAGGTCTTACATCAGAGATCTACAAAACTTCTGGCCTCAACCACCTTATACTTAGCACTACAATGAAAGCATAACTTCCCAGATTTCACTTCTGTTCAAATGTGTTACCAATACAGCTGAAGCGTAAAACATTGCCTGTAGAGCTGGCCACATGCACTGAGACAAGAATGGCCATTTTCTACAGAATAACAATCTACCTCTTTAAAAAACGTTTTTGTTTATTTCAGACAGACATCTTAGTATCTCCTGTGACTTAGGCTGCTGGTTACTGCCTCAAACCCCAAGAGACAAGAACCAATTTCCCAATCACCAACACGGTATCTTGTCTGCTCTGTAAGCAATGATGTATCACAAAAAGAGTCCTATCTCAAAAACTCTGCAAATAGAGTGAACCTGAGGAGTTTAAGCATTTCAAAGACACTCCGAGAATAAAACAGGAGCAGTTACAAACAAAAAAAAAATCTAATATTAATTTACTGATTATTGCTGAGGTACGGGCCTTTACATTATACCTGAGCTACACAAGATAACACAGGAAGTCCATGGCCTACAGCAGTACTATTGTGCTTCATGAGGCAATGTTCGCCATTCCTATTTCCTGGTAGATAGATAGCACTTAGAGTATATCATTCTCTATTATGAAAAAAAAACCACAAAAGAAAAAAATAAATCACAAACACATTTATAAATAAATGTTTCCAAGAACCTTTGCCAAAAACTATTTCTCACAGTGGATTAAAAAGTTGTTTTACCTGTGGAAAGTTCACAAAAATGGTAGAATTTGTTATGTTCCTTTAAGTCTTTCTTGTCTAAATAGGAGTTACAATTTAAAGATAATATGAATTACTGAATCAGAGAAAAAATACCCTTCAACCATGAAAAATAAATATTCAACATTCTCACCTTATCTTATATTCTTTGTAGTTCTGTTTCTTCATTGCATATTAAGTGGGTGCCGTCACATGAAACTAATACTGTGTTAGGTCTGAAGAAAAAAAAACAATGAAAAGTTGTTACTGAACTGGAAGGTGCCAGCTGCAGAAATTAAGTCATCTTTGATAGGGTAATTCCAAGCTTATATACTAAATTCTCTTTAGATTCTGGAAAAAAAGAATAAGTTACTAACTTTCTGCAGATTACTGTGCAGTTCAAGTACAATTTTCTGACAGTTCAGGCACCCATCAGTAACTGTTTTGAGAAACCTGACATTAATGGCGCATTGAAATGCAGCAGACAGAGCAGCATATAACATCTTCCACATTTTTTTCAGAGTTCATGCCAGCAATGCATTTTGCCCCTCAGCCTTTAAATACAATTGCATTGTCTTTCTCAGGTATAAAATCCACAAACTTCTCGGAAGAGACCTGATACTCAAAATTATGAAAGACAGCAGGGAAGGGCAGGGGAAAAAGGGAAACCAGAAAATCCAGCAGAGAAAAACATACAATAAGAGCATGGCAAAAAAAAAAACAGTGCCAGAAGAATATGTGCTATTTCCTGTTACAGGAGAGAGAGCAAGCTCAAATAAAACAATTAAAAGAAAGACTTTCTTTAACATCTGTATAAAAGCACTGTCCTTCTCTGAAGTGGTCTCTAATTCACAATTAAGTAGAAAGATTATTCAACATCACCATATTAACAACAGCTATTTTAACAACCAATGATAAAGCATCACATCAACTTCATTATTTGCAATTGCAATGGGACACAGATCCTGGCATGGGAATGTCATGTTGATTGTTGGGCAGTGTCTGGAATAACAAAAGTCACAGGCACCTGACATGAGTTTTAAAAGAATGAGATCTTAAACAGTATCAACACACTACAACAGCCCAGAAATGGTTCTAGAATTGTAAAGAAATCGTCAAGATGTTCATTAATCACCTCATCAACTGGGAGCTGAAATTCCTTGGAAAAAGAAATGACAACTATGTGGAAAATACAAAGTTACTGTTGCTTATTGAACTAACCATTGAAGGACAATGCAGAAAGGAAATACACGTAAGAGAAAAAATTACAAAAGGAAGGAAAATACCCGCTACTACCAGTTAATCTAAAAACCTAGAGTTCAGAAATAGGTAAAATTCTGGCAAAAAGTTTAACTTTTTTAGTAAGATGTGATGAAAAAAAGCAACATGAAAAAGGACCAACCCGTATGACAAAACATCAATACCAGAGGTATATCAATATTCATATAATTTTTACGAAAAGGTGAGGAGAAACATAATAAGCATCTCAAAGAAAGAAACAAGTATAGGCAGAGAATTGAGAAAGAATTCTTGAAATTACTTATAATTTGCAAAACTTTCAGCATAAGATCAATTTGAAGATGACAACTACGCAGATATAATATATACTCACAGCTTGTCTAATCTGCCCAGTGGATTCTGGGCTGCAAAATGAAATTTCTAAAAATTATTTTTCCACTGTCAAATATTCCAATCATGTCTAATGTGAAAGTAGTCTACATTTAAACTGAAAAGAGAAAAGGGGAGGTGGGGTTTTTTACGTGCAAGAAGTTTGCATAATGATCCAATCTTATCACTGGCACCAAATAGATCCTACCCAGACACCTGAAAAGAAATACATGAAACTCACTGCAACTGTGGCGATCACTAGATCCCCAAGTGTGTACAGCTACTGCAGACTTCAGGAAGTGCCTGTCACAACTCATGTATTTTGATGTCCATTATGAAACCCTCCCGGGGTTAGATAATACACAGATACAAGGCAGTTTCACCTCCACTGGAAGGGTGTTAAAAATGAAATTAGGCATGTTTTTGAGGCAAAATCTTTTCACTTAACTCCTCGGTTCTGCATATATTCCTACAGAATTTGTGGCCAAAGGAACCTCCTCTAAACCATTTCCCATCACCTCCTCTGATCTGTCAACTTCAATTGGGCTTTTCTTGTAGCACTGCTTCTCCTACACTGAGCGGATAACAAACAACTCAACTTACCCTTCTAGATTTGTAACTGCAATCTAAAAATCTGTATTTAATGTACTTACTTAAGAGTCTGAACTGTTTCAACATACAGTATTCACTACTACACATTCTAGACTACTGTACTTATTTCCATCATTTGTCTCTTCTCTCCTAGTATCTGTAATATAGAAAAATTAGGAGGGTCATTTTTTTCACTCTGAGGCTACCTCCTATATCCAGTAAGGCAGAAAAATTCCAAATGCAGAAACATCTATTATCATACTTACTGATCAATCAGGCAGAAACGGTAAGTTTTAATTGGGGCTATCTTTTATATTTAACTGTTTGTTTTATTTTTAAGTTACCTTGGGAGTTGGAAGTAGTGAAATAAATTTAATTCTTTTGAGTGGAATTCTCCACAGCTGTATATTCAACCATACTCATGGGAATGGAAAAAAGGGAAGCACTGTTTGTTCCTGCAGAAGAAGAGTTTCACCTCATTGTAGTATATCCAATGAGATGTACAGAGTACGTTCAGATTGAGACTCCCTATTATATTATCATAGCTGGCAAGTACAGGTACATACACTTGTCATGGCACATTATAAGGCTATATGCTTGCCTTTATGTCACACGAACTAAAAATTGAATGATGCTTAGATTGATATGGGCCTCCACAGGCATGACATGCCAATTTGTAATGCCTTGAATATTTTCCATGGCAAGGCCTTAGCTGGAATACCAAAAATTAAGCTTTGGGCACCATATTTAACACACACATCTATAAACTGAATACAGACAACAGGAAAGGAACAAGAACAAGCAGATATGTAGAACATTAGATCTGCAAGGAAAAACTGAAAGAACTGGAACATGAAATCTAAAGACAGAGTGGAAAAAAACATGACAGCAAGTGTTCAAATATATAAAAGGCTAGTACACAAAGGGGAAATAAGCTCTTCACCCATGAACATAGGGGGGATATGAACGAGGCAAAATGTAAACAGCTGAAATCATAGCAAGGGAAATAAGGCTCAATACTATGGAAAACTTTCTAAGGCTATGAATACAGAAGGATGGGATCAGATTGTCTGTGGAAGTTGTAAAATCTTCGTCTTTTTAATTCTTAGTGCTTTGAGCACCCATAATTATAGGCAGCCAGAACTGGTAAGAATTCTAGTCCAATGCAGGTAAATACAAATTTGTATCATTCACTAGAAAAAAAACACTGAAGGATATTTGTAACTCAAGTTTAATGATCTCCAGACATAATGTCAATGAAAAAGTTAGTTGTTTCTGTTTTTTATTTTTTTAAATTGCAAATTACCAAGGTAAGACTAAGGTTTTATGGAGAAGACAGTAAAAGGGTCCTGTTCCACTGTCATACAGAGGGACACAAAATCCTTGTGAGAATCCAGCTTCCCATTTGCAAAATGGAGATACAAGAAAAGCTGCTGCTAAAAATGCTATCTAAACGTTAGGGAAGATTGTACGAGAGAGAAAAACATGATCATTGTTTGAATTCTACACAGCTGTTTGTAACACTGAATTGTTCTCTGGGTCTGATCAGTGAGAAAGTAGTTCTCGCTTACACAGAAAAAAACCCCCAACCCGTAGTGTTCAGCAATAGCAAGCTTTGCTTATTTGCTCCTCCAAAACTACATCCTTCTGAAGTGGTTAAAAAAAATGAAAGAGAGTTGAAACAAATGGCTGTGCTGGGAGTAAGCATGGCCTTCACTTAAACAGGCCTATAAATCATGAGCCTGACACTGGATAGGAGTGATTGCTGGCAGGCCTAGCACTGCTCCAGGCAAACTCCACAAGGACAGTCAGTGTATCTATAATGAAACAGCACCCAACTGACTGTTAACCCTGTGTTCTCTTCCCAAGAAAGTTTCTATTTGCAAGGTAGAGCAGAAGCGTCCTGAACAGTTGTCCCTTTCTATATCAAGTTCAACCAAAACTTATGGCAGAACCACAGTAAACTTCAGAGGACACCAAGTCACCAGGACCTTCATTTTAATTATGGCACAAAGTTTCACTATCTTTAGAAAACATTCTTCTCTTCATTTAAATTTTCTTGCAGTTTTTTTTTTTTAATTCAGAAGACATTATAGAATTTTCCTTTTCCCTCTTCTATTTCTCTTGAAAAGGGCAAAAAACAAGACTGATAAATCAAAAGAAAAAGAAAGTAGATTAACTTTTTGGCTTTCATTGAAAAACAGGGCACTTTGATGCTTACCATCATTATTTTCCTTGAAAATTTTCACTTCTAACAACTCTATTTTAACCAAAATATTCTTATTGGACATTTGAAATGGTCATCATCTGTCACACAGATCTTTTTAAATCATCACCAGTGTGTAAACTGTGAGTCTATCACTTCTCCACTTTCCTGTTAATATTCCTGTTAACATCCTTGTTCTAATACCAGGTAGTGCCTCATGGAAAATACATAAATAGTCCAAGAAACAAAGGTCAGAAACCAGGTCTCTTCTGTTTTGGGTCAGTTCCCCAGACACTTTTATAATTTTGTAGTTCTATGCTTCAGCATTCTTTGCTGCTTCAACAGGAATCAGAATATGCCTTAACTCTGAATTGCTTATAGCCTCCAGGCACTTCAGAGAACAAATCAGGAGTCTGAACCATTTCAGGCTAACCTTGAACTCAATTCTGACCATTTTGGAGTATGTATTCCAAATCCTAGAACACCAGAAAAAAAGATTCAGTAACACACTATGTCTTGCACCCAGAGAACTCTACCATACTGCCCAATACTTGATATCCAGAGACAAGCAGATTTCCAGATATATAGAAACCTAAGTATCTACTGGCTTGAAGATACTCCCTGCTCAGCATATGAATGGTCCCTTGAAATGCCTGACACTCATTCAGCATAAAGAAGCAACCTGCCTAACCTGGAGCATCTTCCTGGGTCACAGTGCCTACTTTTTAGATAGTGTAATGCCTATAATAGACAAGCTTAAGTAATCTGTTTTTGTCTATTGCTTTCTTCCGTCTGAATGGCATTCTTAATTATTTCAGCAAATTAAAATTTTATTGTCAGTGTTCCTGCTGTGTAATTCTTTAAAAAATCACCACAAGAAGTTCACACAAGAACAGTCTCTTCCCTAAAATAATAGATTAATGTTGGAAAGGACAAATACATCTAACCAAAATATCCAATTTAAATAGAAAAAATAGGAGGTTTGATGTGCCTCTCAACATACCCAAGGGAGTCCTTCCCATTAGTGTTATGGAAGCATTCACAATCTTACCAGTGGTGTGAATCACAAAATGGCTGGTTGCCTCTCTGATGCATTGTTGGTTTCAGGCAGTATGTTAGTATGCATCTTCACACTTGATACAAGCTACTCTTTACTGACTTTTCTTCATTCTGTCATTTCTTCCCTTCTTCCCGCTTCTTTGCTAGGACATTCATGACAGTATTTCCCTACCGTCATAAATTCTCTCTCTTAGTAAGCCCAATATAGACAAGCAAGACACTTTTCTTTAGAGGGTTTTTCCAAATTTGAGCCTTGCTTCTCAAACCCAGGTGACTGTAAGATCCCAGGCTTCACAGGTGCAAGGGCTTAGAAGTGAAACCCTGGATCTTAATTTGATACACTGCTGTACAATCATATACAGGCTGTGTGTGGCAATGCGTGTGTGTGTGTCACAGAATTAATCTTAATTTTCCACATAATTAATTCAGCTTGTGAATAAAAAAATATTTCCTCATATGTCCATGCGTGCAAAAAAAAAAAAAGAAAAAAAGAAAAAAGTTACTTCATTTTGCAAACATTCTTCCATCATCTCTTCTAATGATTCTGAATTACTAAAAGGCATGAATTTGTAACTGCATTCTTTCATCACTAGAGTTTTAGTCTTGCCCTTGGTTACTTCCCTGTTGGCTGCAAAGATGGCCAAGTAATGCCTCCAGAGTGAAAGCAGCTTCTGCTCCACCAGGCTCTAACAGCTGTGTATATCGTCTGGCTCCATTCTCCCTGAAAGCTGTTACTGTCACTTCTGCAATAAGTCTCCACCACCCAAAGGACCAAATATGCCAATTACAATACTGAGCTGTGGTGAACTAGCTTGCAGAAATGTAAGAAAAAGAATGGGCATGTTTTACAAAAGCAAACACATTAGCCTTTCACCCTAGAACTGATGAATAACTTTAATATAAAGTGGACTTTTGAGTCGCCTCTGTTGCTTAAGTCATAATTGGGAGATTCTTCGGTAGTGCCTTTTCTTTTTCTGTTTTTGGTATAAAACAGAAGTGTGGGGTTTCAAAGTTTTCCTTTTCATCCTGTCTTATGTTTCTCCTCTACTGTAAATTCTTGGACACATAGTCAGGGTTTACCAGAGATCAGCACTGCTAACACTAGCTCAGCATTACAAACTCCAGCAACACTACAAGATGTTTTTAAACTGACAATGTAGTAACTTCTTTTGAAAAATTATAAGCAACAGTGCCAAGGATCTACATGTTTATTTTGATAGTTAACATACTTTTCTAACTCAACATGCTTCAATCGGACCTGTAATCACATTCAAGGGTGACAAGGTGCTGTTTATGTCATACCCCAAGCATATGGGATGAATGACTGAAAAGTATTGGATTTTTCACTGCAGTAAGGGACAATCTGATTTAAAAACTCACCAATGACAGCATAAAAGTGTAATACAGTTAAAACTACTACAGTTGTGCTCAAGTGCAGTATTATGCTCTATCCTCTCCAGTGCCCATGCCAATGTATTTTGGAAGCATCCTGGATAATGCCAAGCTTTACCTATGAAGATGGGCAACAGTCCAACTTTACAGCTCTGGGGACCAGATCACATTTCAGGGACCAACCCCTGCATGACATTGGCAGAAACAGAGAAAGAGGAGCACTTTCAGGTGGATGGGATGACAACAGCTGGCTCTGTATGCTGATAAATGCTTACAGTCACAGTGGGAGTCATTCTGCTGTTAGGGCACCATGCACTGCTCAAATAACTGTTTGTCTGCCTCTTCTAACTGAAAAGCAGTGAATCAGAAAGAAACGTGCACCTAAATGCTTCCATTTCTGCACCTATGCACCTACGTGTTTCAGTTTCTACTCCAATGTACCCTCCTGGGAACTGTATTTCAACAAAGGACCGTGTCCTAAAGACTGGCTCCCTCTAGTGCAAACAGCCAGTAATCTAACACCATAATTTGAAACACCATGCTTCAACTGGTTTTCTTAAAATAGGAATTCCCAGATACCAAATCTTGCACTGAATAAAACATCTGTGATCTGCTTTAGTGGTTAATGTAATACAGATTATGTACAATTAAATAATTTCTACTTCTCAGTAGGGATCTGATTTCTAGAGTTCACTTCCAACTAGAAATGCATGTTATTTAATAGCAATACACCTACATGTAACTGCAACAGCTGCCTACAGTTAACAGGCCACAAATATGATGCTCTTAAACGACAGAATTTGTATTCTCAGTTTTTTTGATCCTGTTCCAGGGCTGGTAGCTCTGCGTAATGGAGAACGCATACAGAAAATGGTATTTCTGACAAGTACCTATGTCAGTACAGTAGTTGACAACTAAAGATTTAGTAGTCTGCTAGAGATTCAAGCATAGCTACTGGATTTTACATGCAACAAATTTCAACAAAGACTTCAACAAGAACCGCTTCTGTCCTTGCAGAGAGATAGACGTGCTTCATCCAGATAGCTCCTCTAGAATACTCAAGCGGAGTTCAGAACATGAAACTGATACAACTGATAGCCATCTCTTCATCTCCCAAAAGGCCTGACTATTCCCTTCCCCTGCTCACATTAGCTGCTACTTTTACTAGGGTTTGGATTTGTTTTACATTCCTCCTCGCCACATTAACCAAGTCTCACTGGACAAAAAGCCTCAAGAATGAGAGTTTCTAACAGTCTACGCCTTTGTGCTCTCTCTCTATAGGGAACTTAGACTCTAAGACATAAACAAGAAAATACAGATTCTATCATAATAACTTGAATGCCATTAATACCAGTTCTTAGGCATATCTCTGTAACACGTTTCAGTGCTTGAACTCTGCCTGTTCATGCATCATACAACAGTTTACAAATACCAAAGGTAACAAAGAATGAAAATAAAAGTGAGGCCTGGTGTTTGTAACCCAAAGGCATATGGAAATCCACTTTACGTAAAAATAAATAAACAAAGCTCACAACATACCAGAGAGGCAGTAGTCAGAGAACGTAACTTGAGATTTACAGGGTAGTCTGAAGTGTATTTCCTAGAACCTATGATGTATAAAGAGTTTTTACTTCATGCCTTGGAATGCTATATGTGAAAGTTTGCTGTCTTGGGTTTTTCCCTCTCTCTTTTTTTTCCCCCTTCCCTTCCTTTCTTCTAACTACCAAGATGCCATAACATGGGAAAGTTGTGTGAAGCCAGGACTGTGTCAATTGTAGTATACCTTAAGTGAGAATTAGGAGACCTTAAGAAGGAAGAAAGGAAATCATCTTGATATGACAGCCTGGTACTCAACAACAGGTCGTGAGGACAAGTGTCAGGAAGAGAACAGAAGGAGATCTTCCCATTCTGAATTAGAAATGAAGCAAGCACTTCCACAGGGGTGTCATCTTTAAATCCTCTTTAATACTAGAAGCAGGGATGGTCTAACTGCACATATTTTCCAAGATAAAACAAGTCTTAGCATAAATAAAATAGCCTTGCAAGTTAGACAAGCCATTGGTGCAGCTAAGTAAGACCCTTACTATTAAGCATAATCTCCAAGATCCACCATATTTCTTTACTATTTGAGACCTCACTTTTGTTATCCAGATACTAACTGTTAAGTAGTTTGCATTGCAACAATTCTAAACAGGGAGTTAGGCTATTTTATTTTATTTTTTAACTCAAAAAGTAAAGAACTACTCTTCTGTTATGCAGTGTGAGTCAAGCCAATAGTTGTTAAAATAGATTTTTGATGTTGAATAGATGTTTTCTGGTGGCTAACATTAGCAAAAGCCCCTCTGGTGGTACAGGGGGAAAGCAGAGTCCCTAAACTTAATCCACTGAAGTTATTTGGTGAGTTTGTAACAGATAATTCAAACTGTTCTGTCTCTTAGGAAGTCATAGACCTATAGAGTTGCACCCAAAAATGGAATTAGATTGTATATTGCTGGGGTAGAGACTCTTTCTTTATTGTATATATGAGGAACATAGTGAGATGTAGTCAGACCATGTAACTTCAGGCATGTAACTTGGCACCCCAATTCCCTTAGAAGTCAAAAGAGCTGTAGAAGACCATGCAGTATTATTGACCAGTCTGGAGGCTTTACCTGCTAGGACTCCTAGTCCATTTTTGTATGGATCACAAGTCTATTCATAACTGATAACTGTCTTGGCTCCTATTTGTGGTTAAAATGCCAACTTTGAAAGGGACTTTGAATGACAAAGGTTCTTGCTGCATTCAGTGTATGCCAAGAAGTCATGACTAAATCTACCTATGACAACAGAAAAGTGACAGTAATGTCAACTGCCAGATAAAGAAAGGACTTTTGTCTAAGAACTACGGCAGATGCCACTTTCCTTCTGACTTTACAGACCAACAAAATTGTTTAAGAAAACCAAAGCAACACCCTAAGAAACAGAATGGAAGAACCTGTGGAATTCTTGATTCCAGGTTGCCTAGGTCAGAAGTTACTCCACTTTACTATTTGCATTTACACAGAGCACAAAAATGCCAGAATTATTCAGTTTAATTTTAAGAAAGATTTCTGAGCTACACAAGGAGTCATATCCATGGCTGGATCTCTGAATATAACACCATGCACGCACAGGGAGAAAGGAAGGGAGAAAGGAAGGGAGAGATAATCCCCCTCTCCCAACATCTGCCAGTACATAGTGGAATTCGATATAACTTGCTCTGAATCCCAGCAATGTTGCTACTGCTTTAGTTCGAGTCAACTGACACGTAAGCATCCTTGAACTATGTGTTTGTTAAATAGCACCACCTTCAGGAACCTTTTATAACGACAGGGAAGAGGAAATGCTGTGTTAAGCTCCTGCTGCTGAAGTAGTTGAGAAAAACACAAATAGTAGCAGTGCATTTTGTAAAGGCACATTTGTAAATTTGTAAAAAAAAATGAAAGTACATACAGATAGCTTTTGCTTTATGATGCTTGTCACACAAAATGCTAACACATAGTAATAAAATAGTCTATGCTTCCTTACAAGGCAAAGAATGCTCCAGCTGAGTATCATGGGCACATGTATGAAACTGTAAGTGTCCAAGGACACAGGCATATATGTAATCCATTAGAGACAATATGCAGAAGCAGACATGCGAAAACACATGAACACTGAACATCGTATGCATTCCTCACAAATACCCAGAACACTGTATTGCACCCTCTGCATTTTCAGACCAGCTAAAGTACTGAATGTCTCTGGGAAGTACTGACAAATAGTAACTTCACAAAGCTTGTAAGTCGGCAAAGGTGTTATTCCAGTTCTGCTGCTGCTAGCAGTGCCTGCCTCTTCTCACCTACCAAGAAATGGAATCTCACTAAAAGGCCACAATGCTTGGAGATATCTTAGATGGCCTTAATCATCTTCAGTTACAACTGGAATTTAACTGAGGATTAATGTGGTATCTTCTTTGTTTGTGGGGGGGTATGTAACCATATATTCTAAAAAAACCCATATGGGGTACATTGAAATACGATTATTTTGCTATGATCCATAATGTGAAACCCACTCCATGATTTTAAAATCAGTAATGAGAAGTTTTGAAAACGAAAACCTCTAATTCCCACTGTGGGAATTTAGTCAGTGGAGCACACACTGGCAATATGAAAAAATGTATGTTTTCAAGGCTTCCTTTTCTCAACTGCTAAATTGCATTTCAGACAACTTTACATTAAAAAAATATATATGGTTAAATATTTTTGTTATATCTATTTACTGTAGAAGAAATTATCTGCAAGAACACAGGAATATTACAGGATTGTAAATGGCAGAGAAAAACCCAACTAGAAAGCCAAAACACAAAACCTTGAGAACATCTGCAACTGGATACTTGATATTTAGCAAGTTCAATAATGCATATTGATAGATTATTGTGTCTGTATGAGAAACAGTGAGGTCTCAGCAATGGTAAAAATGCCCAGAAAGTTGTACATATTTTCATGGGTATTAAACATTACAGTGACAGGTACAATTAAAGACCACCATGCTGGATATGGCAGTAAGAGTTCTTGGTGAAGAGAAAGGATCTGACTACAGTCTAGTAAAACAATTTTTCTGTGCTGATTTGCTACAAAGAAAGCTTTTTTTAAGAAATATATTTTGGGGTTTGTTATTATTTGTTAATTCACCTATGTAGAGTTTAATGCTTTACAGCTTAAAAGACAGCCCGAGTTTAGTTTATGACTGGGAAAATAGGGATGTCACAGGAAACAGAAAAATAGTGAGAGCTGACAGTGTGGCTTTCCAGCAGATACTGTTTTCCATAACAGTGGGTCACTAGTGAGGGGCCCTGAAAAATTAGAAAAGAAAGATAGATTAAAAAGAAGGGAAGAAATTCCAATTAGCACAAAGGGAAGGCAGGAAAAATCCAGGTGGGGGAAGGAATCCTTCCAAAATGTTAAATAATAAAATTAAGTTTTTAAGACAGTTGCTTCAAACATCACCTAAGAGTAACAGGCATCGCTTTATCCTTGCTCCTAAGATAATACAGATACGGCATGATACAGTGAAAAGCACCAAAAGATAGACCTACAGATAACACAAATCAGTAATATGAACAAGGAGATAAAGACCTTTAGTGATTTAGCAAAATGCTTCCAGCTTTTTCTCTCAAGTTCTTCAGTAGAAATTGGGCTATCTAGCAAGTGCACAGTTGTGTGATGGATTTCACAGCTGCAAAACATATGCCTGCCAACAACCAGACAACTGGTGCTTCCTTCCAAGTGCAATAGAAGTGAACGTCTCAGAAAAGGGTATCCTGCAATGTAGTCAAGAAGTGAGGAAGAAGCATGTCTGTTGTTTTAGATGTTTAAACTGCTTTGACCTCTTTCCTAGGTGCATCTGGGCTGCTAAATAATAAAGTGACAGCTGGACCCACTCGAGCAATGAGAACTGTACAGAACATTACTGAAAGAAAACTACAGATGAATCTCCGTGCTTTCAACATGAAACTACAAATATTAGCAAGAATTCAGATCACAGAATAGTAAGGAAAAACAAAGGAAATCTTATTTCTAATAAAATAAAAAGGTCATTTTGGGAAGTAAGTACAAACACTAAAGAGTGCCAAACCTAGCTAGGGACCCATAACACACCATGATCCAAGCTCTTTGCAGTAGGGGCAATGTTTAAAACATACATCTCTAAGTAGTATTGTTAGATATGGGGCATTTATTTTTAGATTTTTTTGTAAAAGTTCTGTCAGACACTGCAAGATCTTCCTCTCCATATTATCTTCAACACATCTGAGTGAAAGGGCAAACAGAAATTTGAAAGAGATGATTGCATCCTTTGTGGGGATACAGTTACCCACTGAGACAGAAACATGTATGAATTCCTATTTGCAATCATTTCCACTATTTATGAGGTCACTGGACTTGATCCCGCTGAGCTCAATTTAGCAACAGCTTTGGCTAGACCAGTGCAGAGAATATTACAATCACATTGACTTGGTGATGTTCAAACTACCACAGATATGTAACCAGAAACTATCACTATGCTGAAAGCTATACACATTTCAGTAGACAGCCAGATTAAAAAAGCTAAGATGTAAATACAAATTAAATTATGGCCTTAAAGGCATCATTAATTATGACTCAAGAATAAAAGGACACAGCTCAAGCACCAAGGCAGTCATACGGAAGTCAACAAGAATGTCAGAAGGTCATGAAAGGCCTCAGTTTAAAAACAAACCAAAATAATTCACAAAACAGCAGGAAAGTCAATGGCTATATATACAGAATGTATCTGTTCTATAAGATTGTTTCTCTTTAATTTATGCATATCTAAACAAACCTAACAAAACATACCTAATTTTTTTACCCCCTTCCTTACAATTTATCTTTTTTTGCCATCCTATGTATCAAACAAGGATTTAAAGCAGGAAATATCACATTTTATTTAACATTCAAAAGAATTTTCATGTATAGAATCCTAAGAGAATCCTCTCTTCAGTCAGTGATGGAAACTAGAAAGAGAAATCAGAAATTGGGAAGAGCAGGATTTTAAGACATGTCGTGCGTGTGTGTCCCCTTCTTTTTAAACAAGTTGTTCTGTGCATAGCTGAACTCTAACTCCTACAAGTTTAAGAGCTACATTTGCTGTACTTCCCCTTTCCAATTGCAACAGCTCCAGATCAGGAGAACTACCACAAACAGGAGGACATCACACACCTGGTAGCTGCTGCTGAACAAGGTATCTAAGAGAGTGCTCTTTCTTCAGTGGTGGCACTGGGGTATGACCCCTTCTTTTACGTGATGATCAATTTTCTCAAAGCAGATAGGAACTCAGCTGTCTTTGAAAGCTCCACTTTTCTGTTACGTTTAACTCAGCAGGGCCAGGAGGCTGAAAATTACTTGGCAAACAGTTTGCATACAAACATCAGAACAAAGGCAACATTTCTCAAGAGGCACTTTACAACTTTTAAAAATCTTGCCCATTGCCTACCCCATATCAGACTACATAATTGTGGTGACAGTTTTGTTCAGGAAGATCTTGCAACATGGAAGAATTGGACATTATTTATCTCAAAGATTTCTTTTTCTAAATAACTTCATCTTTCAAAGCTAATACACTTAAATTTTTGCAAATAGCCTTGAAGACTAGAATTTGGTCTTGTGACCTGAGCTGTTTAGAAACATAGGGAAACATCAGTTATAAGCGACTTCTGGAGTTCATGTAGCTCAATTTTCTGCTACAAGCACAGGTAACTAAGGTGTGATCAAGTTGCTCAGAACTTTTCCTGGTCACCTGAAAAAATCTCCACAGATGGCAACACCGCCTCCTCTCTGAGCAACTTGTCATTGTTCCTCCCACACCTTCTCTGCTTGCTTTGTTTTCCTTTATCAGTGTGAACGACAGAATCCAAATGACTTTGAGAATTCTGAATTGTGCAAAAACATAGCCTCAACAGGAAAGAATCCCTGGAAGGACAAAAGGGTTCTTGCTTCACTCTATGACAAGCTTTACACTGGAAGTCTGCAACAAAACACATTTTTCTATGTGTCTGTCTTCTTGGAAAATAAGGCAGCTTACTTTTGGAATGAATGAAGGAGGAAGGCTTCAAATCTCCCACCTGTCTTATTTCACACGCCTTGCAGTATACTTTTCCAGGTCATTCTCAGCAGTCGAACTTTGCATTACACATTACAGACAGTTCATCTACTGGATGTTGAAAGTCATGAAAATACACTTGATTCTCTCAATTTCATACAGCATAAGATACCTACGATATAATTCTACATAAGAATTTACCTGATTGTACCCAGTCCCCTGCTTTAACATAAAACTATAAATGACTAGTCATTCACCATGTTGTACAGTTTTCAGACCCTGAAAAGCATGTAATACCTGTAGCAACCAAAGTATTTCATCCTTACGGAAGCAGCAATCTGTAAAAGCGGACAAAGGATACAATCCAAGTAAACTGCATAGGGCAGCTAGTAACAGAGAAGCTCTATGACTGAGATGCCTTCTTCAACCAGTATTAGCCACTAAAGCCTATTTTTATGCAGCATTAACGATGCAGAGAATGTCTGAACCCAAGGGACCACAGAACGGAACTGTATGCTTGCAGATAGTGTCCTAAAAAAAATCTCACAAAAAAGTTTTTGTATAAATTAATGGACAAAATAGGTTGTGATGGTGTAACAGAACTAACACATTAATATCTGCAGAGAAACACTGAGGGCACAACATACGTGAAAAAAAGATTAATTAAAAGGAATGTACAGTGACATAATATTTGTATAGTTTTAAACCTGAATAGTAGCTAGTGTATAGGTATGCTCATTAGGAAAGTTAATGCTGCAGGCATTGAAATGTGGGGGGTTTTTCCCTCTTCAAATGCATTATTTAACTTTTCTAAAAAAATATTGCTACATCCCATAAACCAGTAACTCAGTAACTTAAAGAAATGTCAATGTACTAAAAAACCACAACAATCTAAAACCAATCAACTAACCAACCAAAAAAAAAAAAAAAAAGGACATTAAAGGACATTTGTTTCTAACTCACCTGAATATATGGAACACAAGGAATATCACATCTGATCTCTTTTAAAAGTTTACATTTCCAGACACTTTATATTGTTCTAAAAATGTCATAGCAAAACAAGTTTCTTTGGTAAACTGGAGTTACAAGCATGAAAGAAATATCAGATCTTCCTTTAACTGATACTATATGTAAATTAACAAATTACATGTGCTTTGTTGTCATAAACTCATCTTTACAGGGAGTTAAAATTTACTATTTACTAACTTTAACAAGACAATATAATATTTGGATTCAAAGAACTGTAATATGTTGTACATTCCTCTATTTTCGTGTTTAGAAAACTTCCTTAGCTCTTCAAGTCCCACACTTTGGTAGAAACCTGTCCATCAAAACAGCGATAGCAATGGAAATGGAATCAAAATGCTTCATCTAGTGATGTTGGCTTATTCTTTTTTTAAGTATAATCTGTGGTTTCATTACACTTAGGTATTTTTTATTGGTGTTTGCACAGAAAAGAAGCAATGTGCATTGTAAAGGAACTGTGAAGAGTGCTACAGACAAGTTGAGAATAATGTGTCTTTTCTTCCTGGAAAACCAGCCTATAGGAAAAAAAACATTCCAATAATTTAGTTTAGCCCTACATATAAAATAACTGAAGTCAAGGTGCCTGCACTGTTATTATTTTATTCTGATGTTTTTGACACCAATGTGCTGAACTTTATGGCATTCACAATTTCAACAGCAGTGAGTTCCCACTTGGTATAGTCATAACACTCCTTAATATTTTCATTTTGATGTAATTTGCAGCCCCAGCTTTTTAAATATCCGCTCTGTAATAATGTTTAATTTCAGGGGTCACTCTGCCAAGGAGTATATTAAAGCTTATAAAACTCATTTCCAAAGCTCAAATATCAAGCTGTGATCAGGTTAGGAGGGCAGCATCTGTGAATATTTCATCTTTTATCATGCTGATAATAAGGAGATGACAAAGGCACATTATTACAATGAGAGAATTGTTCATTTCAGCCCTGGCTGCTGGAAGCTAGGGTCTGCAGTGTGCGTTACTCAATAAAATCAATTCTTATATGAAAAGCAAGTTTACTGAGCCACCACTGTGTCTTATTTGATTGTAATGAATAATATATGGACCCAAGAGCTTGCGTACCCAGTAGGGAGAGGGAAAGGAAAAGGTTTAAGTTTGGAGGGGCACTTGAGTATAGACAATAATTTATCAAAACTGTATTTTACTGTTTAGACATAATGTTATGAGACTGTTGTTTGTTAGACTTATAAAAATTATAACAAATCTTAAAGGTCGACTACACAAAGACTGGATGTCAGGCTATATTGGCAGAAAAAGTTCTATCTTCCATTCATCTATTTTTGCTCAACAAATAATGACCAACTAGTGTGACAGTTTAAGGATTACAACAGTTTCTGCTGCATTCTCTTGTATCTTCACTCTTGTTTGTCCACATTTCACACTACTCTCTAGCTAAAGAAGGAACATTTGAGAAAAATTTTGACTATCACCTCTTGTAAAAGAAGGAAAACACCCTTTTATTAAAAAGTAGTAGCATTATATCTATTTTGACAGGGACATAAGAAAAAAGGCTGAAATTCTCTTATCTCTTGGGTTATATACTACTATTTTTGCTTAAACATACTCATACCATTTGCAAACTGCTTATTCAGAACAGAAATGTTCGTAATTTCGAAAAGCAACACATACATTTTGTCTAATTTGATAAATTTAACCAATGGTACTGTTTTATCTTCCCTGATGCCATTTCATTCAAACGTCATTTATTTCATGATTAAGATGTTAAACTGAAACAGCTTCATATCTTTTAAAGCTATGAACACCAAAAAAACCCAACACTCCCCCCAAAAAAATAACAAAAAAAATTTTAAAACAAAAAATAAAAAACAAAACCAAAAAAAAAGACAAAAAAAATTAAAAAAAAATAAATCATCAAATCCCAAGCAATCTTGTGCATATCGACATATAAAAGTTTATATATATTCTTCATAGTCTGAAACACATTTTCTGATACTATGGACATTTTCTGTTCGCTATTCTTTTGGGATAAAATGTACATTACAAATGTTACAAAAACTACTTTACGGGCAATTTTTTCATTACACATTTAAATTTTCACATCACGAAAGTAGCTGAACTGCAAACAGAATTACCAGAACAAGCACCAGGACCTTGCAGAAATGCGTAACTATATAATTGCACTGTAGTTTTACATAGAGAGACGGATAGAAATATTCTATTTTTCAGGACTACTGTAACATGCCAAACCATCCTTTTACATCACTGGGTGTCATAAATGTGGTATATAATGCTAGGTTTACAAAAACAGAATATAATTTGACTGGAAGCTTTTCTCTTAGTAGCATCTCTAGTCAAAATATTCACACACTTATTTACTTCCTCCCTACCCAGCTATTTTAAATAAGACAAACAGCTCCTGGATTCCCATTTTCCACACTTTGCAAACACGGCACATTCACCTTTGCCACAGTTACACACTGACCTCTGTGTCAGGAAGTACAAGTTATGAATTGGAACTAAAAAGTAAGGAATTTTCAGGAAAATTCTGGCCTTCAGGAACTGTTGAAAGGGGTTATGTTACTGTTTTGTTGGGGTTTTTTTCCTTTTATTTTTATTTTTTCCCCTCTTTTTAAGCATCTCAGTACTAAACTTTCACATTCCCACTAAAGGTGAGAATTATTGGGAACTGCAGTTTTAAATCAACCACCTTGCAGGCAAATGAGTCTCAGTATAATCAATTATTTATTATTAGCAACAGCATTAAACCAGGTCATTTCTTTTCTGAACTTCTGGGAACAAATGGCCCTGATCACAAAGATAATATGACTTTAAATTGTCATTATCACCATGCTGTGATAATGACCTATCATTTTGGCACTTGTAACTCCGAGTCGTGTCTGTTCCAACCCCTTGCTGTAAAACATATTTAACTCATTTACATCTAAATATTTATTCAGACTGCCTTCATTTCTTTCTCTCTGCTTACACACCAACAAGTTCATTAGGGCTTTGTTTGGTTTTTTTTAATTATTATTTTTTTATCCTAATTTTCTAAAAATTCCCATCCCCCATTCTTCTAAGGGTGCAGCTGAGATAAACTGAAAGAACATTCCTACGTTTTTAGAAAGAGAATTAAGGAAATTATTGAATATGATCATCAGGAACACCAGGAAGCTTCCCAGAGCTTACACACATATATTCCAATTCAATAAATGCAGACTAATGCTCACAGAATCACAAAAAAAAACACCTTTGGATGGAAGGAACTTCAGTATGTCACGTATTCAAAACTCCTGCTTCGTGCAGATCTAAGTTCAAAGTTAAATCACATTGCTCAGGAGTTTTCCAGAGGCGTTTTGATAACAATCATCGATGAAGATGCCACAGGTACTCTGGGCAACCTGTCTGAGCACTTATCCACTATCACTGCTAAATTATTTTCCTTATGTAAAATAATTTCCTTGTTGCAACTTGTGATCCTCACCACTTGTCCTTTTACTGAATCTCCAAAAAAAGTCAGACTGAGAAGTCCTGTTACTCTGCTACCTTAGCCTTTTCTAATATGTCATTTTAATTTAGAGTGAAACAATCCAAATGCTGGAGCACCTACTATTGTCAGTAAATAGGAGAAAATAACTACATATCAATTCTTGCAGTTTGCCTGAAAATGTATTTTATATCCTACAATTAAAACACAGGAAATACAAATCCAAAGATATAATAAATATATAAATACATATATATATGCACATTTCAGTGAACCCTGTCAAAGAGAAATAAAAAGCTATTCCCTATAGAAAAAGTTACTTTAAAATCCCAAAACATTCATTCATAGAGAAAAACAGTAATAATTAAAAGGAAAAAAAATAACTCCGATTTCTGTAATATAAAAAGTACAGATCCTGTGAGCAAGACATGAAAACAATTCCCTACCATTTTACTCCTGCTCTTTAAATTCCCCCCTAATTTAAGGTAATCGCAGTGGTTCCCGTTTATGATCAAAATGAAAAAAATATAAAAAATGATTTTTAAAAGGCAGCTTCACATTGATTCAACTTCAATAACTTGGCTTGCAAAATAGCTTAATTAACCATTTGAAATTATCTTCTTACTTTTTACCTTTCGTTACAGCACAGAATTAGATTCACTATTAATGGAAAAAGCAGCACTTACTAGTGTGTATGTAACCTTAAATACTTGATTAAAAAGCGCTATTTCCATTTGCAGAACACATTACTGTAGTCAGTAGCTTTTAAAGGGCTTGTTAATGGCTTACTCTTTTAATTCCTCATCAAAATTGAAGTATTACTGGTAGATGTGTTTTATGAACTTAAGTCACGAAATACGCTTATTCAGCTGTAACAGTCCACTTGCAAGTGATATTTGCTCCTTAAAATAAATTTCTGGTATTCAATGGTTGTAATGGTCTTACTAATGGAATAATAACTATGTGAATGTTATTAGCACATCTTGGATGATGGAATGTCCACTACACTCCTGACAAAGCAGAAGTTGCAGTTATGCAAAAAGTTCACCAAACTTACTATGGGATGTTATAGAGTGTGAATGTGAATTCTTAAATAAAACTAAAACCCCATGAAAAAACTACTCGCAGGTACTCTTTCATTTAGAATGCAACAAGATACATACATAGTCCACATTGTATACTGAATAGCCACACATGAGTAAGCAAACTCAAGGACTCTAGCTCATCACAAAGAAAAGGACAGCCCAGCCCTGCAGTTAAGGAGTTCACACTTGGAATCTTAAAGCTTTCCACGAAGGATAAAAGAGATCCCTGGACAACCAAGATAACGGTAGCATCCTAGTGAAGTGTGGTTTTAGGTATCTGACACAAGAGATGAAGGAATAAGAGTGAATGTTATTAGAGAGCATTGAAAATTATCCATCAGCATTAAGAGGAATAGCAACTGTAAAATCTTGTTTGGAGCTCTAGCAAGTTTTTCATAATTTTGCATTCTTACACATTTGCTGAAGTTTGGGCCAAAGCCCACACTCCTTACAGAACAATACCTTTCTCCCTACTTTGCTTTCCTGTTTACCAAATATTACTTAAGCCAGTATTATCCAGTACACTGCAGAGAAAATACATACAGATTAGAATGATAGAGAGGTAGTCTTTACCTCTCAAACACAAACCTTCCAGGCAAGGAGAATTCATTTTGCACCCATTACAGACATGTAGTTTTTAAAGGGGTGGGGAGAGGTAAAGAAAAAAACAAACAAACCACAACACAAAACCACTACAATGCTCATCTTTTCACTTGGACTTATTATTTGCATTTCCCATAATATATGCAAGCTCAAGCAGAAAAGCTAGGTGTTACTATTCATTACAATTTTCTATTACACTGTGATAAATGAGACCCTCAGGGGTAGAGTTGCTCAGCAAATGCTTATTACAGTCATTTAAGTAGGAGTTGATTTACCTTAAATAGGTTGTTTCATATCGCTATATGCCATGGCTATACAGGCCTGCCACTGCTATTCTTTTCAGTGCTAGAATAACTAGAGTTTAATTGAATTATAACTGTACTACGTATGTATTGCACTATATCCTGTTTATTATATCTTGCAAAACAGTACTGATTTTACATGCTGCAGAGCTAGAATCCTTTATTCTGTTTAGAGATTTTACTTTTTTTTTTTAGCATCAAGTTTAACAAGGGTTGTTGATTAAAAAAAAAGGATCATCACTCTCTAGAGACAGTTTTACGGAAGACAATCTGCAAGTTGTACTAATCAGTTTCCCGTGTATCAAAGGTACTCTTCTTTCACCTATATATTTCAAGATACCTTTCATTCATTACCTGACTTACGCACAATATTGTCCAGATAACTTAAGAGCTTGGACAAGAATCTGACAGGAGCAGACTTAATTCCTCTTAGGGGCTTTGGCCTCATCTTTCCTACTGCCATAAAAACACATAAACTAAGAGCATGTATAAGGACATTTTGCTTCAGTTCATATCAGTATGACAGATACTGAAACCTATCAATAGACTGAATACAATCAATATAGTTCACTGTTTAAAAAGCGCAAGTTTAGCTCAGAGAAGATAATCTATTGAGCAAATGAAACTATGAAGCCCCAGTGAAAAGTGAATGGAAGGTAATAATAAAAAAATGTACAAAAGAAAATAAATTTTCCTACTGAACAAAAAATAAATCGCATAGTTAGTGCTGTTTAGCTTTCTTCACTATGTTCCTAAAAATCTTTTGAAAAAAATAAAATCTTAAAGCCAGAAGCCCCTATGCTACTGAATGCTGGGAGAAAAATCTCTTATATTCACACTGGACATCATAATGAAACCAGTCTACAAAAATTTTTCATCTGATCCTGTAGAACAACATTTCTAAAGATAAGCAGGACTAGCATGCAATAGAAAAAGTGAAGCAAAGCTCAACTTTTTAAAAAGACATCTGAGGTACCTACTAGAAGCATAGCTTTATATAAGCCACCTACTCTCACGACAGTAGAAAATTATCAACATAAATGAGGATGGCAAAATTGTATCACACATGGATGTGCACTATAATAGCAAAAATGTTGATAAACATGCAATTTTAAATAGAAAAATAAACTTACTTGATGATAACAGAAAACAGTGACCCTTGCCTTCACCTGCCATTGACATTACTCTTGTCAGTGATCGACAGCATCAATTCACAGATCCGGTTACAGCAGTTTACATCAACTTTGTCCAGCAATTTAAGTAAGTGTTTTAAATGGAAAACATCAATGATTTAAACTCCAGCTTTCTAAAGTAAATGAGTAAGCCAACAGCCAAAAAATATTCTTATGAGAATACCTAAAGCAATTAAAGTTTCACTACTTTTCAAATCAAATCCTTTTAGATGCTAATGGCCATTGTCTTCTCACTTAGTAGGTAAAATTTTGTGTCACAAAAGGTTAGATGACTGCAAAGATTTAATTGAACGTCTAAAAGAAAGGAAAATGTTTCTTTAAAAAGTTAAGATAGATCTATTACAACATTCCTACAGCAAAATGTCCTCTAACAATAGAGCTGTGATTTGCTGAAATTAAAATGTTATTATGGTGAAATTAGGGCTTCAATATTTTTGGCAGCCTTCCATTTTTAAAGGACATTTGATAATAGATAATTACATTTCATCCTAAAGAAAATGAGTTGTTTTCTCAAGGAAAAATACTTTTTTTTATTTCCATTAGAGATTAAAGCATAGCCATCATTAGTAGCAGCGATAGGCTTTAGATGCCTACTTCAGCTTGGGCGATATATATTAGCATACAAATAGCTGTTGGTGGCTGCTCGATTCTACCTGTTTTTGTGTTTCAATGTGGCGAGGGGGGGTGTGGGTGTGGGGACAGGGGCAAGGGAGTTCTGTAACATAGGTTCTATAGAGGGGGCATCTTCTTCTATTAAAACAATCCCCTGTTCCTATGTTATTGGGTATTCTTTATGTTTACTGTACCATTTCAATAGTCTAATTAACATGTTCCAAAGAGCAAGCTCACACTCCATTAGAGGAAGGAGCATCAGTTTAAGCAGCAGCTCTTAGCTGAGAATATGGGAATAAGTCAAAGTAGTGCATTTTTTATAAGATAAATACAGTTGTTTATTTACTTTATATTTACATGAAATGTGTTTAAAATAATTTCTCCCCTTTTATTGATGGAAAACAATGGAAAACTAAGGGTTCGTATTACCCTGTCAATACTACTTTCATGCTATATATTTCCTCATGGGAGGCAGACAGGAAAGGAAAGCCATGAGCATTCCCTGTACTCTGTTTCAGACTGACCTTCAAGATTTATTGCTTTAAAATGTTAATCATCATGAGTGACATTTCTTGTGTCACTAAGTGGATTGTAACAGCAGAGGGAGAAACATTCATTTTAACAACTTTCACAGCCAAAGAGGGGCAACTGAAAATAGAGCAGAGGTAAGGAGATGGCTCCTACAGGAGAGCCATAAGGGCAAACATGCTTCAGTCAGTGCATTTTTATTAGGGAGATGATGAGGGCCTCCAGCAAAACCAGCCTGCCTACTTGCATATGAAGACCCTTTATTGAAACATAGTATTGCAACTGGCCCAACGGCATCTCTCAGCCTCCCAGGGATCTAGGATCTCAATACATGAGAGCACAAGGCAAGATTATTTGAGCAATCTGAAAGCACAGTTGCACCCAACTCAAAATTGCCACACTGTTCCTTCACAATCACGGCAGGTATGTAACTGAAAAGTGTATCTGTATTTGTAGATGCAACAGACCCCATTCAGGCAATTTCAGGGGAATGAAAGCACTGCCCATGAAACATCATTATGGTAAAACAGCTTTAGCAGACAACAGCATAGAAATAAGATACCATTCAAAAGTAACTGACTTATGATACTAAATAGTCTAAGCTCTGAACGTTTCAGACTCCTTAGGTAAGGATAGGTGATTTGCAAATGTAATACAGGGCAGAGGAGAGACATAGGCTTATGGAGAGATAGCTGCTGGTGGCAGCATCTAAAACTCTGTTAGGGGTTGGCATTCAGGTAACAGAATCCAACCATTCATATCTATGTGTTTTGAAAATAGGGGCTATTTATAGCCCCCCCATCTTGCATGCTATCCTTGCATACTTATTTCTAACAAATTGCATCTCTCATGTTCTGAAAGGTTTGCTATAATTAGAAAGCAGCCAATACTGCAGGCAATGCTTTCATGAATGTCACTTGAACATTCTGCCTGCCAATACTAAGCCCTTCAAATCGAATCTTCTTTCCTCACCTTGCTCCTTCATTTTGGTCCTAGGCAAAGTCTCCATTAATAAACAACAAAACAAGTAGGTCCACAAGTGGCAAAATATAATATGTATTTTCTTGCACCACAGGTACCAATATTTGAAATGCTGGCTGAAAAAGTACAGTAAGAGATTTATAGATTGCGCTGATTAAAATGGCCATTAAAAGTGTTAATGTTTAATTATAAACAAAGCAGTGAAAGAAATTAAATACCAGTCCCATCAATTTTAAAATTACCATCTCGCTCTCAGTTAATCAAGTCAAAGACAGGTCAGAGACCTCTATCTTCTAAGAAACACAGTTCCTGATTCATTCCATTAGTCAAAAATTTTAGATCATCAAAATGTGACATAACCCTACTATTTTATCTGTGCATCATTATAACTTTTAAATGTTATTTAATTTCCATGACCTTTGCATTACACTTTCCATTACTGAATGAAGCAGGGCCAACGCCCAGCAAATGAAACGGGAACCATAACCAGGCATTTCAGATGTCTCTACAGGAGGACCAGAGAGCTTCTAATGACCCAAGCAGAGAAAAAAATATAAAAAGGTGAGTAGGAAGCTATGATATCTTAAGATATTTTTGTAATTATGAACAGAACTACAGCATCCTTGAAATATGCAGGTCATATTGCAGTACAGCTGTCTTCAGGAGAAACAGGTTTTATTATGAGCTAACACGCATCAGTTATGTGGTCCAGTTAAAAAGTCACTTCAACACACACCCCTCCCCAACCCCCAAAATCAGCTCAATACACTTGATAGAACTGTGGCCTTCTTATTCAAAATTCTGATACAAAGTTAAGCAGGATTGGCTAATGATAATAAAGTATGCAGTTTACAGCAAAGTTAGGGTTTGTATTTTTTTTATTTATTGCAGCAATTGTTCCTAAAACTATGTAATCACCCTCCATTCTCCAGCTATAAACAAGTAAGCAAAAGCACTAATTGCTAGGATACTGCTGAATATCTGAATTACATTTTAACATCTCTTAAGCAAAACTTTGTGAACTATCTGTTTTATTTCCAAATGTATTATTTATATTTATTCAACCAAAACCAAAAACCTAATAGCTAGGACTTTGTCCTCAAAGAGAAAAGATCTAACTTAGTGCCCTCAAAAATGCAAATAAACACATCAGTTTTTGTAAAACTGATGTGCCACTGAGTGAGCTTTAGAAATTTTAAGTTATGTAAATATACAGAAGGAAAAGCAATAAACTATCAAATATTTGTACCAATGCAGTGAAGATTATGTCTATCTTATCTTCAGACCATTTAGTGTTGTTGTTATCATTCACATTCTCTTTATGTTTTCTCATTGGGTGTGTAAAAAAAAATAATTATCTTTTCCTTAATCTTTTCTCAAAGCTTTTAATTTTGTACCTACAACAAAGCACATGAACAAAATCCAAACTGCTGGCTTAATCAATGCAAAAGCAATCCAGAAACTATTTCACCTTCTGTTGACTGAATGGGTGGGAAATGTACTGTCAAGATAGACAAGCATCCTGAGTGCAAAAACATCTGTAATCATAATTAAACAATAAAGTGCTGGCAGCATCCGTTCCTTCACATCCCTGTGGGGCTTATGTGTAGCACTTGAGGTGACCTCAGTATATTGGTCAAAAGGGTTAATTATTCCACAATAGGAAGCAGAAAAAAAAAGTAACACTCTGAGGGGAAAGTATCACTGGGGAAATGTACATTACTGAATCAACGGCCAGCAACTGAAGAACAGATTCACAGCAGGCTGCTAATGATGAGACAAAGATTACAGCTAGACACATCTTGCTGATAAGTACATCAACTCAGAAATAATAATGCTGAGGTAGAACACACTAGAATGGACAGTGTAAACAAAAAGGAGGAAAGAAAATTATTAAAAATGGAAAAAAAAATGCCCTCAGCTGATAATTACTCATTCTATTAAGTATTTTGTGTTCTGTGAGTTAACCATTGTGGTGTGTGCATGTGTGTTTCTAATCACACTTCAGAGGATGAGGGGCGTTTTCCCCTCTCCTTAAAAATTGTCCCTACAGAGGTCTGTGTTGCAAAGCAGTCCATAAAACGTAAGGGTTTTTAAAGGGTCACGTTCACAGGGCCAGACACATGTATTCTGTTATGACTGTTGAATGCATAAAAATGTGTCATTTTGAATTGTGAAGATGAAGTATAACACAGTGAGATATGTTCAGTTTCCTAACGCCTTAAGAATATTTTGTTCACTGTATAGTTATCACACACTTATTTCTGCAAGGCATGCTGCTTCTTGTACATGTCAGCTGAAACGACAGCAGCCCTGTTCAAAGACAGATGATGTACCTCCTGCTGTGCTAGCAAACAGACACTCAACAAGATTTGACTTTCATTGCTAACAGGCAGAGACATTGAACTCTGCAAATGAAGCCTCAGACTGAAAGAATGTGTTCAAAAAGCCCAAAGCTCCAGACTCCAAGTTGTAGTTTGCCTCTCAGCTTGATCAAAGCAGCTCTCTCAGTTGGCCTTCTTCTTTCCAGATCTTTAATTCAAATTGTGAATCGAGAAAAGATTTGAAATGGAAAAAGACACACAATCTGACTATTGACAGTCAAAACTGTAACATTCTGGAAAATCAATATAGTTTTTGTTTAATGAAAAAGTAATGTGATTCCCTATTAAAAGGGACACAACAAATCTGTTTTAGTTTTCCAATATTATGCCATTATATCGCATAAGAGCTTTTTCACATAGACTTTGGAGTAACTGAAATAACTTTGTATGCTGAACTTGATTTCTTTACAGTAACATCAAATTTCCCAGTTAATTTATCTAAATGGCTTGGAAGGCAGGCAGGGAGACCTTCAGGGACTATTTCACAAAACTGGAAGGATGACAGTAATTGTGCACTCCTATCTACCGTTCCTTAAAATAACTGAAGCCCTCTTTTTCCTTATTTGAGGCTGATCTAGAACAAATGCTTGACATGAAGAGATTGTTGTTATTTGGGAAGTTTGAAATTGAAACATTTTAGTTTATATAGATACCTTATTTGATAATTTTGTGATATGTTTTGTTTCTCGTTGCTAAATATCAGCGGGAATCTCCCCTTGTAATGCAGTATCATCATGACCATATGTATTTCAGATGCAAATGCCTGCCAAGAAAAGGAAGTCCAACAACGACAATATTTAGTCCTAGGCAATAAAATAATTTATTATTTAATCTTAAAATAAAAACTTAAGTCAAACATCTGACTAAGAAGAAATTTTATGAAGTTAGTTATAAGCAAACCCAACTTTTAAACTATTTACCCACTGCAGATGTACCTGTTTAACATTCTGAAGAATCCATATTACTGCATTCCCTGAAAAATTAAAGCATTTGACTGTATCAGACATACCCAACAGGTTTAGATTTAGGTTGAAGTTGAAAAACAGCAAAGCAGCAAACCCCTTTGGGTTACAGAGATAGTACAAGAGTAAACAATTAATTAAAAACCTATATGATATGATTTTCAAAGTTGGTGATAAACCTCACACAGTCATTAAAGTTAGTAAGAGAAAAAGATGAACTAAAGGTTTTTTAAATAAATCCAAAATCAGATATGAGATAAACCAGAAGATTTTATAAAAAAATTATATAAAGTTAGGCAAGTTATTTAGTTTGGCCTTTAATTCACTCGTATTTTAACTTGTAAAGTAGCTTTATTAGTTTGTGTTGTTAAACATAGAACAAATAAGCATCATTGCAGTAACAGATCACTTCCGTAACTATGCAGAAATATCAGAAAGTTCAATTCTCTCAAACTCTTTAATTTACACACACAGAACAGCTCAGAAGTAATTTTAACTTGGCTTCTCTGAAAAACATACTTCAAAATAGTGTCAGGCTAAGCTGCAACTTGCCTAACATTTGAACCCTCAAAAGCCTAACCTTGACATGCACAGTGTCAACTTGAAATGTAAACATTAATTTTCTAAGATTTAGCTTTAAAAGAATCACACAGTAAAAAAAGGTCAGTCAACACCACAGTTCATTTTGTGAAGAGCAATCAGAACCAGAGAAACCAGTGACAGAAAAAACGTTTTAGAGGGAAATTCCAACAAATAAAATCAGGTATAAACAAAATGCCTTTCCTTGTTATAACTGGCATTTGACAATACTGTAACCATATTTGAACACATTAATAACTCCATATGTATTATCTTAGAAACTATTCTAAAATACAATTTGAAGATGTTTATATGTAGAGCAATCTCATATCTGCCAATGGGCAGCATAGCAATCTTGGAACCGTTTACCTTGAACTCTGCTGGGTGCGGGTTCTTCTATATGGAACTGCTTCACCAAACTTAGGATGTATTTTTAGCATAACATGTACTTCCTTCCTGGCCTCACAGGAGCAGCAGCAGGGATTCTGGCAAGAGATACAGCAAGAGAACAGTAACAGAAAGATGGAAACTAACTACCAGGCCTCTCTACAGACAAGCTTTCTATTATGACTGAATCCATTTCGATTTCTTCAGCTATTTCTTCAGCTTCAGTTCACAACACACAAACTCTGTGTGAGAATTACCTGATCGCTTAAAAACAAAACGCAAATTATTTAAATTGAAAAAAAAAGAAAAAGAAAAAAGTAAACTCTAAATTTAGCCACTGTATCTATCACTATAGACCATAATACGGGTTATTATGGAAAGAAACAAAAAGAAAGCCTCTTACAGTATTTTATTCATTCTACATTTGATAGTTTTTTATCTAGCCAGGTAATCCAAAATGTAATACCTACAGAAAATTGTGGAGAGGCATTCAAAAAGAGCAAGGAAACAGGAACAAAGTTCAACGTAGATCTCTACTTAGTATATGACAATTGATTAACAAAACAAGACCTCACCTCAGAGCTTCACAAACCAGTGCAAAAATAACATTCTCTAAGCAAAAGAAACACGCACCATAAAGAACTATTGGAGCACCCTTGAGAATTTGTTGGAGCAGCAACTCTATTCTTTTCTGTGGTCTCATATGCTAGAAGGAAGAAAGTAGGCAATTATGAATGGATTACAAAATTTCTTTTTGTAGCCATGGTAGAGTAAGACCTACTTCCTGCTAAATGGAAATGGCTTGGTATGTAAAGTTCCACAAATGCCATTTTGCATAGGGTTTGGCTAAACATATTCTGAATATACCAATATAACTTAAAAGAAAACAAAACAAAAAAAAAATTAAATCTAAAAAGAAGTCTTATACTCTTCAGTCTTCCCAAATATTGAAGGCTTCTGGCATTATGCTAAGAAATGAGACCCACAAAAGTTTAATGCTGCTTGCACTTATTTTCATAGAACAAATAATTTATAATTAAGTAAAGCGATGAAATACATGTGTTAAACATGCTACAATAGATTTTACTACACATTGTCTACCTACAGAATTCAGAATAAATTTGGTTTGATTTTATTAAGTATGACTGTACATTACAAATCATAGTTACCAGTTTGCTGCACATTACTAAAATCTAGGAATCACAGATATCTGCCAAAAAACACCTGTATTTCTACTATAAGATCGCAAATCTGAAGGGATAATACCACATCTCTCCAATATTTTTTTCTGCATTTGGACATACTAAAAATGTAACATTTCGTTACATGAACATTAAAAATATCAATATATAGAGGAAGTAATGCAAGATTTCTTCTTTCCCAACAGACAGAAAGACAGATTAATTAGATATAGCTATGTCGATAATGCTGGTGTACAGTATTTCATTCAGCCAAAGACAGATGAAGTCATCTTACTGCATATGGATCTCTATGCTACCACTGGAAAAAAAACTATAGTTAAGAAAATGGCTGGCTAGTAATATATTTAAAATCCCACCTGACATGATGAATGAAAGAGAATAAATGTATACAGCTAGTGAAACTTCCAGGGAACAGGGGAGACTTCAACACTTTTGCTGACAGTGACTTTACTGTCAGTGGCGCGTCTCTCTCGGAGGCAGCTGTCAATCACAGACCATCATTCTCTCCCAGAGGAGCTCATTGTGCCTGTAGACAGTTGTGGAATAACTGCTCCTAGGCGTCAGAGCGGCAGATGGAGTGTATCTGTCAATCATTGTCACTAATTATTAACTTCTGTCACTCAGAGCAAGGCAACATATCTCCGCCTGATCCTCTGTGATTTGATCTGCTACGCCACCTCAGAGACAGACAGTTCAACCTTTCATTATATGTCACACATACAGCGCTCTGCTGGGTCAGCCCTCCTGACTCAGTGTTCCAGCAGAATTCTATTTTAGCCACTGAACATTACAGAGAGAAGCTGACATGCTCTGCATTCAAATACAGCGGTCACTCATTTTCTGCAAACATTTTGAAGCTAGAAAAGCATGGAAATACAAGTCTCCTAATCTTTTAAGAAGGGGAAAGAAAAGAATCTAAATATAAGTAACTCAATTTTTCATGTGATAAGCTGCCCCTTATAATATACTAAAATATTAATTATCTTATCTCAAAAGACTTAACATGAAACATGGCAACTTCTTTTAATGGCAATTATTTACAATAGTTGGTAAGGTTAACAAGGGCAGACCAGACAAGGATCTTTCTTATCTATCAGCCAGAAAAATAATTAGAAATTATCATCTGTGATTTCTGGTTGATCTTATAGTTTGCTTACATTTTCAATCTTGGAATTATGGGTACTTTTATTAAAAGTCCATGCAACAACATTGGCCATACTCACTAAAGGGAAGGGATCAATAACTGAAACATACCACTGCAGGAAAAGCATATTCTCTCTCTCTGTATTTTTTCAAGTACATGCTTGTTATCCGTCTAGAAATTCTACTTAGCCAAACCCAGTGTAGCATCCCAAGGTTGATCAAGAATGTTTATTATACATAGTTTATGATATAAAAGAAATCAAAATGCCTTCAGTACTTAAAATTCTTTAAATCCAAGAGGCTCCAGACACTTCATAAAACTAGAAAATTTCACAGCTTCTCTTCAAGCACCTCTGCTTTGGGAAAACTCTTTATTTCAAAAAACACACCCCTCATTAGGCTCAAGTCCTTTCTCTCCATCATTTTTAGTACTAAAAATACTGATATTTATTTATTTCCTCACCCATGGCCATTTAAAAGAAGATACATTTCAGTGCCTCCAATTATACAGACTTTTGTTGAAGTACAGTTTTCACCGAAAAACGGGAACAAAAAGAGACCATGAGACTTTTTCTATTTCCTCTACTTTAGACCCTGAGCATGTGCTGTCATTACAGCTCAAAATACATTTAATTTCCTTTCATAACCTTTGACAACAAGAATCACTAACAGTATTCTAGTTGAAGAAACTTTTATAAAACATTACAATCAAATCAATTGCATTAACACATTTGAACCTCAAAGTTCAACACAGTTAAAGAACACAATACTTCTTTATCATATCAGCTGTCTGGTCATATATAAATCATCTATAACTAAAACCAAAAGTATTGAGAATACTATTTATCCAGAGTTAGCAAAAGGAATTATCTGACAGTTGAAAATGAAAAACCACTAATAAGCATTACAGTGCACTGAAAAGTTTAAGCAATGTGATTAAGGAAACTTTTGCAATAATAAGGAATGTAGGTGGTTCTATTTTACTATGCTAACAAAATTCCTCCGGGAATTCTTATTCTGTTATACAGTAACTAAACTCAAATATTATGTTAAACAAGTCTCACATTCTACCTGTATTCAGAATATATTTAAAATTAAGATATAATGTTCTTTTAGTGTATTGCACTTCACTAAAGCATTTCGCTCAAATTACTTGCCCAGAGCAATAAACAGAACAGAAGGTAAGTCAAAAAGCCCTAACTAATGCCTTGGCCACTTAGAGGCTTAAGAGATGCACTTTAAAGACATTTAAACTGTCTTTTATGAAGTTTATTTTTAAGAGATGAAACAAGGAATTCTTTAGAAAAATTGAGTACAAAAACTCAGTGAAGTGTTGGTAGAAAAAAGTACATTTGCCATATCTCCTGCTCAAAGAAGCCAGTAAGAAATAAAAGCATGCAGTGTAATCCTTCAGGAAACAAACAACACTGAAAAGGAAAACTGCAGCACAGATAATAATAATTATGTTGCCTATACTGTTCACTTCTTGATTAGAGAATTAAAACCAAACCAACCAGGATGTATCTGGGAATAACGTGCAGATAAGAAAGAGTAAAATTTGTCACTTATGCTATTTGTTGTGGTCAGCAGTGATTAGACCCTATCAAATAACCAAAAATATTATCAATATACAAAAATTAGACCAGATGATTGTCACTGCAATGCAAGGTGTCACAGCAGTCCCATACCATTTGCCTAGAAAACACCACACTTGATAAATATTGTATTCCCAAGTTATACAGAATTACAGTTTCTTTATATTTGCATCAAGCCTAGGTTTGAAACTATTTATGTTCCTTATTTAATTTTATTTAGGGCACTATTTGCAAGTATTCAGTGATGTACAAAATGTTAAAATAAATGCTTTTACCTGGTGCTGTCAACATGTCATTTGCTCTTTACCAACCAACCAGTAGCTTCACTATATCCGAAGCAAAGACAATGTATTTAAAGTCAAAATCCTCAAATTTAAAGTTTTCCATAAATTTCTTCAGTATGAGTATTGCAATCTGCAAATTATTGGCAAGTATTCTGGCCATGCAGCTTGCAATTTACTGTTTATCAGCCCATGAGCCCAGACACGTAAATTCTTCCTAGCTGAGCATAATGCCCTGGTAAATTACCATTCCAAAGCATGATGAAGTTTAAAAAAAACAAAACATAACAAAGTGCACACAGGCAGAAATACTTGCCAGCCCCCAAACCATTACAATTATTACCCAATACTATTTTAAATAGTTAAGGTTCAAGCCTGTATGCTTCTGAATCGGCATATGTAGTCCATTTGCTTATAAAGCAATGTTATAATGTTATATTATATAATAAATATATATGTAATATAATGTTATAATGCAACAATGTTAATTCATAAAAATGCATCCAAATCTAGGTCTTCATTTTGCCAGATTTTAAACTATATTTAAACTGAGCCACAAGGTGGTCAAATTCATAGTTCTCTAGAACTGTTGCTGTTCATGTTAAGTAGGTTGTCACAGAAACATATGAGGGTGTAAGTTTATCCTAATTTCAGATTCATTTCAGATAGACAAGGCAAACTAGAGTCTCATACACTCCCCTCTTTATACTACCTCAGATTTAATCACATCTTGATTTGCAGTGCTCTTCTTCAAACCATTCAATGTAGGAAATGAGATGACAAAAGCATGTGTCATGACCACTTGGTTTAGAAAACAATTCTCTGAATCTCAGCAGTTCATGCTTCCAAACAAGACAATTAAAAATCTTGAGAACCCATAACTATTGTTCCTAACATCACTGTAAGCATGAATAAGTTTTATTGGTTTGGTCATGTACATAGGCATGAAGAACCACACATTCTCCTCTTAGATCTTCAAAAAAAGGCACCATAAAAGTCCAAAGAACCATTCAGCAATAAATTTACAAGTGGGATCTACGACCCCAATTCCACTGGGTAAATTCCTAAGGCATTTTAATTCCTGCCTATCAATACTAGGTGTAAGTGAAGCTTCTCTCCTTGCTTTATTCTGTATGAAGAAAAGACTAACCTGCCTTGGTTGTTTAATGAAGTCAGGCATTTGAATCCTTAACGAAGCATAATCATAAACCCATCGTTTTCTTTCGCATTGTCTATTTGTGTGTTAAAGCAATTTGGTAAGCAGGGTGTTGTGGATCACAATTTTGGACACTGGGTCTTTTCTTTACAACAAAAATTAGATACTTATGACTGGACTTTTCACAGTGTGAAAAAGTGTGAGGTCTGATGCTGATCGCAGCATCATCACTGGAACATCATACATGTTGTGCCATAAGAAATAAGAGATGGGAACCACGATGCTGAAATAACCTACTGTGTAACCTAACTTTTTGGCTTTCTCAGGCTTTGGTCTTCCCTTCCCTGTAGGCCTCCCATGCTTCCATTTAACATCAAATTTTGCTCTCTTTATGAACAGTTATAGATACAGATACACAGCTAAGAACTCACAACACAGTTAATAACATAGAAAGTTGAATGCTATTCAAACTTCAACAGACTTTTACGTAATAAGATGAAGAATCTGCAATGTTATGAGGTGACCAAGGACGAATACCTTTATCATTACAAAAGATGAGTTATGTGGCAGTCACATTACACAAAGATGCTGAACCAATCAGGAATAGAAAATGAGCACAAGTTATAAAATTTTTAGGATTAGGCTAATATTATAATTCCCATGCTGTCACTATAATGATGGAGAGCAGCACCAGAAGAATATCCATTCTAGTAATGCCTTCCCTAGGCTATTAGGAAAATATTACTCTAATGTTGAAAATGAACATCCTGCCCTGTCCAAGTCAGGAAAATATCTTACAAAACAAAATGTCAGAGTTGTAGCAGTTCCAGAAGGACATTTTCTTATTCCTCAGAGAACTAAGCCTGGTAATAGTGATAATAATTTTTATTATCATAACAACATTTCAAACAGAATAAGCTGGGATGCTTTGTGCCCCCACAGAAATGCACAAAACCCAGTAGTCTTAATATTTGATTCTGAATATGTCTGTCAGGAAACAAGTGCAAGCCTTCAGCAGCCGCGGCTGCCTGATTAGTCTCACAGTCACTCCAAGGAGCTATCAGCTTCTCAGCGTGAAGTTCTCCTGCCTCACTGCTCCAAGCCTTTAGGCAAAGGATTCTAATAATGAGTCACAGTGCCGTGACTGAGGCCACACTTCTGCTCTGGTGAGCTGCTTGCTGAGAGGCACTGCGTGTTCCCTCATTAGCATTTTACATCTTTGCTTTTTTAAAATTTTTTTTATTTGTTCTTTTGTATTCCTTTTCCTTCCTCCAAATGCTTGATGGATTTCAGTGAGAGTATGTAGTGCTACCACCAGGACAGAAGCCATATGCTTGTGTTTAATAACCTTCTGGTGTGAGGTAGTCATAAAACTTAAGATAAGGCAGAGTATTATGCAGAAGAATATGATAAGATATAGTCTTCTATCACATCCTAATAATTAGATGTAGACATATTCCTTCCAACCAACAGAGGTTACAAAGGTAAAATATTTCTCTTTCATTAATGGCATTAAGCAGAATTAAAAAGAAAACAAACAGAGATGATTCACTTATTTAAGCTCCACCCTAGCAGCTAGGATAAAAAAAGGACTTTTATATCTCCTCACCTATATTCTTATATGCTGTTGGGAAAGCCAATTCCTGTAGAATTTGATGAATATTACTTAAGCCAAAATGTAGTTACATCTTACACACAGACAGAGTGGTATTAATTTGCCATTTACTAATCATCTGGCAACATTAAATTTAACATACATACCGGAGAAACTTGCCACTGAACTTAAAATTTTTCGTGCTCTTATGCCACTCCAATAAAACGCTGCACTGTTTTGGCACATACCTAGATTACATGCGGTGTCACATGGTGTTGCTACTGCTCACTCTTGTTCATTCTTTGTGCACCTAGAAACCTTTTGCTCCTTTAATATTCTTTACATAAGCCTAGATCTACTCGAGTGCTTGCAAACTTTATCATTACTTTTCTAGAGAGGAAGCATGATGATAAAAAATGAAAGATTTAGAATACGTGCATCCAGTTCTGCTCGACTGAATCCCCAAAAGATGCAGGAAAACGTAGAAGTGATTCCAGAGCAGCTAGAAAATGGATAGAATGACTACTCTATCATGTCACAACATTCAAATTGCCTTAGAGATAACTCTATTTACACATTTAAAACTAAATGGAGAGAGGAGCTAAAAATTATCCTCTATAGAGCTATGTGCTTATATATATACATATACACACACACCCCTTATTATTATAATATCAGATACTAAAAAAGAAATCCAGTGAGTAAAAGATGGGAACGTCAACAAAATTGTAGTAACCACTTCCTTTTATACCAAGAGTTACACACAGTAGCTTCTGTACAGGATTAGAGTAACCTAAAAACCAAACTGAACAACTGACTGCAAAGACCCATTAAGGCACATATGTTCTGATCCATTGAAGAGTCAAACGTCCATGCGAACTACACCATTCATCTGAAAAAAAGGCAGTGAAGTTCTCCAAGTTCACCTCCAGCTTTTATTTTATAATAAAATTTTCAAAAACAAAGCTTTTCAGAACTATACACATGGAACATTCACATACAGTGTCTGTCTTTGATTGTTCTCCTCTCTTATTTCTGTTTGCATTTTTGTGTGTCCTGGCAATTAAACAAGAATAAGGCAAAAACTGATCAACTCCCTTATAGTGATGGCAAATGCTGCAAGTCAGCTAAGCAGAAAAAAAGATAAAATTAAAGGAGGGCACACGTTAGAATTTGCATATTTTCTTGTACACAGACCCAATTAGCATTGTTATTGGAAAGAATAAAAAATGACAGAGGAAAGTGTTAAAAATAAAAAAGCTTAAGTTAGCGACAGTCTGAAATGAGCAGTATTTTTGCATAATCAGAGAACAGGGCAACAGAGAAACACTGAGTATGACGGCACAACCTCACATCTAATTTTACATGATTGGAAACCTCACGTGTTTCAATCACGCATCTTTCCTTAGGACATAGGTAACTTCAAATTAAACAAGCTTACTCAAGCTGACTTTTAACTACATAGTTCAGATGGATCTTAGCATGTTTCAAAAGTGTGAATACTTTCTCCATGTCTCTAACATATACTGCAACTCTACTCTGCTGTCACAATGTTAGTATCATCCAAGTGAACTAGTTTAAAGCTAGTTCACCTGTATCTACAGAAGCCATTAAATTGTAGATATACCTGTACCGATGACACATCCCGTTTTTCTTCACTTAGATATCAAGCATACTTACACACTAGCAGCACATGGCAGCGGGCTAAATGGAGTAAGATTCACAGATAGAAAACATAAGAAAGCAGTATCGAACGCATGAGACTGCAAAAAAGTCAATCAACGCCAAGCGTGCTTATCCTAAATTGACAACATTATGATATTGTTATTTTCAGTATGACTTTCCTCACGTTACCTTTATTGCATTAAAAGGAAGAAATATGGAAAAAACGTTAGCTGAAACAGATATGATCAAGCTTGGTAAGTCTTCAGTCCCGCATCTGTGAGAGCATATTGATCTGCAAGGTGCACAGCTGGACCATGAAATTATGAGCTTCATTTAAATTCACACTGTCTTCATGGTATTTTCAATTAAGTTTGAGAAAAAGATATGCTTGGCATTTTGACATTTCAAACAAGTATCATTTGAAAAAGGCACTATCAGAAAAAACAGAAAGAATGCAACACAGAATGACTCTGCAGCAGACACTGAAGTGAAAAATCACTTTCCTGTTGTCTTGAAAACAGCTTTTCCAAAGATGAAGACTCCCCCAACAACTCTTCCATTCATTCACTTTTGACAGATTTCAAGGATCATCCTCAAACACAGCCGCTTTCACTGTCACTACTCCTGGTGACACATCATTCTCACACAAACACAGCCGCACAATACATAAACCTTAATCTTTCTCCTGCTCCTTGAGTTTCCCAATTTTTTTTTAAAAATTACAAATAAGCCAAGTGACAATGCATTTCTGAAAGTCGAAATAAATGCAGGTTTTGAAGGTTTTTAAGAATGTTACCAAGCCATCTACTTGGTTGGAAATGTATTTAAATTAGGCAGCCTTGAAAATTCTATTAAAACAAACAACTTTATTAAGTTAAATGTAAACCTCATGATGGGATTTTCTCTAACCTCAAAAGACTCTGATGTGACTTTTGATTTAAGTGAACTGACATTTATTCTCATCCTAATTGCACTGAATTTCCTCTATATTTAACTTTTTGTCCCTAAGAAAGTTCTGTGGTACAACTCCATGTAAAATTACATTTAACTTATTCACCAATAGATTCATGTATTCTTTAAGACTGATGTGCTGTGAGCCATTACAGGCTAAGCTAAACTGACAGACTCTATTAAAGTGCAGTACTGTCATGGAAATTGCGATCTTAACACAAGTCCATGTGACAGATACCAATTGCTTTGCTCTTTTTCATAAAATTCTGCATGACATAGGAGTTATTATGAATGACTGATAAGATTACTAAATGCTTTACATCATGATTTTCAAACATGATTCATCCTTAATCATGGAATAAGCATCACATTATGACCTGTTGCATGCAGGAGAGGCAGATTCAGCTAGTCACCTCCTAATCAAAGTTACTATCAGACTGTGCTAATTGTCACTTACAGAAACAGGCATCTTTCTTCATGACAGTAGAAGGATGCTTAATAATCTTAACACCTCCCTTTCAGAAGCACTAACTTATTAGATGAGTCTTTTCCTGAAAGCAATTATTTTAATCCATTCTAAATCATATGCATTATGATCCCCTAACAATTGTCTTTAAAAGCAATTAGCTAGACAGTTTTTCCTAAATGCATTAAGATCAGCGCTGCAGTCAAAAGGAGGGCACTGTGTGCTCAGTGTGCCACTTATTAAGAAAACTCCATTTTGTGTAAACATTGTGTAAAAAAAGTGTAAAAAAAACATTGTACAAAAAACCTCAATTGTGTGTAAACACATTTAGAAATAATAGAAACATTGTAAAAATTAAATGCCTTCAGCACAATTCAGAAAACTGTAGAACAGATTCTTCTGCCTCTCTGTAATTAAATACAGCAAATAAAAAGGTCATGTTCTAGGTTGATTACAAATAAAGATAAATGACAACTGAACAGCAAACATTGGACTCATTCCTTCCTGCATTAAGCAGTCGTACCTAAAAAAAATAAATGAAGGCCTTCAAGAAACAAAAAATGTAGTTTAATTAACGATGAAGAAGTGAAAACCTCAGGAAATTTTCCCTCCACACCACTGACGGGTGACTCTTGATGATTTGGTTTTATTAAGCTGTTGTTTGGCAATTATAGCATGATTGACAAGAAGTTATAAAGCCCCAAACATGTTAAATGTCTGAGTTGTAAGTAATGACATAGGTATTAAAAAAATGCACTGGAATAAGAATACATAAGCTCCATCATCCTCAATGTCCCACAAAGTAATTGCAGGAAGGCACTGACACCAATCCAAAACCCAAACAAATCACAATTCTATCAAATTACATAATTCTACAATTATCCAATAAATCAAAGGTTTGACCAATGAGTATGGCATGGCATTCAACATATTTTTCTCCTATAAATGCATATAAACCAAATGCTGACTTCCAGTGCAGAGACTCATGACCATTCATTAATATCCGTAAAGCACTGTTATGTTTTAGAAAGGATTAAACTAACCAAAGCAGACATGTAACATATGACCAGTGTTTCATTCGGAGGTTTCCAGGGGTTTCCTCTAGTGGGTTCTTGGTTTGGATTTTTGTTTTTTTGTTTTGTTTTGTTTTGTTTGTTTGTTTTTCTTTTTAACCAATGCTTACAAAATACAGATTTTTGTATTGCTGGCTTTCCTTCATGTAAATTGTATAAAACATTCATCTTAAAAATTAATTCACAATAGTCCACTTAAAGACAATCCTCTACACAAGTTTTTTCTGAAGCCTTAGTTCACCTAAACATAAATTTGCAAGACAAAGCCAGAAATCTTTTGGAGGGAAAAAAAAAAAAAGGAAAAGAAAGAAAAAAACAAAACAGATCAACCCCCCACCACACACACACTCAAATTACCTTCTTCTATGTCATGTGTTCTAACACGTTAGAAATACTGCATTCCCTCAGTATCTTTAATATACTATCCGTGCATTTGTAGCTACAGTCAAAAGACTTAAAGAAGTTTTTAAGATAAATTAATTAAGCAAAATTCCTACAGAATTAAGGAAATGAAAGAATACTACTACAACTGTGCCTGTTAGAACCATGAGAGAATTTTTCTTCCCACAACAAATTAGCAGTTTTTTGATATCATGAAAACTGTATTAGGAAATATTTTCAGTTCTTTGAAACAAGTTAGTACTTATACTCCTCCTGCCCAGTAGCAGAAGACGTACCAGCTCAGTTTTTCACAGCAGGTTTTCAATGATATAGTCACATATGAACATTTTTGCTCATAAATGCTTAGGTACATTGCAAATATGCAAACACGTAAAAACAGTGACTATTTAAATTAACTTTTTCCCTTACAGCTCTGCTAGACTCTATGTGTAGCAGATTCTTTGAAAGAGAACAAGACAGCCATCTAGAGGGCAAGAAAAACAGATCAGAGGGGAACACTGAATGACCAATTCATTTCACTGTACATCAGAAAAAAACCTCAGCCAAATAGATGTGAATTTAAGTGAAAAGGATACACATTACTATTAGTCACCAGGGAGTTTATTTTCACTTGGTATTTCAACATAACTCACTTAATCGATAACCCTGAACCCCAGAAGTGACAATTTTCTCCTTTTAGGATGATAATTTATACAGAAAGTACATATTTTTATAAAAGCGAAATGTTTTTTACTATATGGCACAGAAGTCTAAAAAGCACTGATCCATAATTAGGGGTAAAGATGTCAGTTCTGTCTACCTTCTTAAATACATTACTGTACTCATAATTTCATTCTCCCCTAGGGACTGGCTCTGGTGCAGAACAAAATACAGCACAAAAAGGCAGCTAAACTAGTATTGATCTTCCTTGCTATAATATCGTAAAGCAGCATTTATGGCCATAATGCCCATAGCAGTTCACAACTTGTAAGTTGTAAAACTTCACAGTAAGTCATAGAAGTGGGAGTTCCAAGTGAAGACTCTTTCAAGTAGGTATTTCTTGGTACGTCAGAGAACTGGATAAATTTGGAGGTTGCAGACCAGTGGGAAAGGATTCTGCATAATTCTTACTGTCAGTTCAGATCAATTCCTGGCAGTGGGTAAGCTTAATGCAGTTCTATTAGCGTAGCTGTTTCAGAACAGATGTTCTAGATGAAGAAACGTGACAAAACAAAATTATCATTTGAAGAAAGTACAGAGAAAAATCTTTCTAGAATTTTGGTTCAGATTGGGGAGAGGGAAGATTGTGGGGTGAAACAAATAATTAACCAACAATGCATCTCTCTTTCTCTGGACCAATTTCCTCTTTGTTGGTCTCACTTTCTACTCCACCAGAGATCTAATGTTCTTAACACAAGTCCACTGTAACCACTGCAGGACATCTTAAACCTATTACAAGTACCTGGCATATTTTTCATTGTATAGGGACAAATGCATATAAAATTATCTTGCATTTCTTGCCATTTTCACAATATGGAGTAAAGGTTTGGAGTTGTCACTCGGAAACCACATGGGTGCATGTGGTGTGGAGGAACATGTAATTCTACTACACAATGATTTAAGAAAAAGTCTACAGAAGACAGTTTACACATCCCTTAAATTTCTGGATGAGCCTGAGACATTTTACACTTTCCCTTTGTTTCAAACCCAACACTAAGTACCGATGGTCCACTTACCAACACCAGCAAGAAATAATTTTTTAATTAAATCCAAAAGTGTACTTTAAAGGATTCTTTATGCTGGTCTTCTAGTGATGATCTCTTCCCTAATTTTGCAATGTTTTCAACTGGCTTTTCGATCATTGGTATAGCTATAAAATGCTAAACACCTCCTCGTAACCCCATTATGATAAAAGCTCTAAATTTTATTATTCATTTTTAATGGAAAGAATTTAAACTCCCTCAGGAACCGTAAAAGGTAGGCTTTTGATCTATCAGCTAATGGAAGGTTTCTACGGAGTCATGCCTACAGCAGACAGTCTGATAAAGTGTGTACCTTGTAATTTCATGACAAGAGAAAGACAGATGTTACCCATTATTATATTTTAAAATAAATTCATTTTAAATTAGACTATTTTAGGACTGCTTCTGTTGTTCCGGTTTTGATATTTTTTTTCTTAATCTCTTATCAGTCTTTGAATAGTATTTAAAAAATCGTGTACCATCAACCGACATGATAAACTCAGACCTAGACACTGTCTTAAGGTAAACATCTGTTTAACATTTAGATCATCCCATATAAAGGTAACATTTCCATTCACCACTCTGTAGTTCAAAATTGTAACATAACCCCTGTTCTATAGAGTGTCATTTCCCAAAAGTTGTTAATATCAGCATTTGTATCAAACACTAGCAAGGGTATTAAAAAAAAGGGGGGGTGGGAGCAGGGAGGGAGGCAGGGAGGGAGCAAACCATTGCCTACCAGGCCAAAAGCTGTCTGGCCTAGCACCTGGTTGATCTTCAAATGAGATTTCAAAACCTGACAAGTGACCGCAGCAGCTGAGAAGATGACTCTGAACAAAGAGCACTATCAGGCTGATAGCACGTTTCTATCCCAGCGAGTACCAGCCAGCAGGTATGTGACATGTGAGGAACGCTACCATGAGACACTGGCTGTGTAGCACATGGGGGCCCACAGAATTTTTGAAGAGTGAATGTGCTTATGGGGAAGTGAGGCGTTTTCTTGCTTTCAATGATAACTGAAATTATCAGCCTTTCAAAACACAATTACACAATCTTATAAATGCAAATACTTCCTACTTGCTTTTCTCTTAAGGATTTCGTATAAAGAATAAGCAGTTAACAGCCCAAAATGCTGAGGGGGAAATGGACACAACATCAACAGTAACTCTATTGCAAAAATCAAAGTCAGAAGCAAGATGTGGACAAACTAGAATAGCTTCTCCTCTCAAGGCAGGAAAGAAAATGGAGCACTAAAGAATCAACAGTCACATAATTTCCACATTTGCCACTTTTTAATCAAAAAAATAAAAAAGTCCTACCTTAGGATTGCAACAGACTTCAGAGGAGTTAATTCACCTCCAGACGATTCCATGACGAAAACAAAGTGTATAACTTTAGACATTTGTGGTTGCTAGAAATAAAATACATAACACGCCTGCTCCAGCCGGAAGCCGAGAGGCCATTGGAGTGCCCCTGCTGCCTGGGGCAGCCCCCGCGAAAAGAGACCGCGCGTCGGCCCCACCCGCCGGGCGCGTCAGGCCAGCGCGGTCCCCGCCCAGCGCAGCTCCAGGGCACGGGCTCTGGCAGCGCCCGCCACCGACGCCCCAGCGGCTCCTCTCCGCGCGGGTACGAGATGCCTCCGTGGCACGGCCGTTCCCGCAGGCCGCCACGCGGCGAAAGTTCTCCCCGCACTTCCCTTCCTGCGACGTGAGGGCAGGACCCCGCTCCGTGCAGCCCCACGCTCGCACCTGCTGCCCGTTAGGTACGGAGTGAGCAACTCCGTCATGCCTGATTTTTGGGGAGGTCTGAGAGGAAGGGAGGGAAGACCACTCGCCCTTCCAGCCAAACGATCGGCGGATTTAAACGTGCAGATCAGCGCATTGACACCTGCTGTTATTGCTCTGCCCCGTCTTCCCGCGTTTGGCCTTACTCTCCTTCCCTCTCCAGTGCTACCGCTGACGTGGTTGTCAGCTGGAAACCTAGCCAGTGATTAGCCACCATCTGGTGCTAGACATCTCCAGGCTTTGAAAGGTATCTTGCCTTAGTCTTCAACAGAAGGAGATGCAATTCGTTCTCCCTGCAAAATGTGTGTCCCCACACCCTCTCCATTCTCCATCTTTTTTCTCTCCGTAGAAGCACACATCCTCGATTGTTTGCTAAAAAAGACTAGAGAGCATCTGTACCACGACAGGCTCAGAGGACAAAAAAAAGAAAGGGGGACAGAAAGATGATAGTCTCCTTTAAAATTTCAGTCCTTTTATTGGTGAGACTGTGATACTGCCTTCCCTTATCTCTAACGGGACCTCTTCCTGCAGTACGTCAGCACAGGAAGGGAAGACAGGTCCCTGCACAAGGGAGAAAATAAAGCATAATTCCTGTCCTTCTCCCTCCCTCCCTGCCAGCATAAAGATTTCAGCAGAAACCAAAAACTGCCTCACTAAAGCAGCAACACGTTAAGTAACAGTATTTGAATAGCAGCATCTGACTTAAATTGATTAATGTTAGAAAGAACAATAAGACTAATTCTAGTAAACTGAAGAAATATCATGCTCCTTACTAGAGACAAATCTAACTTTTAAAGCTAATATTTTTCAGGTAATAGTGAAAATTATCACTATTTTGTTTTGAGATGCTACTATTAACCTTTAGTAAATGCAACCATTCAAGAGTAAGGTAATGCTGACAAAAACAAAACAAACAAAAACCACCACAACATGCACATCAGAAGGCAGAATTTCAGAACACAGCCTCAGTCTCACCATTAATCAAAAGAAGAGAACAAGCCACTTCATCATTTATATGCCTTTAAAGTCTACAGTCATCTTCTGAAAACAGTACTCAGTTTGGAGTCAGCTTTTAATTGACAGGAAAGCTAAGGTTGACTAAATTTTTTTAAAGCCTCACATGAGAAGATGGTATGTAACTTTTTTAAAAAAACACTACGATAATAACACGGCTTTTTAAAATCTGCTTAACCACATAGGCCTTTGTAGACTTTTGTTGAAGTGTCTCACCCTTCAACAGAACAACAGTGTTACAGTTTGACCTTTTTTCATTTTATTAGAACAAAATCATGTAGAGAGTGAAGACAAAGCGAGGAACATACATGTGTACTGAGAACATGGAAAACTCACTGCTCAAATGGGAATAATTTCTTCCTTCCTGTGATCTTGCCAATTACTTCCTCATCTGAGTACTAGAACATTGATGGAGCTTGCAAGCTACAGAACCCCATCTAACAAGCCTGCAACACTTCCTTAAAAAAACCCTGCAGTACCATTACCAAGAGGGGCTCAGCCTAGGTTCAGAAGTACAACTGCTATTAAGAGAAGTGAACTAGAGCACTTGAATTCCCAAGCCTCCTGCTGACTGTGATAACTTTTAGAGCAGATCCTTTATGTATTTAGTATCATACAACATCTTTAAAACAAAGGAAAAACTATACAGTATGTGCATACACCCTAATGTTAATGCATGTACATTCATTTTTACATAGGTCAATGAAAATCCATTCTTTAAGCATAGAAGCAATCCCATGGTTATTTCTGACCACATAAATACATCAGCTGCAGAGATCGCTTACAGTTACAGATCATCTTGCAGAAACCTTTATAGTGGCACTTGTATAGTCAGTTGGTCCAGTGGCTTTGCAACACCTACACACACACACGGACAGGGTAAAAAGAGGCAAGATCTTTACAGGCCAGTCACTGAGCTTACTGCATAGCAAGGCTGATGTACATAATGAGATCTGCAGTAACAATACCAATAAATTAGATTAAAACAATTCAGATATACCTCCCATAGTATGAAAGCCAGCATTCACAAAATAAAAAAAAACACTATTCAGATTGCATGGCGACAAACAAGGTGTTTGCCACAGTACAGAATCGATGTACTTTCAATGTCCAGTATTATTAGCAGTAGATGTGGCACACTGATATTTAATTGCCATGCAAGGATAACAACCTCAGACATTTTCCTAGGAATTGTCTTGATTATCAGTCAGAGGGTAGAGAGATCAAACATCAAAAGTCAGTAACTTTGTCATTTCTTCGCTTGGGAACAGCTGAAAGTGCTTGTTTCATTCCAACAGACGGCACTTCAGACATTTCAATTTAGTTAGCCATGCAGTTGTTTTGTGAATAGGATTAATCACACATATTTATGACATCTATGTTTTTGCAAAAGAGAGCAGGTAGTTTATTTCTGGTTTTAATACTTCCCTTCCATCAAAGGGAGCATACCAAGAAGGGTGGTCTGAAAGCAAAGTATCACCATCTCTTAAAATGAAGCTCCAGTTCAGCTCTCCAACAAACATAGAATCACTAGAACAGAGCTCTACCTTGCATCTACTTAACAAGCACAGAACTCAACGAGAATACTCTGAGCACACTGGTTAGGGCACGAACTACTTTATGGAATGATTTGTGAGACCAGCCTCACCAAATAAGAAGCATGAGTTTCACAAGCCTAAATAATAACATTTTTTTTTTATCATGAGAAAAGGGTAAACTTCAGCAAAAGTGGATATTCTGCAGGTTAATTATAAACAAAACAAAACAGCAAACTTAAGCAAAGTGACTATTCAGTGTTTCACACAAAACTCAACTGATCATTTGTAAATTTTGACTGGACAATCAGCCAAAAACAGACTGATAACATAGGACTCCAAACTGAAAAACCACTGCACTTGCAATAACGCTGGTTTCAAACCGGCACTTCTAACTCCACTGGCCTTGAAGTATTTTTACAGTAGTTTCAGTTGTCCAACAAGAGTTACAAGCTGCTGTTCCACAGTTAGTGCCACTCTTCTCCTGTGAAACATACTTCAGGCTTTCAGACTACTCTTCTCTTGTTCCACAAAACTTTGGAGTGAAGAGCTGACAAGTCTATCCAATGTCTGTAGTTTTCCTCTAGACTGCATTCCTAGGTGTGCCATTGTGAGTCACTGCTTTCATATTTGAGGTGCTTGATTGATGGTTGCAGATTCTGTGGGAGGCAACACCTACTTCAAAGACTTCATGAATGGCCTTGCGGAAGCAATGAAAATTGTAGTCTATCAGACCTGTCAAGAAGGAGGGGGAGGGGAGAGGAAAAACCATGCTCAGCTTGGCACATTTACGTAACCAACAGAGCTTCAAAATAAAAATAAAATGTTTCATTTAACTAACAGCTATTTTGATACTTATTTTAGTATGAATTTGGAATGAGAAGATTTAACAAAGTTTTACTGATGTCAGTATTCATCTAGTCTGTCTCAATTTTTAGGACAAAAAGGTCATAATTTGGAATGCAAGGCGTATATTCATAATTAAAGAGCAGGTGAAGAGACAACACAAGACTCTACCCTACAAAAACACAGTAGTACAGCACAACCATCACTTGAATGTTATCTTGCACTTTATGTCATTGATATGTGGCTTAACTGCGGTGAGAAAAATTTTGAGATAAATACAGTATGGTTATTAAAAGAATACGTCAGCTTTTTTCTTTTTAAGATGTCAAGGTAAGTACTGTCACTTCAAGGCAAATACTTTGACATTAGGGCCTACACTGTTGTTACACCCCATAACATACGCAAGACCATTTTTTTACCATCATTTCATACAGGCCCAAGCAACTATATAGTGGGTTAGACCTGCAAATGTATTAAACACTTAAATGTTCTAAGTTCCTACCACATACTGTCCTAGGTACACTACAAGAAGCAGAACATAGTAAGCATTACTCCATTCTACTGATTCCACTGTAGCAGATGGTAGTGATACGGGCCACGTTAGCTACATAAGTCATTTCAGCAGGAGGACAGTGATTAAAACAATGATTCACAAGAATAAAAATGAGACCTCTTTATACCTATTCCCTAGGAAAGGAGAAAATTCCTCCCAGAAGCAATTAAAAAAAATAGTTACACAAAAATCAAGGTCACTTGTGAAGTCATATTAATATTTTATAGTTGATAGATAAGTGCCATTCAATGGAGGAAGTCCTTACCTTTGCGCTCAAAACTCTCTTCTCTAAGAATGCAAACTAATGCCAAAAACTTTGTTACTTCCTTTAAGTACAGGACCGTTGTGTTATTGAGCTTGATAATTGCCATTGACTCTTTATCATAAGCACTTCCAGTGCCATCTTCCTTTAACCTAAGAAAGAACGAGTTAACCCAAGACATAATCTACTTAGTATGCATATGCAACTTCCAAGACAAATACCTCTTCGGAGAATATTATTCATACTGAACCGTGAGCAAGTGAAGAACTTGCAATGCAGGTCTTAATACTATTGTAAGAAAGACCATTATCACACCTTAAGTTTCTCAGGAAAGCTAGACCTAAACAGAGTAAAGGCCTTCACTAAATACTATCTATCTTAAATGAGCAGTTAAGAGCAAGCTATTAGCATGCATTGTTTTGATATCAAACTAAAGAGCTGTGTCTGTTTATTCAATGTTGTTTTCCGCTTACTTCTTAATGGAGGCAGTATAGTACCTTAGTTACAGCATAGTTTACCTTCAAACCAAAGGGTCACTGCTACTCACTGTCTCGCTGAGCTTACAGTGTCACAGTAAGGTATCAAGTGATTGATTTGTAGATTCTAATGCAGGACTTCTATGTAGAAATGTCAATGGAGTGACATTTCAGCAAAATTACTTTTGGTAAACTAATACAAAAGCTTCCTTTGTGAAGCCAGGGTAGGTGGGTGTGTGTGTGCAACAGGGAGCAGGACACTTTTTGGTCTTAAGCTAAACCAGCCTGCATTTACAAGAAAAGATTAGGATGCTGCTTTCTATGTGCAAGTTATTACTGCCAGTTAAATTACTGTAGAAGCAAAAGATGTATCACAAGCTACTTCTAAGCACTCACTCCCGAACAACTCCCAAAACAAACAGTTACACAACCCTGGGTTGACCCATCAGGAGACAGACCATTAAGTGTTGTGGTATTTCTTGGCAGCACTGTATTTTCCAGACTACAACCACAGTTTTAAAATAAGTTACCTCTTCTCCAGAGCCATTTCAAAAATCTGTTGTGAAGTTTAATTCAGCCGTAAATTGTGAAGAAACAAGCATTATATGCATCCCTCAGAGGAATTCTGCAAAAGCCATGCTGACCTTGCAGAAGCTATTCTATTCAGATAGTGGCAAGTCTCAAAGCAATGTGACTGCAAGTTATACTTAGGAGCTGTGGCATGCTATTGACCCCAATTATTTGCAGGTATTAACATACTTGCACTCACCATGCCAAACAAGACACAGCATTATTCATATTTTACATAAAACACTTGACTTTTACAAATGTCTAGGGCCATAAGTCGAGGGAAACAAACTAAGTAGAAATGCTTGATACAGCAGCCAACTACAGAGCAATCAACAGCATCTTATTGAATGGCAAAGCCAGCAGCACTTGCACAGTTTGCAACCTACTCTACAGTTTTTAAGGACTTTTTTTCCTAGAAGTATTCATCACTTACCCATATATACAGGAAACATCTATCACTACATCAATCATGTCACAGCACAACTCATATGACTGCATGTCCACAGGGGAACTGTCTGTTGCAATGTAGATTTTGCTGACTACATCGAAGAGAAAAGCTTTTTCAATGCCTGAATTCTTCAGAAAGAGAAAGAATTTGGATGAATTTTTAAAACAACTGCATTTTTAAAATCTCAAGTAGAATTCATACACTTTCACATTCTTAATAGCAGGAAATGCTTTAAACATAACCAATTTAGACGCTTAAGACAGAATCAAGATTTAAAGCATATAGTATATAAATACACTTGTTGCTATAGTACATATCAACATCACTTTCTAGTTGACAAAAATAAAGCTGAAGACTTGGTTAGAATTCTTTTTACTTTATTATTTACCAGGTCATAATTAAGGTTATATTTTACTATGCTTCCAGAACCCAAATTCAGCAGTTTTACTCTTCTGTGGTTCTATTAACTCCAGAAGAGCCACATGTTCACATCCACTTGACAGACCAGTCTCAGAGACGAGTTACTTCATAGTAGTATGCTGACAAATTTTATGCTTGTAGTATCTTGGCAGTTCAATTTCTGTATGAGACAGTTGCCATGTAGTTTAACACGCTGAGCAAATAAAGTCAGCTTCTAAACTTACGACTCCATGAAGAGTATCACATTATGACAGTTAAGAGTATGGAAAAGCACCAAGCCAATTGTACCATCCCATTTGTAACTGAGCATTTTGGCAAAAGTGCACATGCTCATACTAATAAGTTCAGGAGCCTCTGCTGTTAAGCAAGCTACCACATATACGCTATAGACTTCAGGCAAGGCTTAGTTTCTATTTATGCACCAAAAGCATTCCTTATTGCTTCATCCTAGGTATCTGAATACCCAAGGCAGCATCCTGAGGACATTCAGATGATCCTTTTGACATCAGGGCCATGCTCCATACCCTCATACCTAGGTAAGCATTAATGTGCCCTTTATCCACTGGGCCAGGTCATTACAGACAGTCTTCTACCAACACCGGAAACAAGCATTATACAGTAGCATGGGGCAACACATCTGACCTGCACAGCTCCTCTCAATCACAACTGTTTTTTTCCATGTTGTCCATATGCCTGCAACAGCTTCACAGACATAACTTTAATGAGACAGGCTACTTCAGCTTTGTCCCTAGTGTGATATTTTATCTGGTTTAAAGTATAGAGCAGCAAATTTCTGTCACAAATTCTATAAGAAACGCAAACACTAAAAGTGTAAGGGCAAAAGTCTCACAGGCCACAAGAAATAGACAGTTTAGTTCAAGTCCAAAAAGTTGCTTGCCACTACAGCTACATTAAACTACTAAGTGCCTTAGCAGGCTGGCAGAAAACTTCCATACCAACAGTCATAACCAGCCAAAATATGCTTTGTCAGTATTTAGAGAAGCATGCACAAAGCATGCACCAGTAAAATTTAGCTGTGGTAAAGAACCTCTAATGCAGACAACCAGGCCAGTAGAATGCACCAACATGACTGCCACCTGAATCTCCCCAGGGCAGATCTAGCTAGCATTCCTTAGCAGAAAGACTTGCTTTACCATTCCACGTATTTCACTCAAAGTTTTGTCAGATTAACACTTACTGATATAAAGATGTTGAGTAGATTTTCCAGCGTTGGCAGTTGTGGAATGAGCTTCTGTACCACTTTACTGAAGGCTTCAAAAATTGAATGGTCATAGATACTGGTCAAATAAAAGCTGAAATGAGGGTAGAGGGAAAAGGAAGAAAAAAAGAAAAATATTTAAGAGTATTTCAGAATTGCAATAGACGTGTTAAAGCTATGTTTACTAACATTCAGGCCCGATGATTTAGCTGCGATGCCTTTATTACAAATATACATGGCCAGTGCACCAAGAGCCTAATTTCTGAGTGACTGAAATAAACATGAAACAGACTTTCCCCATCCCCAGGAGATGCAAGAACAGGGATTAAAAAATTAACATGCTTTCAGAACACACTTAGCTTACAGAATGCTTATCACAAAGGCATTAAATGATCAACTAGATTTCTTCAAGTCCCATTCCTGGCCTTCCACTTTGTTCATATTAACATCAAGAGATACTGGCAATAATTAAAGGCTCCACAAGAATCAAAACAGCAGTACAAACAGAGAAAAGATAGCTCATTTTAAATATGTCAGTAGAAGACACCTTAAAAGCAAGAAAAATATTAAGTAAGAGACTAAGCTTTTAAAACCATTCACACTTGTAAGTCAGTGCTAGTCGGGACTAGAAGGCAGGCAGCTTCCCCTTTCCTTCTCCTGTCCCCCCAGGCCACATGTACAAATTCGGCCTGTTATGCTGATTGAAAAGTATGTAAAAGGACCTTGAATTATCACCGACTTTATGAATAACTCTGTTGATTGGAATCTGACAGAGTAGCCTGCTATATTTTAGTCAGCCTAACAGCTGAGGATCAGCCATAAATTCAGCAGTGTATTTTACAACAAGAGTTTGTGCAATATTAAGAAACTAACCAGGCCTTGCCTCCGGTCATCCACTATTACATCTAAAAGCTATTAGTCTATATGCATATCAGCAACAGCAAAATCACATATGCCAGAATCTTTAACTCACCTAAGGTGAAGTTTTTCAAGCCCAGCATCTGTAAGGTCATCATTAGCCCTCTGATGAATATCCCTCTGAGTTTCTATTTTATGGTCATCCGATAAGCCATCAACTTTATGAATAAAAACTTCAAAGTTCATTTCTGGGTTGACCTTGTAGGCTTTTGAAACTGTAATGTGGAGTCTTGTTAAAGCTTCCATGTAGTCATCCTGTAAATCAGTTTTGGCAGGAATGAATGACAAGGCTTTATCTCCAGTAATTATTCCATTCCGTGCGCAAGGACAAAATATTTCAGTTCAAGAACTTCACTTCTGTAACTAAACAGAAGTATGGGAGAAGAAAATACCTCGGAGTGTCAGAAATCCAAGTAGTTTAGACTCTATCATGTAAATTAAGTTGCGTTAGCTATACAAGGCTCAGCTACACAAAACTAGGCTTCAGAACAAAAGGCAGGCTACAGTTCAACACCAGCAAAAGATGGCAGCGATCTCCAAGACAGTCCTAATAACCAGCTAATCTCCCACAGTGCAATTCCTAAGTTCATTAGAAGCTACCAGATACCCAGTAATACCAGCACTTGAAATTGAGGTCAGAAGTGTGCTGTTATTAAATGAACTCCACAGCAGTCAACTGCAGATAGAAGGGATAATTCAAACCATCTACAACAGCAGGTTCTCACTATTATTTTAGAAAAGGTTAGTTCAGAGTATGCGCCCCTTTCCACTCTCTCCACCAGCAGCATATATTTCAGTCATTTCCCAAAACCAAAAATCATGTACTGAAAGTTAGATTGCAAACACACCCTTTCATACATATGTTTTGTGAACTTATCTAAAATATAAATTATTAGCTTCTCGACCATTCCTCTCTCACACAAAGCAAGAAGAAAACTTCCTTGTGATTCTTAGTGATTTGTATTTACCTGAGCATCAATAACATATATTAGAGCGCCTGTTCCTCTGAAGATCATCTCATAATCAAATGTTGGATCAAAAAAGTCCATCTGTCCAGGAAAATCCCATATTTGGAAATTCACAAATGAACTGTTGGAAATATCATCTTTGTAGATCTTGTTGGTACTTTCCAAAAACAGAGTCTCATTGGGAGACATTTTGTGAAACACCACCTGTTAAAAGAACACAAATAATAGTCTCGATTTTATCTTATTAGAAGAGATTGGTAAACATTCTGTGACTTGAATGTTACAAGTCAGTTTGTTCAGTCTAAAGTATACAGTTTCCTCTTGGTAAATAGACATCTTCCTGCATCAACTAAGAAAACAACCTACCTTCAACCAGAACCAAGCAACTGAATGCAGTTAAACTTTTTCACAAGTCTAAATAACACTGCTATCTTAAGACACAGGCATCCCAGTTACTCTTTCTTCCTTGCAAGTCTAACACAGTATTTTCAAATTCTGCTAGATTAACCATTTTAGATCTGGTATAAAGCCACCACATTAATTAATCATCTGCAAGCTTTTAAGAACCGTTCCTTTCCAGTCTTCGACATTTCTAAAGGAAACTTTGCTTTCAGTCTGGTGTCAAGTGTTACAACACAATATAATCAGACTGTTCCTAAGCTACAATAAAAGTACAAAAGTACAAAAATAACTTCTCAGTTTTAGAGACCTGAATAGCTAGGTCACTTGATGTCTGTTACCAACTGAATTATGTTTGCTGACTCTCTCCTTTCAAGTATCCTAAAGAAATGATGAAAGCTTTCACACTAGTTGGTAAACAGTTCAGCTTCAGTGACACAAACCCACACTCATTGCTAGTACTAAAAAGCCCTGCTGAAATTTTAGGTCTTCCTTGAACAAATACAACTAGCATATAATCCCACAGCAAAGCAGCCTGTAGCAAAAGCAGTCAGTTTCAACAGTGAACATTGCACTAAAGCAACTCAACTGTATATTACAAAAGTTATTGCAAACATAAGGTGGTCAAATGCTAGGACTGCAAAAAGAAGGATGTTTCCTATGTAGCACTTGAGAGTTTTGGGGTTTTTTTAAGGTTTCCCATAGTTACAAAAGTCATCCATTAAAGAGACGTAGCACAACAATCTCTGTCAAAAAAAAGTGCAAGACAAACAATTCCACACCCAAAAAAGTTAATGGATTGTTTAGTGAGGTTCAAAGCAAGTACGTCGGCCTATATTTTTAAGACCAAGGGAAAAAAATAATCAGATCTTCAAGGGAAATGTTTGAGGTAGCCAGGATCTAAACGAGGTTTTGAACAGCAAGACATTTGTATGGAAAAGCAAGAACAGTTCTAGATATGCAGCAGCTGTATTGCAATGACTAGAAATTCCTCAGGGTTTTCAGCACAGTTTTAAAGCGTTCTGAAATCATTGTTCCTTGGAACTCAGCGTCTCCCATAGGAAGCACGACAGAATTAGTGACTCCAGCTTAAAGCAGATGAGTCTGAGAAATAATGCCATCATCCCCCTTTTCCCTCCTTCCCAAAGCGGCATGTAGCATCAGATTGATGTTCCCCATCTGTTTTTCACACTAATAGGGGAAACCAAGATACAGTTTTGATCAAATTCTATTTCTATCGCCTAGCATCTACTCTCACTCTTACTCACTTTACACAGCTTTGATGAAGCAAATAAAAAGGCTGCAGAAACACCTGATTGGAAGCACATAGCTAACACTGATGCCAAGCAATTTTGCCTAGGCATACACAGGCAGAGCAGACAAAGCTAGTAAAATTCAAAGAATCTGCTAGGTTTCCTCACTATGGCTTTTATCATTCCCAAGTGTTCCTTTTACACCTTCAACATCCAACAGTCTCATCAACTTCCTGGCAGACTTCTTGCTTTGACCATATTTTAAGAACTTTTCATCATCAGCTTAAGCACTCTTAGCAGTATACTCTTTCAGATTATTTTTTTTTTATTCCTCTGAATCTCCCATTCACATCTGACATGCTGTAATCTCTTGAGTTTTCAGGATTTTTTTTTTATTTCCTGACATGTCAACCTTTTGTCTACAATAACTTCTCTACAGCAGCATTTGGTTTATTTTTGAATTGCAGTAGTTAAGATGCACTCCTGATGCAGTATTTCTGCAGAGGCAGAACTGCCTCCATGGTTTTGGACTGCCTGTTTGTTTGTGTGTGTGGTTTTTTGTTTGTTTGGTTTTGGTTTTTTTGTTTTAAAAAAAACCCAAACCCTCGGTTTCTGTCTCAATTTCCAAGTAGTTACCCTTCCTCAGATCCGCAAGCTGAATTTGTCTAACATGTTCATTTCCACTACCTCAACCTCTGAATGGACTCCCCAGGGAATCATAGAATCATTTTGGTTGGAAAAGACCTTTAAGATCATCAAGTCCAGCCCTAAACCATGTCCTAAAGCATGTGTTTGGTTTTGTGTTTTGTTGGTGTTTTGGGTTTTTGTTTTTTTAACAAGTCAGAGAACAACCACATTCAGAACTCCACTTTCAGCTGAAATGTTGGTCTGATCCATACAAACAAAAATTTCCCACACCACCAATCAGTAATCCTATACATCAAGTGACAAGCATGACTTCCACAACATCTCTACTGCAAGAGCTTATGATCAAATATAACCTGCTACGGCAAGACACCTTGTTTGGTACATTGTAGCAACATCTATAAACTGCAAGAAAAATATGTAACACAAGTCACTGAGAAAGTAACAAATAAACCATAGTTTCCCTTTCTTTGACACTTTGTCTGCAAACACGAGTAACAGATTTCTACCTGGAGATCTACATCCCTTTCCTCCTAAAGAAAACAACCAGAGTCAAGTAACCTGAAGAACCCTTTGCTGAGAGCTGTCCTAAGCCACCATGAAGCATGCCTCAATGAAGTCTGTACAACCAAAGAAGGCAATTTGTCCTTCATAAACAACCAGTCTCCACACTTCAGCACAGGATCATTCTGCACATAAAAATAGGCATCTTTACCTATAAGTCCAAATGCAGAATGGGTTTTCAAACTCCATTTTTTTCCAGTCATAGTAAACCCTTTTTTTCTTGAGGTAACATTAGACTATTTCTATTGCCCTGATGTCCAGAAAGGAATTTGCACGGGCAGATGGAAGGAGGTCCCTGAAAAGAGAGAGAAAAGGTACGGTATTGCAAGATTGTGTTGAGAATCTACTAATCGGAAGCAAACAGCTGCTTCACAGGTAACAATGAAAAGCAACTTCCAAAGGATTCCCTAACAGCAGTAAGATGTACAACCATTTTGTCATTTTCATGCTTTCCAGAATCTTTGCTTCAATTTTGTGGAATTTTTTAAAGCGGCTATAACGAATTAGATGGGTCTTAGAAGTAGCAGCTGTCTTTTCTTTTCCAGAGCAGAGATTTGGAGGGTATGGGGTGACAAAGGAAGATTGTAAGTACAATGAAAGGAAGACAACACAAACAAAGTTCTTAAAGAAATTCACTAGTTATTAGGAGCACTACATTACATCTTGCTGTAAGATTTTCTAAGTAGTAGAGCTTGCTATAGAAGCATGACGGACAGATGGTTCTGACTCCCTACTCCCTAAATTCAATTAATTTATTTAACACCTTTAAAGAAAAATGGGTATAAATGGAAGTTTCACAGCAGCTCCAAACAAGCTGCTACTGTAGGTTCTACCACACACACAAATTCCCTCCCCAGTAATATATTTATGCTAATCTTATGAAGGCAAATCTGGTGACCATGACAAAAAACAAAACAAAACAAGAAAAACCCCACAAACCCAAAATCAGGTACTCTTTCAACTCTTTCCAGGTTCCTATTACATAAGGACAACACAGTAAGTCCAATTACACAAGTCATTAAGTCTACACAAAAATTTGTTTTATAAAGTGAAGCAACTGGCCACATTCCCAAAATCCTCTCACTTCAATTTGTTACTGAACAGCCAAAGGCTATATTAGTATGGAAAATGCAATTATCCAAAAGA